>OZ007584.1:34427375-34967375 GCA_963931925.1 Onchidella celtica | reverse complement strand
AAAAAAAATCTGGCAAGAAGATCTGCAGTGAATGAGGAAAATGCAAGCAAAAAAATTCACACATATAACACGACCCACACGACCACCCACACATACCTAAGCACACACATGCCCACGCGGATGGCTCAAATATATATTTTTTAACTTAAAGGCCTTAATACCTTGTCAGAGTCACGATTTTCTTGTTGAATCGCGTCATGTTCAATTGGAGAAATCGGAGCCAGGTCTTGCAAGCTGTCGCAGGAATCACCTGTGAACGCAAGCAATTGGTAATCTTTATCACAAGCATGAGTTGCCATTAGCAAATCAATGGAAGACGGTTTTTACCACGTTCGATAATTATGTAAACACATTTCTGAAGAGACACACTCACACACACACTCAACAACTACACATATGCACGCGCGTACACACACATACACACACACACACACACACTTTGGATGCTAAAATCTGGAACTGATGTCATAAAATGGAAGCATTGGAACCCTCCGCCCCAACCAGACGCACACATATCAGTCACTTGGCTGACTTGTCCAAACCTTTACCCGTTTAATATGTACAGTTTAGTACTAGTTGCTGACCTATTTGTCTTCATCGAAGTATTCCAAAACGTCCAGGGAAAGAATGAAAGGAAATGAAAAGAAGGGTGGGGGAAAAGTTCGAACAGATTTGCCTGACGGAGATTATTTTATTTATACCTTGTTGTGCATTATAGAACACGAAATTTGTCTTCAATATTCTGTTCATTATGCACGTATCTAGTGTAAGCACTGTCTGATCGTCCGGCGGTAATTTCACTTTACTTTTTTGCAAATAATGCCTATTGTTTGAACTGCATGGGTGGCGGGGGGGGGGGGGGGGTGGATGAAATCGAAATCAGGCTTCAAAATATCGATATGGAGATATTGTACTTTTTAGAGATGGTCAGTTGTCTGTGCGATCTTTAGGTCTCTTCATTTTATTTTACCTGGAATGATGCAACGGCATGGTTTCGACTGTATTGTTCTGTTTCTTTGCAGTGAGACACAATAGCGTTGATAGAATATCTTGAAAAGATGTGTTTATGTTGCTAACGTATTTGCTACCAATGCTCGAATGATAAAGTCCCTAAGTATGCCAGTCTAGCTACCAGTATAAAGCTGCATATTTATAACCCATACACGCACACTCACAAAAGGCTACATCTTGCACTGAAAGTAAAAAGTATCATTACTTCTGTTCATCTTTTCCCATGGTGTGTAAACCAAAGAAAACTGTTCACAAAATTATTGCTTGCCTTGGGATGCTCGCTAGAAACCATGGCAGGAATCAAACATTGGTTTGCTCTTTACAAAGGAATCGTTTAAATTTAACGTATCGCCCCAATGCTCTCACCTGCTTTCGAGGCACCTGATGGCGTCTGGCCAACCACCCTGGCATGAAACCTTTCTTCGTCAATGCCCAGTTTCTCTATCCTCTTTCTGATCTCGTCTGTCTTCAGTCCCAGCCTCGAAGCTTTCAGGTAATCTTGCTGGGCCAGATTTTTATAGGCCTTGCGGACATATATTTATAAACATTCAGCATAGAACAATATGGTTTCGTTCGTACTTCTGATATGTTAGGCTTGAAAAATGATTCAAGGTGGTGGGTGACTTCATTGAAAGTGTAAAAAAACATTTAAATTCCAAACTATCATCAATATGTCACTATACAATGAAAATATCATTCCGCTATAGTGAATTCTGAAAATGTGACGACGCGAGTGTACAGCACAACTGCAACATAGTGAAATAGCATCTGTTACTACAGTTTGTGCTAACTTTAGTTCTACCTTTCCCCTGACACATCTAACAAAAACTGTTTTTGCTTGCATCAAACCTCTACCTCTGACCTTAATATTCGAGGTACAACTTTAATAAATTTCTCATTCCACTGACTATTTTTACAGTCACGCCATTATCTTCTCAATACGTAACGCAGAAGTCTCCACAGCACCCTGCCCCTTTTTACAGAACTCCATAATGACATTAGGAGAAATAAAACCAGAACGTTTCTCGCAAATACCTGAAACATCCTCATATATGCTATTTCATTGTTCTTGTCAATCTGTAAGGCCAGCTGACAATGATCCAGAACCTGAGCATTGTTTCCCAGCTTCAACTCACAAGCAGCTAAATTCAGATGAGCCATCAGAGTCAGGCGGTCTCTTGTTTCTGCATCTTCTCTTGTATCCTTCTCTAAATGTTCCAAGATTTTATTGAAACAGTTCCGAGCAGCTTCAAACTGTCTGGACTGAAATCTTGTGAGTGAACATATCAAGTGCGATTCAACTGTTTAACGATTTGGTCATGCCCAACCTGTGGTTTTCAATGTGACTGAATGAGAGCCCGTGATGTGTAGTATTACAACCCGCAATGTTTAGTTTGTTCTGTCTCTCCTTCATCATCAGTCACCATTTCTACCACAGATAATAATGAATCTTGTCATTGGGCATCTATGGAAGACAGTTTTTCTTAGAATTCAATCCGCTATCTCCCACCCTCACCCCCATGCACCCTCCCCTCCGTCTGTATTAATTGCAATTATTTTAGTTCATTGTTCCGAGTTTGTGGACAGCCACAAGTTTAATTGTTGACATTGATCTTTGAAACAACTCTTTACCCAATGCAGAATCATCATGATCTTATAAGAACTTAGAAATTTGAATTTCCTTTTTCAATTCTATAATTTTATTGTTTTCATGATTCCTCTCCTTCTCTCTCTGAGTTACATAAAATAACGAATGGAAAGATTTCCCCACGATTCATCTATGGCGCAGGTTAAGCTGCTCTATATTTTTAATAGTGCACAACATGCTACCAGATCAATTTCTGCCGAACCAGCTTGTGATACACAGGTAGGATAGGTTGGCTGTCGCAGAGAAAGGCTGTTGGATTGATAGACAGGTCGGCAGGAGGAGAGAATTTGGTGGAAAGATACTGTGTATACTAACATGTATGGTGCAAATGAAGTGGATCAGATAATGGAAATCTTTGGCGCATGCACACACAATAAATTGTAATGGAGAAATGATTAACGTCAATGGGGCTTGAACAAGGAATAAATAAATAGATAAATAAATAAAGTAAGAAACAACTAAATAATAAATAAATAAATATATAAATATGTAAATATATAATAAAATAAAGAAATAATTAAACAACTTACAAGTGAAGAAAGACCTACCAGATAAAAATCAATGCCCTTTTCTTTCAATATCACTAATTCTTCTCGTTCATCGCCTTGAACTCCCATGGTGAAGATTAATTGACATCAGGTATCAGATGCATCCATAGACGGCCTGTAAAAATGAGAAAATCAAGGAAGACCGTAATGTGAATCCAGTGTTTTACCCATTTTCATCTTCAGTTTTCTCCTTAGTTTCTCATTCTGTAGCAAATATACACGCATTTTGTTCACATTATTCAATTCACTTCAGTGCCTTCATTTTTTCCTGGTTTGGCGGACATTCTAAGGTATCTCTAATTCTGACAACAGAGACTAAATTGGGTTCGTGTGGACATGGGAGGCTTTCACACTTCCTGTTTTTTCCTTTGTTTAAAACTACTCTAAACAAAATGAAACTAATGAACATAATCTGAAACTATAATGACCACTCATTTTAAATCCAATACACATTTAAGATGAATTTTAATCATTTTCTCAGAGCTGCTGTGCTCAGTTTCCAGCAAGCAAGTTTCACGGTTGTCTTGCTTACTTTTATGGATCAGTTTTCTTCCTGTTCAGTCCAAGTTCAATGCCGAATGTCATTCTAAAGTAGAGGCCAGAAAAAACAACCACAACAACAGCAACAACAACAAAAATCAGCTGATGCAAGGCTTCGCAGTTACCTATGTCATATTCACTGTCCCTGGTCCTTGGTGTCACTCTATGTCCGGAGGGGTTATTCCTGCACGTATAAGTCAACAACAGGATCGACAACTGTTGAAGTGATAATTATAGAGATTAATAGGCTTTCATTTTACTTCTGCAGAGTACATCAGGCCATTTTCCTAGAAATAGTGAGACGGTAAGACGCATAACTTGGAGTGAAACCAAAGAGGCAAATACACCGAATTTGGATAATTATACTGACCTCTCTACCCCCCCCCCCCTTATTTATCATTTATTAAACTTTAACTAGCACATCACAGAAACAGAGACAGGAAATAGACCGCGATCTCAGTCCTTTTTTGTTTCAACTCCATTTCTCACAGCTGAAAAATTCGAGGTTAAAAGTCTACGGCTTTCGTTTATTATGGCCAGTTAGTCTAAATCGGAACTGTGAAATAGATAGATGTCACAACGCATTTTAAACATTTATCAAAGTGTACATTCATTATACGTCTTCTACATATTAAAAGATCTCTCTCTTTTTTTTCTAAGAAAATGGGAGCAGAACTAGCCAGAACTGAGGTTTTGAGATGTGTGTGTGGATAAAGAATGGGATAGCTCACTACAAGTCAAGGTTATTGGCACAAAAATAACACTATTTGTTATGTCACACCACCACTTTTAAAGGCCTTTGCTCCATTTTGTTTTTCTTTCACCTTTAAACATCAAATAACAATAAATTATCTTATAAATGTGAGGTAACCTCTCCTTGCAAAAAGAAACATAGACAGTTTATTAGATCTATTTTGTTTAGCTACAGTTATCTGTTTGGCAACTGGAAACCTGTGTCCCTTTTCCCTACAAATTTTACTGTTCATAGCCCACAGACTTCAAATTTTTTGCTAGCTTACATAACTTGAAAATGTATGTATGTATACAAGTGGGTGGATATGTTTTTATATATTATATTTATATATGTCGACCCATAGTCACACAAATAATACGTATATGTGTGTGTATGTATGTGTGTGGGTGTGTGTTTGTGAGTGCGCCCGGGCGTGTGTGTGTATATGTGTGATGCTCTTACAGAAGTACGAACAGAGTATTTTCTATAATATTCGTTTTTGTTGTCTTTAAAATGAGACGCCTACATCTTGGTGATGTTTCCTGTTCCCAGCACAGCGAGTGTGCCCTATCTGCAAGAACTGATGGTTCTAATAACATGAAGCGTGTACCAAATAGTGTTAGTCTGAGACTTATAATTATCCAATACTGTTATCCCATACTAGAGCCCTTATAACTCTATGGCATGATTTGTGCTTGGTGTATTAAGTTATGGGAACTTCTTTCCAATTATTTACAATATAGTTACTGTTGGCAACATTCGACATCATTTACATCCAATTAACCAATACAAGACTATCCAATGCATTACATGTCAGTAAATTAATGCAAAGATCATTGGAACGAATTTTAACTTTTCTTGCCTTGTAAATACAACCGGATTGCAGTTCCTGAGTGAAAACTAGATAAATCTATCTCTTCAAAAAACACCCAAAAATGTGCTGTTATTAATACCAGTCCAAGCTGTATCTATTACCACCGTCACGGTGGTAAATGAAAACAAGATGAATTCATAATATCTGTTTCAAACAATAACGCCTCAAGAGTTACAAGAAAGAATAAAAAGGTGTCTGCCTTGATCAATCTACATCTTTGTACCTGACAAAAAATATTGACTGTAGTAGGGCAAGGGTGAGTAAGGGTGAGGGAGGTGAAAGTGAAAACTCAATCTGGATTAATTCCTGTCATGTGGCAGTCTGGTGGGCATTTATGTCTTCTGGCCGGTTGGCGTGTCTAGGGAAGTATTACCTCTAATGGCTGAAGGAATACAAATAACATTCCCCAAACTTGTCTTTCAGGCAATGAAATTGATAGCTAAAGGCTCGGCATGTCAAGGAATAACAGCCTTGAAGTACTTTTCAAAAAGGCTGCAAAGAGATTGCAAAGGCACAAGGATAACAGAGCATTGAGATGATCTAGATCTAGTCCACTAGGTTTTAATTTTTCACGACAATTTTCCCTAGAAAGAGAAGCAAAATCCTTAGTCCTAATTCCATGTAAAACAACAGATACAATTGCTCCCAAAGATTATCTAGACTAACTCTTTCTACTGCTGTAATGCGAGCTCTTGCATAATTATTCATGGATTTTTTAGCTGAAACAGTAAAAGCATTGTTGCCATTGAGATCAAGGGGTTAAGAAGAGTTATTGTCACTAACCACTAGATAATGATGTCCAGAATATAAACTAGGCGTAGAAGTGTGCCTAAACTATGATTATCAAGCTTAAGATTAGATCTCTACTGACTCTAGACAAGACTACTGACTAGCTAGAGTGTCATCAACTCACCTCTTCTCTTTCTCTTCTTTCACATTAACACCTGTCTTTCGCAGTAAGAGGTTGGGTTTATATGTTTGTATTCTGTTTCATTTGGTGACTGCAGTTGTTTGTCACATCATCAGCTACTCTAAATCTATGTTGTAATCGATAAACTGAGTAACCATAGGATAAATCGTTTTGAACTACTCTGGCTCGAAACGAAATCCACACAAAACCGATGTCTTAGCAGTCAGTGTTTTGTTCTCATTTCTTTCTAATAGCGGTGGAAACTAACTATTTCGCCATTAGATGTCCGGTAATTTACCGGTCGCCAATTGACAGCAACACAGTATACCGTTGTCAGGTTCCTTATTGAAAAAAGCCTACATAGAATGGTCCACTGTTCATAATGACATGTCGTTTAATCCCAAATCCTCCAAACCGTTGTTAGTGAATGTCGACGCTAAAGTGAGTCATAAAAGGCATTTCAAAACAAACAAACAAACAAACAAACAAAAAATACCACTCTGGTTTTCGTATAAAGTGTGCAATATCATTTATTTGTGCATCCTAACCTAGCACGTTTTTACATAAAACGGGTTCAAAGGTCCTTCTTTGTCCACTAACAAGGTGATTTTATTGGGTAATAATGTTATGCCATGGCATAGTCTTGTTTTAAAGAGACTGAATTCTCAAGGCTGTAACTCTCGGTTTTGGCACGTTTCTTGTATCAACAATCAACTAACTATAATTCCGTAGTTCGATCAGTCGCACCGATTGTGTTCATGCACTGTTGCTTCAAAACTCCATGTAGTTTCATTGTTACACCCATGCTAGTAAAAGATATCTATTGCGAAATGATCAAATTCCACTGTGCAGAAGCTGTCTTTCATGGATGGACTTTTTTTTTTTTTTTGATCACATGATTCGGTTTTCAGATTTGGTTATTTCCTATAACATGATTATCTTTTCTTTTTTTTTTTTCTCAATCAGTCTTCTCCTTTAATCCGTTCAGAAACTTGTGCTCTTAGCAGGGGCGAGGCTTCCTCATAATCAAATAATCATTGATTACCCTTCGAATATTAATTCTAGAATTACTGTGATTTTCAGATCGAGCCCAACTCCAAGTCCATTTAGTCAGTTCAGCATTCTATTCTACCCCCCTATTTGTGTTTGTTATGGTCCAACACCCCTCACCGAAAAGCATTTTTGTAGGGACCTACACCTTATGAACTGGTCCATAATCAGTGATTAACAAAGAGGAAGAAGACTTGACTACACCCAGAAGCTATCTTGAGCATAGCCTGTATTCGTTGACGCGGCCCCGTAGACAGCAGACTAGTGGGGGATAAAAATAGGTTTATAATCGAAGTTTGACCTGAATTTACCTAGATTTATGCATGTTTTTCACTATGCGGTCATTTCCATCCTAATCGAAAGGTAAAGGGTTGCGTGAAAGAGTTTGTGTGGAATTTTTTGGTTTGTTTGAGGTAATCTAAGAATAATTTACTCCACGCACAGCAAGAGCTATCAAAGTCTAGATCTGGACAACTGTGATCAAAATCAGTCGAACGTAATTATCAAGAACATCACTTCACAAGGTGGTCTAGAGGCAAGGTGCTCGCCTCTCATGCCAAGGGTCCCGGGTTCTAAACCCGGGCAGTGCAGGCATGTTGGAAAGTGGATTTTTCTCATATTTTCAAGTCCCTGGTCCTATTGGGGGGTAGGATCGAGTAGTTCTTGGAAATTGGATTTTTCTCATATTTTCAAGTCCCTGGTCCTATTGGGGGGTAGGATCGAGTACCTAGTCTTCTCGGATAAGGACGAAAAAATTCGGAGGGCCCGTGTGCACGTTGCGCACGTTAAAGATACCTTGGCAGTTGGAAATCGTAAAGAGCAGGCCGAAAGGCCACTGCCCGGGCAAAATTGAAATTAATAGATTAAAATTTATCCATATCATCTCTCCCCTCCCCCCCCCCCCCCGCCAGAACAAGAAATAATAAAACAAGTAAAGTGAGGTGTAAATGCCAAGGGCAGCGAACCTCCTAAAATAAAGACCTCAAATCAAACTTCACTTGATATGTCGAGCGAACCTATACCGCAACGGTAGATAGCCACTTCTCCGAGATTCGCTGCACATTGTTGTGTCACAGAGATGCCACTTAAGCAGTTTCTGCCTATTAATTTTAGTGGGTCCTTTTCGAGAAACTTTATGAGATGGTAGAATAACAAAATCTCTGGCTATGAATATGTGAATGAAAACTTGCCGTTCAAATAATATTTTTAGAAAATGGATGAAAAATATGCGTCAATAAGTCTGTTAGTATGAATGAATGTTAATTTCAGTTTAGTTTGACTTGTAAATTGCTGCATTCCTGTCATGTTGACAAGAATAGTCCGCTCTTTAGAGTTTGCAGTGCCTAGCACCCGTTTCATTGTTTTAGTCGCTGCATTTATAATTATGTAAATATTATGATGTAGCGATACGTTCTATTATATGGATCTTACTAGCTTAAATTCTGATTGCCCTCTGCAGAGGGCCACCCCCCCCCCCCCGGCTCTTGGTTTCCTGCAATTTCTCGAAAACTATGTTGTATTGTAGTAATTTTAGCATGTAATATTACGGATGTAGCTTCTCAGGCTGTCCTTCGGATGCAAGGAGAATGTTGCGATTTATTCCTGTCTGCCTTGGCCTACACACTAAACTCTGACTGGTCACGCTCCGCGTCATCTCGTGTGTTTATCTTTACTAGGCACCGATTCACCAGAGTCTGAACTAAATGTCACAGGTAAGTTCATTCAAGTTATTCATTCTATACGACTGCAGTCGATCATCAGTCCGAAGAGAGTGTCTAATCATAAACCATGTAAGACGTTCACTGACGCATGCTGTAATATTTTACGTTATGAAGCATCAAGTGTGACAGTAATTAATATAGATCTACTGTGTTATAAATGGAATACACATTTGCACAAGGGGAGAATCAACAACATAGATGAACGGTTGTTTAAAACGAACTTTTTTTTTTTGGTAACTCACCGTCAGGAAGAATTGACACTCTTGAGAACTTCAAAGGAAGAGAACACTGGACAAGGACAATTTTGTCCAATGACTTCCATGGAGCTTCATTTCTTAAACTTCAGATCTATCATTGTCCCAGCATTATGTAACATTTGTTAAAAAAAAAGATGTGTAAGAACGTCACTTCTGATGTGCAAAATGTCCACCCTTCTGGAAGAGAAAGAAAACATTCACCGAGACTTAGATTCTACGTGAATTTCAATGCCGAGGCCTTCTTTACTGTTGGCATGACAAGCCTGAATGCACACCACCAACCGGTTTACGGACAAACGGATAATGGAAACATTCACGAAATGACGTCTTTTCTACAACCCTGTAAATAGGTTTCTTTCATTCAGGGGAAGCAGGTACAATATTGTATTCTATTGCCAGATAATTACTGTCACAAGGTTTGTTGCTGTTGTTCCTTTTTAAGGGGGGGGGGGTCTGCAATAGAAAAATCTGTAGCGTGGACAAGGGTTTGACATTGTTTGGCTGTAAAATCAAAATTTGTGTTTTGTTATGTATTTAAACTGAATTCGGGTGGAAACCCATTAAAGCCACTTGCTGGGGATTTCTTCATGTTGGTGTGTTAAGAAAGGTTAATGAATCACGGGTTGTCGCACCTCTGAAAAGCTATTTAGCTAAAGTGTCCCAGCAGAAGAGAAAGACTTGTTTACCACCAGAGCCTATTGCTAAGTGTTTTGACTGGATAATTAAAGTAAATTGGTTCTCATTTCTGTGTTTTTTTGTTTTTTTTTACCTAAATAATGCCGGTGATGATTTACAAACAGAGTGATGCCAGGCGTGATGCCATATACGGACAGACCGATTCTTCTTAAAATAATTATTACTTGCAAGGCTGTTGTTTCATTTAACTGGGAGCAAGGCAGCCCTGTTTACACAAACACCGAAAGTAGGCCGAGTGTTATAGTGAATGGTCTGATGATAATAAAAGCACACCACTTACCACTGCCTTCGCCGCAAGAAATTGTTCCTTGGCTGGGCTACCAAATGGTGAGAAGAGGGAAAACGTTTGCTATAGATCAACTGTGGGAGTTCATTCAGTTCTGATGGTAAGTCATTAAGAAATAGAGATGAAAGAAATAAATGCATTTTGAAATGTTTTATGGTATGACTGTGTTCCACATTAACTTCATGGAGCCATCGTCATTCTTGTCTAGCTCCTTCTCAGTGTACTAACGTTGCACTTGTAAAGCCATTAATGCGTGCTTCTCTTCGGTATAATAATGTTGTTGCATAGCAACATGCACAACAACTGCATAATAATATTATACAGCCCAGGCGCCTGTAAGAGCATGCAAAGTATGATAATTAATGGAAATGTTCTAAAAGCCATGTTCTGGCCATCTACGAGCAACCAGAATGTATCTCATAACGTGGATCTCTTTGGACTAAAGATAAGTACAAAATATCAACATAATGTTTTATGATAGTATTATTATCTAACAAATAACATGGAATTCAGTAAATGAAACAATACTGTTTTAAATGATAAAATTAATGAGTTCTATAAAACGTTTGATTATGATATGGTACCTCTATTTTGCTGATAACATCGTCATTACTTTTGTTGGAAATAAAGTTGGGGGGGGGGGGGGAGTGGCATAAGCCCTGAACTCGCGGTTCTCTCCAAAATATAAAATTTCAGTTTCTGTACTGTTCGGAAAGTCCAGCCATTTGAGTCCGCAAATATACTAGAATGATTGTCTTGTGTTTTTTTTTTCTTCTTTCAAAATGACGATTTGTGGGCAGTCGGAGGGTCGTGAAAAACGACCGTTTATTGCCTTGAGGAGACGGGAAAATATGGCTGAAAATATGTGCTTCTTATAGCCGCTATGCCCACCTCAGAACGGAAGTTTGGTATCTTTACTACACAACTGTGTCATGGCTTTATCCCTTCACCAGTGCTATCTCAATGTGTTACTGCCTCATTGTACAAGCCTACATGACCCACTTATATCCAGAGAACATTATTAAAATTGTTACTACAGTGAGACAGGCCGCCCCATGCAGGCCCAGCGTGACCTGGAAATAAACGCTATTTGTAGACAAGAAGCAAATAGCCCCTGATTCTTTTTATTTACTGGCGTGTAGATCAACCAAATAAGATAGTTTTAAAGGGTTATGGTGAAGGGAGGATATGAAATGGAACGGGTGGGCGAAAGAGGTAGTGGCTGGTTCTGAAAAGAATTGACTTTGGTTGAATATATTCCTGATTCTTATATGTCGTCAATTTAATGTTGCAGTCTAAATCACGTTCACGTCAACGAAAGAGTAGTAACCACTCGTGTCTTACCACAACGAGTCATAATGCAGAGACATTTTTCTTTTTCATCTCCCTGTATTGGCTCTGTATTCAGGAATATTGATTGCCTTCTTGAATTAATATGGCTTAAAGACCGAATGGTGTAAAAGTTCAGAACAGTTTTTTGGCAAGATTCTTCATTGAGAGGAAACAAACACTCCCCTCCTCCGACGGGACATCAACATCTGGGAACATAATAAATTATAGCCTGATGGCTTGGATTAGCAGGCAGTACTAAGAGTGGTACAAATCACACATATTATTATTGGGCAGGTTTTTCGCATTGGTAATTGGCGTAGCTGTCAGCGTGTATGTACATGTTGTTGAGCTGGTGTTGACGTGTGTTTGTGTGTGTGTGTGAGAGTGCAAATGAATGTATAGGTACAGTCGTGTTCCTATTCTAAACATTAGCCCTAGTCCTGCGGGATATTGGCCTCCCCGCGCAACACGCGAGACACGGGAGGCCGTTATTTTGTCCGACACGCTTAACCGCGGGTCCTGCGGGAGGCCACATTTTTGTATAGCAACGGTGCGCCTCGCGCTTTGGTTATTCGGTTGCCAAGGCTGTCGTTGTTGTTGTTTTTTCACGTTTTTTTTCCACACTATTTTCGCGTGTTTATCTATCCTGTCACCCCTACTATATCTTACAAAATGGTATCGTCCGATTGCGTTTATTACGATGCAACTATTCGTAACTATTCGTCATACTCGTGTAATAGTACTGACGGCCTGAAGTTTGAACTGGGGAAAGTCTTGGGGAAACTTTTACTTTGATGCTGGTTGTCGTCTACATGTGAAATGAGAAGAAAGGGGCCATGTGCGTATTTGAGACGCCGTTCTACGTCTGTAATTATGAATTCCGATGTAATGTTAGGGCATGCTGCATAAAGGCGTCTGTCAGTAGGTTTTTCATCAGGGAAAACTGGGAGAAAATGACCGACTTCGTTGTTGGTCGTTGTCTTTATTTGATGTGGTAATTAGAGAGATACTGTGTTCCTTTGATTAAACCGCTTTTCAGTACATGTATGTCCTCTACGACCTGGAACTGGAAATCAAATCTCTCGCTAAAACTAACATTATAGTAAGTGAACGCTTTACATAGTAGAGGAGGGAGAAGGCAATGTCACGATACATGTGGTTAGTAAATTAAGCGAATGGCTTTAAAAATAATTTGTTCACCTGAATGGCCTGACATAGGGACAGAAAAAGCGCAGAGGTCTTGGGAACATGATAAAACATGTGCTAAACGGCATGTAAGTGCAGAAAATTCTTGATTTGGGGCCTTCCATTTCACAATAAAACCTACTGCATATGATCACAAGTACTTTATCCAAATATCATAGGGATCCCTTACGATTTATCCACCACTATAATTGTTGTTATTGCGTCCTGGAGTATACGCGATACAGGTGTTCACACGGACCCGATTGACCCGACCGCCGAGGTTATCGGCAAGACGCGAACGACCGGCTGACTGGCCGCTGGCTATCCCCGCACGGGGCGTTACGTGGACGAGTTCACTCAACGCAGGACAAGGGGTTTCGTTACTTCTCGAAAGCATTGTGTACACGGTTTTAATTTTCATACTATTTCATTTTAGAACTGAATTAAAATCAGACACCCTGTTTCAACGATTATAAAATATAATAAAATACAGAACATAATATAACAATATAGAACTGAGAATTTTTAAAATGTTTGGCCACCACTGGCCTCATTATTTTAGCATTCTGATTTTTTTAAATATGTTTTTTTTTATTTGCATGTCCAATGGATCACACTGAACGGTTATTAATTGTCAACTCAACTCGGCCACCTTGATTTTTAGTTAAAATCAAAAACTACGTTGAACACACTTGGTCTCTCTAGAAAACTGGGTGTGTGAAGAGATACCAGGCCCTGTGAAAAAGTGACGGGAAATACAAAATCCTGGCTCCTTCAAACGACAGTCAGAACTCCTGAACTCATAACTCAAGTTGTACAATGGAGGAGAGAACTGAAGAGACTTTGCTGCAAAAAGCACAACATCTGGCCCAGGTATGGCTTGTAATTCTGAAAGATTCTGTTTTAAATTGGCATCTCATAGCTCCAGGTTATCCCCCTTCATGCCGCCAGTTTTAACTCGTTCTTTCCCTTTCTTCCTCTCTTTAAATAATAGATTTATATCCTGTATTCTTCCCGTCATATAATATTTGTTCGTTTATTTCTTGACTGACCAATTGTGGTACTCACGTATTGGTCCACTCATTCTTTTGACTTTCTCTGCTTTACCGAATAACTATTTTTATTCTACCAAGTACCTACAGATCTACTGAGCTATTAACTATCTCTAAAATAACTGCCTCGCTGCCGAAATCTCACATATCGCATTATGTACATACTGTGCATTCATCATAATTATCTAGTTAACTAATAGATAACAACTGCTTGTCCATCTACCTTTCCGCATATCGGATTGCCTAACCATTTTAGTCTTTATCAAATGCGCCTATATCTATCTCCTCACGTTTCTGATATATTACGTATCAAGAGTCTGCTTACATACCCGTATCTACCCATTCAAACATTAATGTGCCGATATACCCATGGCTAGTGTAGTAGTAAGCATCCGGCGGCAAAATGTTTGGTTATATTTCGCAATGCCTTCATACATATTTGTGCACTGTGTCAAGGTTGTGTAGTAATTGTTTTCATGTCTTCTGTGACAAAGTCATTATCTTCCAGTCTTTCAGTAGATTGTTTCCTTTGAATAAAATATCAATTTTTTGTGCTTAAATTCACTATTCACTGGCCTGACTCTACTGAATTATCTGTAGCAGGTTTTATTGACATTTTGAACCTAAAATATGTACTTTACACAAATTGTTCGGATGTTTGGTGAGGGCGTGTTATTGACTTGACAGAATGACCTCACGTCAGAATATAGTTCAGTACACATTTTCAGTGACAACGGGAGAGAGAAGGAAAGAGCTGAGGAGAGAATGAGGGAGAGAAAGAGAGAGAGGGAGAAAGAGAGAGAGAGAGAGAGAGAGAGAGAGAGAGAGAGAGAGATGGGGAAGGGAGGGGAGATAGTAATAAGAGAAATGCAAGTAAAACGATTTGTGAGTGTCAGCTCATTGTGTGACTTAGCCTCCACTCTTTTTGTTTCCCAAAACTGGTACCGTACTTGATTTGGTGTCATATAAAAACATGAACTGACTAGCAGCGACCAGTTAATTAAGTTAATTGCTTGGCTTTTGGAAATCTTGACTCCTCTGTCATGGACAGGAGATAATCCGAAATCCCCACAATCATTTCAAGCTGGTCTGTGACACTAATTTATAAGACACGTAACGGCTAACACTTAGCAGGAGGCCAATGTAAAACAGCCAAGAAAGTCAGTGTAGTAGCAAAGGGATAATGGTAATGGTAGTGTCACGATCACGTGCGTGAAGATGGTCACGACCACGTGTGTGATGAGTACCTAACTTATTTACCTTTCAAACCCAGCTAACAAGCCAAGCAAGCAGACCAGCGATCAACGGACACATGGAGTGAGATTTAAATTAAACGATATTTAATTCTAAATGCATGACAAAACATGTCAAAACATTCAACTCATGATAATCACATACATAATCACAAAAACAGAGATATTTGAAATTCACTCTTGGGGATCATGGCTATTCTCTACTCCCCCATTCACATCTAGATCTAACCCCTCTGTCCATAAACTTAATTACGTATACTTAATAGTCTCTGTCAACAGCTGCCCTCCTCGTTGATGCAGTTTCACGTCTTCAGAGTTCACACGATCCTTCCTAGATCTCTAACTTCGACGATAAAAGGGGAAACAGACGCCCCTGGCTTCTTACAAATAAGAACACACAGTTCACACCCGCCATCGTAGATTACTAGCTCCTTGAGGGGTTCTCATCATCCCGTCCTCAGGACTCTTCAACTTCTGCAAACACATAGCACACCGACGGTTCACACCCGCCATCGTAAATCACGAGCTCCTGAAGGGTTCCCATCCTATCATCAGGACTCCTTAACTTCTGGTCCCCATGGCACGACCTTCCACTTGTCGCCCGGACCGATAAATTCTTCTTATTGGGAAATAAATGTGAACATCATGGATCCCTCACACACCTAACACTTCTGGTCCCCACTGGCACGACCTTCCACTTGTCGCCCGGACCGATAAATTCTGCGTCTTCCTCTGGGACTGAATAATTTTGGGAACTTCATAGATCCCTCACATACATAACACCACTGGTCCCCATGGCACGACCTTCCACCTGTCGCCCGGACCACTTCTCGCTGCGTCTTCCTTTAGGAATGAATAACTTGGGAATCACGTGTGTCGAGCTTTTCCTCCATTTATACTCCCGAGGTTTTTGCACACGCGACTAGTTTAAAGCGAGTCGTGTGTATCTATTCACGCTCGTCAACAATGTTAAAAACCGCGTTTTCCCCTGCTAAGCTCACCCCCTCTAGACTCGTGGCGCACAAGGCCACCGACTTTCCTCGTGATAGTAATCTTTCATGCTAGTCAACAACTTAAAAACTCCCCTTCTCCCCTACTAAGTTTACCCCCTCTATACTCGTGGCGTACAAGGTCATCAACCTTAATCGTGACAGTAGGTATAATTATATCTTGCGTAACCCGTAGAAACGTAAAACAATCACATTCTATATTGACATCATACTGTAATCAGGGCAATACGACTAATCTTGCAATCCATTTTGGTAATCTTTTCAGATATGGAAGTTTAAAGAGGCTGAGACGTGTTATATTCAACACTTCACCAGTTCAGTAGTGCACCAACACCTAGCATGGGCCGAGGAACAGCTGCAGGAGGCAGATGGAGACAATGTTAAGGTCTTGGCACTCTGCAATTTTGTCCTACAATTGGATCGGAACAATGAGAAAGCTTCCTTTTTTAGAGCCCAGGTATGAAATGGGAAATGTATGTGTCGTTTTATGTGATCGTTCTAGAATTAACATCTGAAATATGTAGGACAGTTATCACATACAAGTCAGATAACGATACTATCGTTTAACCAGTAGCACCGTGGAAGCTGTGAAAGGAAGAGAATAACAAAACTGCTTCAGTGAAACCGATTAATGTTGTAGTATTAATAGGTTTGTTTTAGGCAAGGCAGGGATTGTTGCAGTGATATTTGTTTGAGGGAAGTATACCGTCTTTGTTGTAGTGTTCAATCATGTGGAACAGGCTCGGAGATCTGACTTTACAAGATGCATGACGTAGCATTGCTACGCTGGCGGAAGCCGCAGACAGTGTTATGCCAGAAAAAGTTTTACTTTGAATACTTTTGCTCCGCGCTGATGGAATCAGAGCATCAGCTAAACAGTGTGCCATGTTACATTGCACACACTATTTTGTTCCATGCAAGAATATTCTTTACTTGGGACGGAATAAAGATAGGCTCAGATAGACGAAAGTAACGACTTTATGATAATGTATGCATCGCTCAACAGAACGCCCTTGACTGCTGCAGACAGCAGAGACTAGAGAGGGTTCAGTCAGGTCGATCAAAAGTTTGCCTGCGACAGGATAAAGAGGATGCTGCATTCTGCAAGACAGATATGGGCGACCACTCTTTTTTCATTCTCCCCCTTTCCCGCCCTCCCCGACTCTTCCAGCTCAGCTCTAAAATAACTTTCTTTACGCGCCGTGAAGGGGAACAGTCTAAAAATATGATTTAGATTTTCTCAGCCTGGTCGCCTTGAACGAAACACGATATGTTGTCATTCGCCAATGGGTACATTCTTTGTGAACTACTGTTGCTTTTTTATTTTTTGAAGCACTTCCATATGTCGACCTCTTAGGAATTTCAATGTTCTTTCTTTTTGGCGGTTGGTTGAAAACTAGAACAATATTAAAAAACGCCATGTTACATTAGCGACTCAAATGTTTTGTCCCCCATGCCATTTGCTGTCATTTTCTTACGATAGAATTAACACAGAATCCAAACACAGAATGTGCAGCAACTGAAATGACACCAGTTTTTTTTTTCCTGTGATAGAAATCTATATTAGAACCTGAATGCAAAAAGAAACAGGTTTTTCTGTTAGTGGTGCGTAACATAATGACGTCGCAGCTTTGGTCCCATGGTCTACCCTAGATATCGCCAACCATGTGCAGATTGGACGGCCGAGTGTTGAGGATAATGTTTTATTATTATACATCAAGTGATTTATATCGCACTGTAATAATGTGGTGCCCGTTTATCCACGAAGTTTCTAGGTTCAGACAGACTGTTTGTCGACTTCTTACCTCAATACTGCCTGACAAATCATCCCATGCAAGGATTAATCTAGCTTTGTTAAATGTGGGTCGCCAGCCTTGACGAAGAGCCATAGAAGGAAAAAACAAAGAATAACTAATGACCTTATTCTCCTAGTTCCCTCATAGAAAAATGTCACTGCATGTAGATTTATATGCGGTTATGACATTGTCATTGCTTTTTAAATACATCTCTGTCAGGCTCATGACAACCTGGCCTATCTGGCAGCAAAGCACATCCCCAATGTCCTGGACACAGGAGAAGGTGAGTGGACAGTGTAGAGTAACAATCCACACTAGGTCCGAGATGGCTGATTGACTGATTATTTGTTTGACTGATTATTTGTTTGACTGATTGATTCATATTATGAGACATGCATTAAATTGAAGGAGCTTGTAATTTCAAGCGATTGAATAATGCATAAACACCATTAATTTAAAGAGACTTCATTCAGCATTAATTTTTGGAACCGTGGAAACTATTGACGCTGATGGTGAGATAGTATCATAAAGAGTAGTTGATATGTTTACAACATAATATAATATTTATCATAGGCCTATCTATTTTTTTTTCAAGAGACTCCTGCGGAAGGTGGACATGAAGATCAGCGTCTAGACAGTAACAAGTGGTGCAAAAAAGCAGTGAAACACAAAGAATATAAATCGGTTGATAAGTTTGACGAGACTGACCTACCTGAGAAATGGCGCACAAAGGATATGTTGGATCTGGTGAAGGGCCAAATACAATTGGCAGTTTTGCTGCGCGTCAATGGTGCTAGTGAAAACAGACCAAAATACATCCCAGGAACACGCGTCAGATATCTAAACTTCAGCGAAGGTTCAGCCTTCCGTGGAAGTGGATTTGTAAGCTACGTCGTGTTCTGTAGCGAAACGTGTCCTTGTATAACATGCAAAGATGCTAGTAACCCAGAAGATAGGTATGCAAAAGTGTTTGTTATGACAGCAGCACATGTCGTCTTTGATAAGAAGGAAGGAGAAAATACGACTTGCTATTTTGATTACGATGTGACAGAAAGTGAACTAACATCGTGTGTCAGTCTTGGTCCTGCAGTGGATGTAAACAGTGACATTGAGTGTGACATCAGCTGTGTTACTTTCGTAACTCATGACAAGGCCTTAGCCGAAAATCTTTGTGCTCAGTGCAAAACTTTTCAAAATTTGAGCCAGAAAGTGAAGTGGACAATAGGAGTTTTCCAGGATGGGGACGAAAAGGATAAAGACCTGTACAACTGCATTATTGAGTTAGAGAAAAAATGCTCTGACACGCAGCAGGAATTGAATCAACTGATAGATGTGCTTAGTGGTCATTCTGAAGAGCTGTCTCCTCAAATAGTAAGCAGCGGCGATGAAAATCCGCTTTATTTGATGCTACAATATGGATATCGTCTTTGGAGAGAACACAGAGACACTAATAGAGTCAACGAGATACTTTGTTGCCTGAAACAGCATCTGAAGACACACGCCCTTGTGATGGAAGATATGCGTGCCCTCAAAGACGGGTACGGGTCATTGCTATCCATGCAAGGATATCAGAATGTGTTAATGCTGTATCAAAGACTGCTCAAGCATTTGAAAGATTTAAACAAAGAATTGCACGGAATCACGATTGAACCATTCATTTACCAGGCAATGGATGAAAGTGACTCTCAGCCATTAGTGAGACAATTCTACAATGACAAATTTCCACTTACAATCATTGTGTCACACCCTCATAAGTGGACTAAAAAAATCAGTATTGGAGAAATCAAAGCCAGAAAAATTGTTAAAGGATACGACACAGTAAGTTACAAGTACACGGCAGCCACCTGTTCAGGTTCCAGTGGTGGACCTGTATTTATACTAGGTAGGAGGGGCCATGTTGTGATCCATCCTCATAGTCTGACTGAAATTCTTCTCGACAGAGAAAAGGAGGCTGTTAACGAAAGTGGCATAATTACTGATCGCTAGGTATTCCAGGTTTCTAGGGCACATACCAACTCAGGTTCTAGGACCATGGGCCTATATTCAAGCAGTGCGTACATATAAAAGCTTAATCAGGGGCCCAATCGTATTGTCTGATCCGTGGTTGAAACTTGGTATTTATGGTGCTTTAGTCGCAGGGTGTCGTTACGGTCAAGGGGAACTAAGTTTTGAGGGTTTGTGTTTAGGTCTTTATTTTAAGGGGTTCGCTGCCCTTGGCCTTTAAACCTCGCTTTTCTTGTTTTTATTTCACTTGTTGCGGTATTTGTTGTTTTTTTTTTGAATTATGCCCGAGCATCAGCCTGTTCGACCTGCTCTTTTCGATTTCCAACTGCCAAGGTATCTCTGGAGTGCGCAACATGCACATGGGACCTCCGAACTCTTCGTCCATATCCGAGAAGTCTAGGGTGCTCGTGTCCGACCTACCATAGGGTCAGGGACTGGAACATATGAAAAAAAAATAAAAAATTCGAATATGCCTGCACCGACCGGGATGCAAACCTGGTACTTTTGGCATGAGATTCGAGTACCTTACCTCTAGGCCACCGTGTCCCCAAATTTAGAGGGTTTACAAGCTCTTCGTTGCTTTAACGAACTTTCTAATAACACATTTTTCTCATCCTAAATAACCTGGGCATTCATCTTACAAGCACATACGATTAGGCATAAACAGTGGAATTGTGTTAAAATTTTTGTGACGAAGGTGATAAAATCATCCAAACATAAGCACATGCCCTCGTATCAGAACATTTTTCATTTTATTTGGCAAATTTGTGTCAATTTGTGTGACCTCAGTCATGCTGGTGTTGCTCATTACTGGTGCAATGCTCCTCTAGATACTGTGTAGGACCACATTGGAAACAGGCTGTGGGTAGTTATTCAATTGTGTACAATTATTTTAGTAATACAAAAAAAAAAAAAAAACCCTTGTATCAAGTGCGTCGAATTTAAAGTACAGTCTAATACAAATAATATGTATTATCGTATCAGTAGAACTGCTATCGATGGTGATTCAAGTACCATGCCTAATGAAATAAAAGAACTGTAGTAGCTTACACAATGAAAATGTGTACCTCGTTGACTTGTCTGTGAAGGAGACGCACTCAAAGTGATTTTGCCCTTTCATTGTTGTTGCCATCAAATGTCTATTGCATTATGTTTACTGTAGTATTTTCATAGATTTACACAGGAAAGCAATTCTCTTGTTTTCTGTTCTACTAGATATCCTATCTATTTTTGCTCAATCCAATTCTGTCATTTTTGTCATTGTCATGAACGTGGGTTTAGTACTTACTAGATTGTATGGGATATAATGTTCGACTGCATTTTTGTGTTAAATGAACTAAACCTCACTCACAAACATACTAGTTACTAAGTAACAAAATGGTAACTTTTTGTGTCAGACCTGCAGGGCCACAACCACGGATTTATTTACGATAAGTTGAAAATATATATATAAATGTGAAATCAATATCATGAACATCAATGTTAATAGTAATTCATATCAAGTCTGGATCTATTCTAGATCTAATATAAATCTAACTTTAAGTCTAACTAGATTACCTAAACCAAATCTAAATCAATTCCTTTCATCCTTATAAATCCCCCCACTGAAATACTAACCCCTTAAATATTCTAGATCTAGCTATCAACTACATTAAGTGAATCCAAAAGAGCTTGGGATATCACTCATAGTGCCATGGCTTTCAATCAACAAGACCAGGCATAATATTTGTTACAGAAAATGGAGTACTGAAACTTTTGGAAAACCTTAATGAAAATAAAGCTACAGGGCCTGATGGAATTACCGCCAAATTACTGAAACTCTGTGCCAAGGAAATTGGCCCCGTTTACACTTTGTTGTTTAGAGCTTCAATTGAACAAGGAAAAATACCGGAAGACTGGAAAAAAGCAAATGTTGTACCCATTTTTAAGAAAGGAAATAGGGCTAATCCTGAAAATTATAGACCAGTCTCCCTGACATCAATATCTTGTAAGCTTTTAGAGCATATCTTGCACACCAGCATCATGAAGCATCTCGAGAGACACTCAGTTTTAATACATGTACAGCATGGTTTTAAAAAATACAGGTCGTGTGAGTCACAGCTGATCACAACTTGCAACGATTTTGTTAATAACTTGAATAATAACAGACAGACGGACACCATTTTACTAGATTTCAGTAAGGCCTTCGATAAAGTGCACCATGCTAGTCTGTTGACTAAACTAAACCATTATGGAGTTAGAAACAATACTTTGAAGTGGATTAAGTCTTTCTTAGAAAACAGAACACAGATAGTAGTCGTTGACGGAAATCATCCAATCCTGCACCTGTTCTCTCGGGAGTGCCTCAGGGTACCGTAATGGGCCCCTTACTATTCCTAGTTTATATTAACGATATGCCAAGTAAGATCTCTCCAGGCACTAAATTACGACTGTTTGCCGATGATAGCCTCCTCTACAGAACAATAAATTCAAAAGAAGACATGGAAATTTTACAGAAAAATTTGGACAGTCTACAAGAATGGGAGAGGGACTGGCGTATGGAATTCCACCCCAATAAATGCCAAGTTCTGAGAATTTCAAATAAACATCAAAACATCACCTCAGACTACTTTATACATGGCGAGAAATTGAGTGAAACAGATGAGGCTAAATATTTAGGAGTTACATTGGACAGAAAACTTACATGGAACCAACATATTAATAGCACATGTAACAAAGCAAACGGTATACTAGCATTTCTGAAAAGGAACATCTCTAACTGTGATAGGAAAGTAAAAGAAAAATGCTATAACACCTTCGTGAGGCCCTCCCTAGAGTATGGCTGCAGTGTCTGGGACCCCCACTGTCGAATAAATATAGAACAACTGGAAAGGGTCCAGAGGAGAGCTGCTCGATTTGTAACAAATGACTATGCTAGAAGTAGTAGTGTCAATAAAATGATGAGAGACCTCGAGTGGACACCAATAGAAGAAAGAAGAGCAAAAAACAAAGTAAAACTATTTTATAAGGGCAGGGAAGGAAATACCGATATCCCATTGAACCACCTCACCATTAACACCAGAGGCAATGAAGCTTTTGGCAATGAATTGAAGAACATAATTATCCGTTGCAGCTACCATGGTATTTAAAGTGCGGGTCTGGGCACAATCTTGATGCCAAGAGATATTTTTAACCAGAGATATACAAAAGAATTTTTACAACGACATATTTTAAATGGTCTTAATATATGCTGTCTTAGCCTGTTTTAGCCTCAGAGCAGTAGCGTCAAGTCGCATATAGTGCAGTTGAGGGATCGTCTTGGTAAATAGACGAATCAACTCCAAGAGAAGAAGAAGAAGAAGAAGAAGAAGAAGATAATTCCACATTGTTTTCTGTCTAGTCGAAAGCCATCACTGCGCACCTTCACAACTGCAAATGTTTCCATAGTACTGACGAACTATGTCCCCGCCGACTATTATAATTCCCCACTCAGCTGATGGCTATCAGTACGCGGGCTTGGATTGGCTGTCAATACAACCGCCACATGTGTGACGTAGATCAAGATATAATCCCCCCTTATTTAGTCTAAACCTACGCGTCCATTTTCATGAACGGCTCATATTCTTTTATTCGAATTATCTATTATCTTCCCCTGTACATGTGTTCTTTGACTTTCTCCAGTCTGCTCTTAAATGTTCTGCGATGATTTGTTTACTGTTTTAGTCTGCTTCCACTGTCCTGCTAGTCAACAGTCTGCTAATGATGCAGTCCCACCTCGGTTAAGCATGACGTCACAAGAGCCCCATCTCTATCTCGTTACCAGGAGACAGCTGACGCAGCACACGTTTTCCTTCGCTGCCGCTGCTCCCCCCCCCCTCGATTACATTAGCCTAGCGCAAACAATAGCACCTCGCAGTTTCTTTCGTTGAGCGTGTGCCATCTTCTTGAACCCACTAAGGGAATTTATGATTAATTAACTCTTGACAGTCATTGATTGCTACGTATAAAGAAAAAACATAAGAACGAGTAATGTTGTAGGGTCGTTCTAATCATATTCTTTTTTGCCTTACCGTTTTGGGCAAAAAAGGGGGGGGGGGGAGAAATACAAAATTCTTTTACAGTGAATGTTTCGGTAAATATAATAATTTTCTTACTACTCTTCTCTTATGTCCTGTTTCATGTGACTTTTATACACAAGATTCATTTGTTACTCTTATTTGCGGTTAAAGACCACATGGCAAAACAACGACAACAACTGTAGTCAACAAAAGTGACGTTCGGCTTTGCCTAAGCTTGATTAACCAGCCTCTGCAAAACGAAGGTTAAAAAAACAACAGAGTTGCAATCACAAATTATTAGAAATCACCAGTTCAGTTGTGATAAAGACGTTGTGAAATCTCGAACTTTAAAAAATAAATTTTCTCAGTTTCACATTTATGTGATTTCATTGTTTTTCCCCTATGGTCTATAGTCGCTAAACCGATAATTTGGATGAGAGTTTGGGACTAGGATAGGGTCTTAGAATTCGAATAAATTTTAATTACATGTATTAATATTCAATAATTTGTAGGTATTTCGAATTGAATTTCATTTTTGCCTGTTTTTCATAGCCTGTCGCTTTTGTAGTCCTCCCGGACCTGTATTGTTTTTTTTGAAAAGTTGTAATTATAATATTATATGAAAACAAAAAAAAAACTGTAAAATAATGTGGAAAATGTATGGAAGTGTATAGGTAGGGCAGGTACATATCCCCTACCTATGCACTTTGCATAATTAAGGAAAATATCCCTTGCCTATGCAATCTCTAAAATTATGCAAAGTGCATAGGTAGGGAAGATATTTCTTGTCTCTTCACTTAGTTTAGGTAGGGAAAATATTTTTGTCTCTGCGTGTTTCTTTGGTCGGAAAGATATTTCTTGTAATACACTTTACTTAGGTAGGGAAGATTGTCCTTTCTTTTTGTGCTTTGCCTATGTGCGGGCAATTGGGATAGCTATTTTCCGTGAATTTAATGTGCATGACAGAAACAATATCAATTATATATATATATATATATATATAATATATATATATAGATAGATAGATAGATAGATATATGTTATATATATTTATATATAGATAGATAGATAGATAGATAGATAGATAGATAGATAGATAGATAGATAGATAGATAGATAGATAGATAGATAGATAGATAGATAGATAGATAGATGTTATTTGCGCATAAAGCAAAACAAGTAAAGCCAAAGGGTCTACATCAAAATATCTTCCTCGTACTTGAATATCTCCGCTACGAACGCAAAGGGCAAACCAGTACAATACTTTTGTGCGCTTTTTCTCAAGAATGTGGTCCTTAAGCCTGCTTTTGCTAACATTGATACATGCTTACAAGTAAATATCATTTACAAAAACTTCATTCACATGTTCTTCCAAAGTTGTAAACGATAGACTGAAAACACAAACTAAAAGAGTTACAGTACAAGGAAGAGGCAGAAAAGGAAGAAAGGTCTGAAAGGAAGGACACCAATTCAAGGAGCATGAGTGAATCGGGGCACGGAAAATGAATAAAACTGATTCCAAACTAGTGGAGCACGCCTGCAGAGAAGCCAAACGAAAACAATGTCAATAATTTCTTTATATGAACTATACAATTAATGCTGGAAGCCTGTTAATCTTTTGACATTAAAAAAACCCATGTACTTAGCTAACACGCAGGCCAATTTCCCCCAAAAATGTGAAACAAAGGGGTTTTGTCTAAAAAAACAACAACAAAAAACATTGAAACATTATGCTTCAATATATCACCTTAAATGTAGTAAGATTTGAGAAAAAGAATTGAAAGAAGGAAGAGATCTAAATGCACAAATCATAATGGACAAAATCATTGATATTTTTCGACAGCTCTTTTCTTTTTGTCCTGCTGAAACTTCCATAATTATACAAATATAGAATTTGCAAGTTACAGTGGAAGTAGTTCTTAAATGTGGACCTAGAATGATAACACGCCCACACAAACATACAAATAATAATAATAATAATAATAATAATAATAATAAATAAATAAATAACAACACGCACACACACACCCCCAACACACACACACAACTTATGGTTTATCCCAACCCTCCTCATTAATTTTCATAGCCACAGAATTCTGTATTTGTGACCATATTGGCCCTATATTTTTCTATGACCTGTTCAGGCACTGTTGCTTCCACCATGAAAAGAAAGAAAGAAAGAAAACAAGTGTTTGACTTGTATAATATATCGTTTATCCTGAGGTCACTGATATAATAAAATGTTCAAATGACAGCCGATTCAGGTACCGCATAATAAAACAAACGGCAAAATCATTTTCTTAAAGCCTTTTTAATTTTTCTATTTACCATTTTCCTAAGGAAGTAGGTAGGTAAGGAAGGTATTCCCTATATTATGTACTTTGCAGAATAAGGGAACTAATCCTTTTAATAAAGCAAGACAGGATCAAGACAAAGGGTCTACATCAAAATAACTTCCCCTGCTTGATTATCTGCACTACGAGAAATAGCTCCCGTATTGCCTCCACCTAGGCAAGGCAGAAAAAGAAAGGAATATCTTCCCTACCTAAGCTAAGTGTATTACAAGAAATATCTTCCTGGCCTAAGAAACATGCAGAGATAAAGATATCTTCCTACCTAATCTAAGTGAACAGACAAGAGGTATCTTCCCCACCTACGCACTTTGCACATAGGGATTCCATAGAGGCAAGGGATATCGTCCTTACCTATGCAAAGTACACAGGAAGGGGATATTTACCCTACCTATCCAGGAAAGAGAGACAAATAGTGAAATTTATGATCATGCTTTGCGATTCTCCTGGATGAAAATGCATCTCTTTTTTTGTGGGTCAATAAAAAAAAAAAGACAAACAAACCACAAAAAAGTAGATCTAATATTAAAGACAAGTTTGTCCATAATGAATGCATCCATGTAATTTATCATCAGTATAATTATTTAGTCATGGACTTTCAGTTGCTTATAAGTGTTCACTCTTTAGCTCTATTATAATATTTTTTTAACGTTAGACCCATAGTCCACTGTTTAACATTTCAGTTTGCATCAGCAAATTCTGTGTGATATTCTAAAATTTTTTATTGTGGATTATATCTCACCTCATCGAATATCTTCCCTACCTGAACACTTCCAAAAACGTGTACACAATAATATTAATTTTGTTACCATAAATGTATGTCTAATGATTCATCACTTTGTATCAGAATAATACTTTATTACGATAATTACGATTTTGAGAGACTCATTTTATTTCAAGAATCTGTTTCACTATTCATGACTTGTAAAGATATTGTTGTCGTGCGTATCAGCTGTATGATGTTCACGCTTGGTCGCTTTCCAAAACTGACCCAAGATTTCTTGATGATGAAAAGTAATAATTTTTGTATTCCCTTCAGTTTTATTAGAGAGGCCTAATTCATGTGCAACAGAACATTATTATGTGCTGTTTCACTATTTCAGAGCGCGTTTGTATTTTTTGGATATTGGACATTATTTTTTTTCAAATGTGTTTGATCGTGTATGAATATCATGAGATTTCTTGTGTATTAAGCGAGAATATGGAATCCTACATGCCAAATACTAGAGTCTAGGTGTGTGAATTAAGTTTGTTTGTACTTGAAATTTTTTTTTTTTTTGGCCATGTCTTTCTATATTTCCTTTGATGTGATGGGTCTCCTGAATGTCACCTGCATCAAACTACCATACTAAGCAAGAATAATACAAATGGAGGAACACCCAGAATAGAGGAAAGAGGTCGAGAATAGAAAACAAAAATGACATATGAACATATATATTTTATTGCAAACAAATAAAATTGGAGAGAGCGAACAAAGTAGCAGTGAAAATAGAAACAAGAAATGGACGAGAAAAAATTGGAGAGAAAACCAAAATAAAGGAAAGAAGAAAGTAGGAAATGCAGAATGACAATGAAAACTGATATACAAAGAAAAACAAAGGTAAATGAAAGCCTCAGGTAGTTGGGATAAAATATTTAGATATGTGGAAACAAAGACAACGTGAAAGGTACAAAGGGCCGCCAAAATGGTCTGGGCATTCTCAAGAGATAAAGATCTCAACTTTGTAAAAAAGAGGGAAAAAAAAAGCCGAGAGAAAATATAACATAATTATACAACTATAACATATACAACTACAACATATACAACTATAACATATACAACTATAACATATACAACTATAACATATACAACTATAACATATACAACTATAACATATACAACTACAACATATACAACTACAACATATACAACTATAACATATACAACTATAACATATACAACTATAACATATACAACTATAACATATACAACTATAACATATACAACTATAACATATACAACTATAACATATACAACTATAACATATACAACTATAACATATACAACTATAACATATACAACTATAACATATACAACTATAACATATACAACTATAACATATACAACTATAACATATACAACTATAACAAAGAAAGACAAAGAAAAAGAGGAGAGCATGAGGGGGGAGGGTGGTGGAGTAAGAACAAAGAGTGAAAGCAAAATGTTTAAACATGCATATCTGGCCAGTATTTCTTTTCCGTTTTTGTTTTTAACATTGACCGTTACTGCCCACTGTTTTCTCCAACTCCCCCCCCCCCCCCCGGCCCCCCTTTCCCCATCCCCCAACTCCAACACTGCCGTACACATCTGTCATAGGCATATGGTAGATTGCTTTGAGACCCAGCATACCAAGCAGAAATATTCTGAAGTGTGTGTGACACTTCGTCCAAACAGAATGACAAGCTTCTATCTCCTCTTTTTGTTTGAACACAACACATACTACATCTTCTACGGGCCGTCTCAATTATGTGTCAAAGTATCAAGCAGATTCTGTGTGTAATTTGTAAGTATTACTGAAAAGAAAAAAAAATCTTTGCCATAAAAGCTTTGATAACATGAAACTTCAATCCTCTTTGTCTCAAACGTTGTCAGAGACGATTTAGAACCTTGTCATTCTAAGGGATTGACGTTCCCATAAAGTTTGTATGGAAAGAAACTGAAAATATCTGGTTTTGTTGTCTCATTCTTGCATTGTATATTCGTTGCTGATTTGTTAGGCTTCCAAACGGATTTTCTTTTTCTGTACTGATCTGGTCTCTACTCTTCTTGTTGATCGTTAGTGCCAATAGACAATAGAAAGACAGAATCAGACACAAGGAGAAGTTCCTAAAGTGATTTGCTTGGGACGCTGTGAAGTGGCGGTTTCTCCCTTATCCCTGCCTAGGCATGGACAAATGAATAGAGTCGAAGTTAATATGAAGCCTTCATATTGACGGAAGTGCTACGTTCCAAAAATCCAAGTCTGGACTCGCGGAAAAAGTGCCCGTAATGTTTTAACATTCTATCTAATTTTCAAATCGTTTTTTCTTTTATTATATAATATATAATATATTTCAATTTTCCAAGCAGATATTTTCTGTAGTGACGAAGGTTTAAATACCGAAAGCTTGAATATTTCAATACTTATTTGTCGCTCTTTTTCCTTCACTTTTGTTGTTTTGGCATTATTTCTTACACGAGGCTTTGCTACCTGTATCTTTTTCTTTTTGCTGTATTTTGACTTATGTAAAAACAGACAGACAGAAAGACAAACAGACGGAGAGACACACATGCAGATAGACAGACAGACAGACAGATAGACAGACAGACAGACAGACAAACAGACAGACAGACAGACAGACAGGCAGACAGACAGACAGACAGACAGACAGACAGACAGACAGATAGATAGACAGATAGATAGATAGATACCTAGATAGATAGATAGATAGATGGGCGGGTGGGCGGGCGGGCGGGAGGGCAGGCGAGCGGGCGGGCAGGCAGATTGGTAGGTAGGTAGGTAGGTAGGTAGGGAGGTGGGTAGGTAGGTAGATAGATAGATAGATAGGCAGATAAATAGAGAGATAGACACATAGATGAAATCCATTAAAACCAAAACCAAAGTAATTTTGAACGAATTAGAAAATGAAACAGGCCATATAAAATCCCCAAAGCCGCAATTTTATTTCATCAAGAAAATATTTTACAGTCTGCAACAGGAAGAAAAAATGTAAGCTCGAAAAGCTCCAGTTATAATAACACAGGGTGAAAATGCTGCAGTGAAATGTTATAACAATTCTAATAGCCTGTCTTCAGCTGATAAACAGGTATCACAATACATGTACAACTTCGAAATTTAATTTTTTTTTTTTTTCATCTTCAATTCAGCTTCATCCATCTGTTATGGTACGTGGCTTAATAAAAAGCAAATGATAACAAATTAAAGGCACCGTGAATAAGGATAATAATGATCACTACTGTTTTCCCACACTGGCTAATAATAAAATTCATGTCACATTATAAGTGGCATTACGATTAAAAACAAAGCAAATATTCACTAAAATATTACGAAATGTAAGGGGAAAAGCGGACTGCAATGCTGTATAGTAGGAACAAGACCCTTGGTTATAATTTGTTTAACATAAAAAAAAAAAAAGAAGTATAAGAAAATACAAAGAACAAAAACATGTACATGTACATTGAAAGCAATTTCTATAGTGGAATGTGGAATGACTTGACTGATCATGTGAAACATTCAAACAGCTTGATCCAATTCAAAAGAAAACTTAAAACAGCGTTGTTTACAAAAGCGTATACGCAGGATATGTAACATTCTTGAGACAGTGATTAGGTATAGGCTGATGAAAATGTGTGTGTGTGACTGAGAGAACTGTTAAGCGCTTTAGAGCACTCTTCTGTGGAATCAGGCGCTATAGAAATGACTTATTATTATTATTATTTTTATTATTATAGATTTTCTGTTTCGTCGGGTTAATTTCATCATCGTTACATTCTAATGGACATAGAGATTGTATGTGTAAGCGTCTAAAACTTCGTGATAAAAAATAATAATTGCCCCAAGTTTTAAAGATAAATTGGCCACATCCACTGTGGGCACAATTCAGTAATTAATATTATTTAATAACAACCCCAATCCCTTCACCCCCCCCACCCCCCACCACCCCACTCCCTTCTTTTCTTTATTATTGAACAGCAAAAGCAGTTCGTTCTTTGCCTCTGTAGAGTTTGCTCTTGGCCTTTTTACGTCGTCTGGTTGTGGGAGGGTCTGACCAGTCACGTGGAGATTAATCTGTCACGAGTGGAGTGAGCGATAGTTAATAATTACGGGGGGAAAGGAGGAGAGTAATATTAACGCACGTAGACAAGTAGGGAAAAGCGTGCCTGTTATGAGTAGTGGGGGGTCTGAATGAGGCGAAAGCGCTGTATTACTATCACTGCAAGTTAGAAGGTCCTACTGAACGGACGCAAGAGAAAGCCCAGCGGGCAAACATAAGGAGAGCAGTCGGAAGACTTGGGAGTAGTGTTATTCCAGTGATGACTGGTAGGTGAAACGATGATTGATAATTATGATTGATGTATTATATTATATTCGTCTATTACCATGATGTAAATAAGTATATGTGAGGAATGTGGAAGTCCTTGATATTGGATATAGCAATGTGCGCCATGAGCGATAGATGAAAGTTGAGTTCATGGATTTGTAGCACGAGTGAGTATTGTGTACTACGATGGAGGTGTGTTACCGTAAGAGGTTTGGTGAGTGAAATGTGAACTATTGAGTGTACGCTTCATGAGTTGTAAGGAGAGGTGGAGTGAATAGAAATGGTATGGCATTATACCAATGTAATGTTATGCCCGTTATAGGCACCACGCTGACGCGACCTGTCTTTATGTCCTGCCGGCGACCCCTCAACCACAGCGACGTAACCAGCATCCTGTACGTACGCCCTCGAATCGAAATTAGGCTTAAAAATACCGATATCGCGATTTTGTACTTTTCGGTTAGTTTATCCATTTAGGAACACTATTTTACTAACCAAATGTCAATTTTGAATGTTTATAACCCTGAAATATGCCTTTTAGTGAGGTGGGGGGGGGGGGCAAGAAAAAGGCACAAGAATCATGCCATTGGGCTGTAAAATTAGCCCTAAATAACATCTTAGTGTCGCTATCAAAACCCCTATTCCTCCGTACACATCTGTCATAAGCCTTTGGTGGTTTGGAATTCATTGTTGAGGCTCAGCACACCAGTAATGATGACTTAAGCCATGTGTAACACGTTTCAATAACATTTTTATTGAAAAAAACTTTCAAATGCCATTTTCTCGAAATTACACTTTTGATCAGTGATTTGTGAACTAGTGTTTTTTATTTATTGACCAATTGGTATAAAATTTGGCTAACAACACGTTTGAACAAATAAAAAATTTCATACAGAAGGAAATTTGTGTAATTTTTCTTTTTTTTTTTTTTTGGTTCAATTTTTTGGTGATAGAAAATAAGAAAAAATGGAATTCCGCTACATACCATTTTCAAAAATGTATAACAAAAGATCTGTCAGAGATATCAAAATTCCCTTCCATTTAAAGCTTTTAATTGAATTGAATAAGACATAAGAGAAGTTTCAAATAAATCCAGTAAAATTTGGCGAAGCCTATCTATATTGAATTTGTTACATTTTGGAGACTCAAAATCCAAGATGGCGGCGCTTCCATGGCAACAATATGACAAACAATTTAATTTTTTTTTTTTTTCTGATAATTCAAACATCCTGAATTCGATTATAATAGTTAAAATTGTCTATTTCCCATAATAACAAAAATCGCCTTCAGAACACGCACCCCCCCCCCCCCTTAAGCCTCTAATCGAAACTCGAGCAGTCTTTACTGATTATGAATGGGATCCTCAAGTGAGAGCCATTTACATGCAGTACAGAACAACACAGTAAGAGTAATCCTTAAGGAAAAATAAAGAGATCACGCCATGCCTATGCTGCAGAGCTTGCACTAGCTACCGGTAGAAAAACTTCTAGTGTATAAAGTGCCTACACTATTTTATAATTTAATGTTTGTCCCAACCTGCACCAATTTATTTAATTGCTCACTTCAATCCATTGTTTTATGTACCATTAAAGTGCCTTAGACCGCCAGAAGACACAAAAGCCAAACATTTTTAAAAATGCCATTAGACCGTGGGTGAAAAAAACAAAATCGTTTCCAGCTCTGATTTAGATTTCTCTACTCCGATCTGTGACAGACATTGAACATTTTATGGCTTTTAAGCATAGACTGGGGAGCGATCTTTTTACTTTCTGAATATTCATAAATGTATTTTTTTTTTCTTTATAATAAATTCATTTGTGTTTGTAAGTGTTTAGCTGTGTATCCATGTTTATTATTGTCTGTGGGATATGTGTGCGCCTTGCAATACAGATACATTTATAGTTGCCCGTTTAAAGCTGGTTGTCAACAGGATAGGCATTATAGAGATCATATGAATCATTATTATTATCAGTATTTTTCATGAAAAAAAATTCCGTCCACCCATGAACTCAAATTGTAAATATTGATTTGTAATTCAAAAAAAGAGAATGTGTCTGAGAGTAAATGCAGAATGTTAATAGATGTTTGTAAATCATTTCGAATTCGGATAATTATCTTATTATTAAAAAAAAACAGTGGCGGGAGTAATTCATTATGGTGCAATTTTGCCCCTTTTTTTGCTCGAGGCTACAGCCTAAATGACAGTTTCAAAAATTATAAAATTAATTTTCTTAAGTGTCAACTAATCCAGTTTAATCGCTTTTGTATCGACCGGCTGTGTTGGTTCAAGTTTCCGGTATTTTTAAATAAAAAGTTGTAAAAATGTAAAATACAATGATCTTTGTTTTGGCTCCCTGTAGAAAGTCCACCGCGCCGGAAACGATGTATTAATACGCGTTCAGTTCGCTGCGGGCAATTTCCGTACCAGAAATGAGTGCGCTCTGGTGTGCATGAAATCTGTAGTAAGACTGTAGAATAATTATGGGAAGTTTTCTAGACCAAAACGAGAGAAGAATAGAACAGTGGGTTCACAGCTTTATCCCGGACAAAGCCGGGAACTTCATCTAGTTACATGTAAAATTTTGTCCCTATGTGGAGACGGGTTAAATGTTCATTTTTAAAATAACTCTTTAGAATTCCCTGCTTTAAGCAAATCATAATAATGTAACAAATTAATCCGAGCGTCTGCCACCGATTAAAGAAAAATGCATTTCAGTATTTTAGATAGTGTCACTCTTGAGTGAGTGAATATTCTAGCATAAGTTAGACTTAGGCCAAAAATGTACTGGACTTTCAACTTTTGTTTTTTTAAAATCAATCCCAATACTATTAGGTCAGCAAAAAATAAATGTGCCAATCCCTCAGTGCGTATGCATTTTCATCTGACGCCATAAGATTAATATTTCACCCTGATGTAACAGTTTAATGCAGTTTCATCAGATGTGTGGAAAATAAGGTGGTCCATTATTTTAGCACGGTCAGGACATCTTCCCAAATTCAATGTCTACATGAAAAATTATGCTGAACTGTCATTTTATCTAACTATCTTTGAATAGACGAATGCGGACAGTATAGTTATCCATAAATGATTTATAAGATTATAAATCTTATCCTTCTTTTCCATTTCAGTTTTTCCAACATCGCACAAGAATCTTACCTTTGCCCACGCAACTAAATCCATTAAACTCATCTCGCCCAGCTGAAAGAACCTCTAAGAAAAAAAAAAGAGTAGGCAGGAAACTCTAATGTCCAACCTTTTAAAGCGGCCGCAGTTTGAGCATGGGGCAGTTAAGTTGGTATGCTTATGACCAGTAATTCTCACCTGTCCTCTGACTGTTGCAAACATCTGCAAAACACCGATTGATATCTGTTGCCCACATCAGGATACAATTTAGCCAACTAAAACTGTAAAAATTACAATCATGTTTTTTTTTTTTTAACCTTAACCTTACAGTTCTATAATATGTTTGGCAATTTTGTTCTTTTCAAGGGATCAGGCTGGACATTCTACAAAAAGTTTTCATTCATGAAAAGTATCAATACAATTGTTTATGTCGTATCCGGGGCAATCATCTCTGGCTCTTAGTGCCTTTTCTCATCTCACACCCTTGATTGTTGCAATCCTTCCTGATATGATATCGCCGGCCGTTGCTGACTTTCCTCATCTGACACCGCCAGCCGTTGCTGACTTTCCTCATCTAACACCGCCGGCCGTTGCTGTCTTTCCTCACTTGACACCCCGGGCTGTTGCGGTGGTACCCCAGCTGTTGAGATCGAATATAATGCCATCATTGTATTTACGTAAAGAAAACAAACAAACAAAACACTTGGCTGTCAAGAGAAAAAGAAGAATCCTGTTATTTATTTTTGTTTCTTCAGATCATTAATTTTATTATCAAATTCATATAATCATCTTTTCAGATCTTAGACATTGATAATATATTATGACCACGATGGTAATAATGAATATTGTGACATTGGAGCTGACCACGTGCGTGCTCTGGTTCATGTCAGCGTTCTTATTGTCATTTTACGATACACATACACACATATACATACTCTCTCTCGCTCTCTCTCTTTCTCTGTGTGTGTGTGTGTGTGTGTGTCTATCTATCTGTCTATTTATCTATCTATCTATCTATCTATCTATCTATCTATCTATCTATCTATCTATCTATCTATCTATCTATCTATCTATCTATCTATCTATCTATCTATCTATCTATCTATCTATCTATCTACCTATCTATCTGTCTATCTATCTGCCTGTCTATCTATCTATCTATCTATCCATCTATCTATCTATCTATCTATCTATCTATCTATCTATCTATCTATCTATCTATCTATCTATCTATCTATCTATCTATTTATCTACCTTTCTATCTATCTATCTATCTGTCTATCTATCTATCTATCTATCTATCTATCTATCTATCTATCTATCTATCTATCTATCTATCTATCTATCTATCTATCTATCTATCTATCTATCTATCTATCTATCTATCAGGCATAATGAAAGTGATATTACCATGCCTGGTGGAAAAAAATATAATTATGATGACTTGAAGAAAAAACAACACAATACAAAACCAAACTCTGCTTGGGTGAACATTTGGTCCAGTAGTGAATGTTTATGACCCTTCTTTTCTAGTAAAGTCGGATTCAATCACATGAAGTCATATTTAAGTCATTTAGAAATTTTATAAAAACAATTTTTACACCCTTAGTAGTAAATAATACTGAGAAATAATAAATATTTCCGAAAAGCCCAGTTTAAAGCTCTGTCAGCTTTCCTCAATAAACGTGACATTTTCTAATCTGCTGAGACTTAATTACTGTATTACTTTGAGACTCTGTCTGACATGAAATCAAGCTTGGCTATTTGTGTATTTTTGTGTGTCTAAATTTTTGTGGAACATGTCTACTACTTGCAAGAAGACATGCAATCATGTCTTACGAAATCAATGAGCAATATGTAACTATTACAATTTGCCTATTACAAAATCAATATCACACTACAGATTCTGTCCAGCTGCACCTTGGATTTTGTAAGAAGTGCTGATATAATTTTAAATTATTGTTTATTATGACAGAAAAACGTATGAAGTGCTTACCATTTGCGCGACATTGCTGGCCAATGATCATTACCACAATCACTACCCTATTCACACCGAAAATACTGCCAAAGACACAGAAAGCTATAAGTTCTTGTTCTAACATGCCGCCTCGATCCTGGAGAAGGAGAGAAAATATTATCAAAGTAAACTGTAAGGAAATGCCGCAAAAGTGATGGCCCACACTCCTTTTTGAAATTGTCATCCGATTTTGCGTCGTAGGTAACGATGGGTATGACAATAGGTTACCGACCCGGAGATGCCGGAGATAACGGAAGCGCTATCATAATGGTTTTCTGCACTCCTTCCGGAGTTCCCCTCCGGTGGTGCATCGCAGGTACAGCGTAGTATGAGCATCTATTACCGACTCGTCCCTCAGACACCCCCGCGGGCGAGGTCAACCATTGTTTGAGGTTTTTATGCGTAGTTGAAAACCATTGTTAAAGTTTTTATGCGTAGCCGCAATCCATTGTTTAAAATTTTATGGCATAGCTTGAAATCCGTTTTTCCAAATTCTGTGGCGTGGTTCACTCATCTGTATATATTCCAGAGCAAATCTGGAGTCGTCAGTCCGCGAGCGATAGACTCAGCTGCGAGGGCCTGCTCGGGTAGAGCAGAGCACCAAGAGTCCGCAAGAGGTAGACTCAACCAACAGGGCCTGCCCGAGTACACGTACGGCAGAGCGCCTAAGTCGCCCTGCGAGAGACTCTTTTGTGAGGGCCTGTTTGTGTAGAACAGTGCGCCTATTTGGAGTTCGTGTAGAACTCAGATGGACAGTGCCTGTGGGGCCTGTACCAAAGATAGCTCAAGAAGAGCGCATTCAAGATTAAAGTTAATGCAGCGCAACGGCCTGTACTAAGTTAGTTCACGTAGAGCGGAATAGAAGTTTACTGGATTCACCAGTTCTCGAAGGACGTAGACTCTCTTGTTCCAAGAGGGCAGGAAGAACTGAAGAAGGGCGAGTAAGTCTATAATCGGAGACAGCTCGTAACGAGTGATGCACCAAGTTTAGTGCACGTGATTAACGTTCTAACGGAACTTTCGGAACAGTGTAAGACGAGGCAGGCTTCTGTCGGGAACTGTTTCTAGGCAACCGCGCATCAGTGTATAGCGTAGGGTTGTGGTAGCAGTAACCCAGAGTATGCAGAATTGAGGGAACCAGTGCCCAAGACATCAAGTGACCACCTACATTCTAATCATACCAGTACATCGTATCCTGTGTGTGTACTTAGGATATAACCTTTGTATCGCATACGTTTAGTCAAAGTTAAAAGTTTGTGCTTTGTAGTCGTGACCAGAACTGAACATGTAGTGTATTTGTACGAGGGACCGGGACAGTTGATTTACTAGACCATAGTTTGTGGAGATTTTCGAAGAACAATAGTGCTGATCTTCCAGTGTATCCAAGAAACAAGACTTTCGTGGACTGACTAACTGTTTAGGATTATTATCTTCAAGCCAAGATCACAGATCCAGGATTAGGACAATTTTAGCAAGTAATTGATCACAGTGGACATTAGAGTGAATTTTTACAACAGTGCCTTTAAGTGGAAAGCCTGTGGAATGTGTATCATGTATGTCATTAGCATGACCTTTGCATGTTAATCAAAATCTTCATTTCAGGATAATTAGATACGATCATTATTGTTTTGTTTTTTATGTAATATCATTCCATCATTTGATTCACGAACTGTTTTAGGATTGTTAATTTGATCTACTTAAGAGTAATGCATATCACTAACGCACTTTGAACCCCATCCCACGAGTCCCAATAAGAGTGTGTTGTATGTGTAACTGTTTAACACCTTGTTCCGTTGGTTTGTTATAGCCTCACATAGTCTGAAACATCTTAAGGTTGCAAGCCGTACGTGCATGCTTTTGCCTGCACAGGGTGCGCCTTGTGACATAAACTGTAGGGAATCTCTTATTCTTGGATGAACGCCATCAACACCGAGTTTCTCTACAAGTGTCTCTTGGTTTTATTGGAACTTTTGTATGGGTCCACATCTGATATGCTACCTCATCGAATTGATTTTCTTTTCTTTTTTTTAAAATTTGTAGCACAATTTGAATTTGCTTTGTCAGGCTTTGCTAAATTTATTCACCATGTTGCAATTAAATTTTGGTGTGTTTAGCGAAAAGTACGATTAATTCAGCACTGGCGTCTTCATCTTAAGACGACCGGTAAGCACTTTCCGATCAACACTCCGGGCAGGAAAGTATTCAGATGTTGAATACATTTTTCCCCGCATGCGTGGATTTACAGTTTGCCAAGATAGTTTGATACAAATTGCTTTGTTATTTTCCCCCCACAATTCCCCAAATCAAGATTGTTTCACTTTCAGATATGGTTTTTTACTACCAGAAGCGTGACTTTGGAGTTATAAGATAATTTTGTGTCAAGAAGAGAAACGTGGGCGATTGTTCCATGGTACTCAACGCTCTCAAACGAGAGTCAGACAACTTTTTTGAATTGGCAAGGAAACATTCAGGAGGTGAAGAGGTTAAAGATGTCGACGTTGATGTCGTAAACTGGTGTCAGTAGATGCAATGTTCCAAGGGGTCAGATCTAGTGTTTTGTCATTGTGTATGGTGGAAGCGGGAGAGTAGGACTTGTATTTTGTGCAGATTTGAGGTCAGTTGAGGCTATCGTTGTGAGCTGGGGGGAAAAGGGCTGGGGTGGGGGTGGATTTCTGGGATTGAAAAGAGGAGAAGATTTTAACATATCTTCACAAGCTGTCTTGTATTGTCATGGACAACTACGCCCTAGAGGATAAGATACCCATGTCATAGATAAACGAACAATCTCGATCTAAACTTCCTAAAACCAAATTTACTTTTTCAAGCCAAACGAAGCACAGCGGTTTAAAGTTGACAAACTAATTAAAGGAAAAAGGCACACATGCTTAAGTTACCATCCCATCACTGGCAACGAAATCCATGTGAACTTGTACTGTCGAAAGTAAAATTTTATTATGTAAAATGGAAACAGCACCTTAAAACTGAGGATGTGGACGAATTTACCAAGACGAAAATCAGACTACGTGCCCATTCAACATTTCAAATAAATTCAACAGACAGCTATTGAGAAAATTTATGCTGATGCTGCCCATACTCAAAAAGAGACACTATATCTGACTTTCAGATACTATTAATATAGAGGTACTAAGGTGCGAGTCGGAAATGTTGCGACAGGTGTTTGTCGACAACAACACTCCTAACTGGTACAGGTTCTGCCACTCAGATTTTGCATTCACGTGGAATTCCGTTGGATCTTGTCCGTGTTAGAAGCCATTTCGACAGTTTTGCTGGACTATGTCATGGTAATGTGCTTAATAGTGTGTGTTTTTTTTTCTAAAAAATGGAGGTATTCACAAACTTCACCGTAAAAGAGATGTGAGTTAAATCATTCGAAGGTCCAGATCAGCGGAAATAGGTTCAATGCCAGAGTATGCACTTGCGCTGCTGAAATAAATCATTGCCATGGTTGGCATTTGAATGCCGTTCAAAAGTGTTTATCTGGATGCACTTTTCCGTAAGGGGAAGGGGGGGGGGGGCTGACCAGTAGTCTTCTTCTGTTACAGGTCTACACCTTCTTGAGACCTCTGGTCTGCCTTTTTGCAACTGCAGGGAAAGCAAAGTGAGTTTCTACTTGGGCATCTTTCACAGACGGTAACAAATTCCATGTCGTAGTGCAAAGTTATAAAAACAAGAACTTGAAACAAAAGCACAGACCAGTCAAAAGACACTGTATTCTTTACGCCATTATGTACTTCTCGACCTAAATCTGCTAAATACAGTCGACCAATCAATGAAATAGAAGCGGGGTGAAGGGAGGAGTTAATCACGCACCCTACTATGTTTTACTACAGCAGCATCGTGATAATGTATGCGTGTACAGAAAATAATGCTATGTCTCAGGCCTGTTACCTTGACCTAGACGTCATGTGGGCAACATATAAAGAAAGGTCTCCATACCAAAGTAATTATGCGACCCATTCGCGTGGTCTCTGTGCCTTTTTCTTGATCCCCACCTCACTAAAATGCATATTTCAGGGTTATAAACATTCAAAATTGGCATATTGTTAGTAAAATAGTGTTCCTAAATGGATCAACTAACCGAAAAGTACAAAAGCTCCATTCAATATTTTGAAGCCTAATTTCGATTTTAGCCCCCCCCCCCCCCCCCGACCCCTTAATAGCACAAAATCCAAGATTTTCATTCAAATGAGTTGTTATAATGCAGATAAAAGCATAACACATGTCTGACTAAAAAGAGAGATCAGAAAATATTTACATGTCTCCAAAATATTCAATGCCGATTTTCCCAGAAGTGGACTTTTTGCACTGAGGTCTACAAATGGAGGGGGGAGTTGTGAACTGGTATTATCACATTAAAACAAAATCAAACAATGCGTTTATAAAGATGGCATTAACCTGAAACCCACTCGTGCTGATAATGTAAACTTGCATTTTACAAGGAAGCTACTTAAATATGAAGAGATCCTGAGCTGAGGGCTTCAAAACAATAAATTAAACGAAGTAAAATAGGCCGAAATAAAAAAAAATAAAAAAATGTTGTCACAGCCAAGCATTGGAAAGAAGAATTTTTAAAAATTGTTCAACAAATTCCGACAGAAATGAAATCGGATAATTATTTCTTTTGGAATTCCTTGTGCATCATGTTTTGTTGTTGCTGTTGCTGTTTTTTTAACGCAAGGCTTTGTTATCTACATATTTTCTCACATTTTAGCTGCTGAGATAAATTGTTACGACTAGAGTCACTTGGTGTGTTCGTATTGAATCAAAGCTCCAGCAATGGGTCGATTGATGCGAGTCTTGATTCCATCAATGATCTCTTGAAGGTTTGAACCAACCTGCCGGGTTCTCTGTTGGTCTCCTCGTGGTAAAGAACCCACGGGAGATGTGAATACCAAGCTTTTGCAGGCTTCCTCTTTTGGGTGCATTCTGAGAGTTTTCAACCTTTTAGTAGGTTGTGTCAATACGGTGCTAAAATTGTTATTTCTTTTACTCTGATTATTGAAGCCGTGCTTGTGACGTCGTCTACCGTAAAGCCTTTCGAATTTGGAAAGACCGTCTGCTTTGATAAAATACTTTTATGAAAGGATTTTACTTATTTCTGGATAAATCTACACTGAAAAAATAATTTTCTGCTTAGACAAATAAAGAAAAGCATCTCAGGCAAAGTTGCAAGATTTCCATCCCTCTTTTTTAAAGACATCGCTGATTCATCTGCCACGAATGTTGAGACGCACTTTGACAGGCTTTCATAGGTCAGGTAACAGAAGCAGTATTCAGGCCATGGCAATGGTGTTATAAGTAATAGTTTTACTTGATATTGTTTGCTCTTTGTCATCTTTATTGAGGAAGTTCGAAGGGGTTTGAAATTGGCTTGTTTTTATGTTTCAGTGGATTTTCTTTGGGAATTCAAGCCTTCAGAAATAGTGGCTGAAAGCTTGACTCTCGCAATATCGTTGTGCCACACAATCAACGCAGAAAAAAGCTCGCCACTCCACTCTTTCCTTTCGTACAGAAATGAGCACGCAAAGCTTGCCCCAAATCTGTCGCAATGTTTAGCTTTCAATTCGGCACACTTCGTTAAACATGCGCACCATGGGAGTTCTGACTCTAGTCTTTTCAGTATTTGGATCATTCACACAGTATGGTTACTGAACTAGGAAGGGCAGCACTTTTCATTCTGCCCCAAACATCTCGACCACATTTTGATGACTCGAACTATGCGAGCTGTGTTATGCAGTGTACAGGCTTAGCGATGTTCCTGTGTCAATCATGCCCACAAACAACAAAAATAAAAGTATTGTCAATTTCCAATTGTTTCGGTCTGGTTATTTGAGATCTCTCAGGGTGGTTCTGTATCACATTTCGAATATTATGAGGTACTCTATTCACATCAGATAGGTGGTGCTTTTACTACAATGTGCACAATTCAAACTGCATGATTTTGCCACACAAATCCGTTGACACTCACATTATGACATGACTATTATGACTATCAGTTTTAAAACATCAAAGTGCCACATACTCATTGCATTCGAATATAGACAATATGTATGATTTACTATCTAGCCTAAAACAAACTATTTGTTCACACTTCGCCCTTTAGTAACACAAAGTATTATGTGATTTGTTTACAAAAGACATTAAATACATAATTAAGTCTCTCTTTTTCTTATTTATCATTCTCTCTCTCTCTGTCTCTCCATGCCTCTTCCCTTCTCTCTCTCTTTCTCTCTATCTGTCTGTCTGTCTCTCCCTTTTTACTTATCATTGTTTCTGTTTCTCTCCTTGCTCACTCCCCCCCGAATCTCCCTCCTCCCACATGCAGCGCCCCTGCCTCTCTCTCTCTCTCTCTCTGAGTCTCTCTCTCTCTCTCTCTCTGAGTCTCCCCCCCCCCCCACTCTCTCTTAACATTTGGCATTTGGAATTCTAAACCACGGGGATTTCAGTTGTTTGGAGGAGCGGGAAGGGGGTGGGTGTGCATGCAATTCTGTAGGGCAGTTTATTTCGTTTTCTCTATTGGAATACTTGAAATAATATGTTGCGGTTCTTTCTGAGAGTTACACTTTGGTTCTTTGAGTGAGTTACACATTTTTTTTATTTTTTTTTGTGGCAGTGAGAGAGAGAGACAGACAGACAGACCAGACAGACAGACAGACAGAGAGAGCCACAGAGAGAAGGAGATGCATTTTGGTTCTTTGAAAGAAGTGCACTCCAGTTCTTTGAGAGAGATGAAACTTGAAAGGGGTGCACTCCAGTCCTTTGAGAGACAGCTGCATTTTGGTTCTTTGAGAGAGATACAACTTGAAAGAGGTGCACTCTGGTTTTGAATAATCTGCATTCTGGGTCTCTGAGAGAAAGTACGCTCAGGGGTTTTGAGAGAGAGAGTGGAGGGGGTGAGAGTGCTGCACTTTGGTTCTTTGAGGGAGATGCAATCTGGTCTTTGAGAGCGCTGCTGTCTGAGAGAGCTGCATCTTGTTTATTGAGAATGTGGCTCTCTCGTTAAATAATAATAATAAAAATGCTCTATGCGCTTTACAGAAGCAACATGTCAAAATACATGGGTAAAACAATCACAAAAAATCAAACATGGTACTCTTAATTAAAATAGAAGGGGCATAACAGAAACACCCTCATAAAAACTCACACACACAACCACAATTAATACACACATACAACGCCCACACACCCACATGGGCGGGCGCACACGCACAGATGCCAAGCTTGGATTGATGTACATTTTACTCACTGCTCAAAGTATGATGAAAATAAAATTGTTTTGAGTTGTTTCTTGAACGTTTCCAAATTCTCGGCTTCTCTAGTGGATTTCGGAAGCTTATTCCACATGAGTGGGGCAAAATATGAGAAAGAGCGCTGGCCGTACGCCTTATAATTTACTTTAGGTTTAAGAAGGATGGTTATATCACTCGATGATCTGAGTGCTCTTGAAGGTACATAAGGTGTTAAAAACTGGTGTAGATAATCTGGGGACAAGTTGTTTAAGCACTTATAGCATGTTAGGCAAATTTTATATGTGATGCTTTCTTTCACTGGGAGCCAATGTAGTTCCTTCAAAATAGGAGTCACGTGATCATGTTTTTGTTTCTTAGTAATTATTTTAGCAGCAGCATTTAGTACCCTTTGAAGTTGCTGTATGTTTTCTTCTGTTATGCCAGCTAATAATGAATTGCAGTAATCAAGCCGTGACAGTACAAGTGGTGTTATCAAAGTTTTGATGATATCAGAAGTCAGGTATTTACGAATGCTCCCTATTTTTCTTAACTGAAAATACAGGTTTTTACAAAGAACAGTTATGTGGGATTTCATTGACATGTCTTGATCTAAAATTACACCTAAATTTTTCACTTTCGTCTGGGCTGAAATTTCAAGGCCATTTATGTTAATGCTGACATTATCAATTTCATTACATAAGTTGCTACGAAAAAATATGACTTCAGTCTTGTCCTCGTTTAGTTTCAATTTGTTATTGAGGATCCATTTTCTTATATCATCAATACAACTGGTGATTCTATCTATAAGACTTTGTAAATCGTCAATGGTGGTAAATCCATACAGCTGAGTATCGTCAGCATAAAGGTGATAATTGAGGGCATATAAAGAAATTATTGTAGAGAGACTTTGAGTGTACATTGTAAAAATAAAAGGACCAAGAACTGAACCTTGAGGACCCCCGTACTTTAGAGGTAACATATCTGACACATCATTACCAATTTTTACCGATGTAAACCTATTTTCCAGGTAAGATCTAAACCACATAAGAACAGTGCCTGACAATAAAAATGACTTTTCCAATCTTTCTAGTAAAATTTCATGGTCAATTGTGTCGAAAGCCGCTGATAAATCTAGTAAAACCAAAACACATACTCTTTTATTATCAATTTCATTGAGAATATCTGATGTTACCTTTAAAATGGCAGTCTCTGTACTGTGGTGAGTTTTATAAGCGGACTGAAAAGGTTCTTCCATGTCATTGACATTTAGATGGTGTTTGATTTGTTGCAAGACCGTTTTTTCGAGAATTTTGGATAAGAAGTTGAGGTTTGAAACCGGCCTGAAATTGTTCATATTGTTTTCATCAAGACCTTGTTTTTTTTAGTAATGGTTTAATAATTGGTCTTGGTTAAGAGAGAGAGAGAGAGTGAGAGAGAAAGATAGTTGCACGTTGAGAGTTGCATTGAGTAATTTTTGTTCTTTGGGAGTTACTTTTTGTTTTTTGACAGAGTTCCACTTTTGGGTCTTTGAGAGCTGTGCACTTGGTTCTGTGAGAGAGTTCTAGTATAGTTATTTGAGAGATAGTTCCAGTGTAGCGCCCTGGGAGAGCTGCACTGTGTTTCTTTTAGAGATCTACTTTAACACCTGTAAGGCTCCTGTGATCGGCATCTTAATCTAACAGGTTTTGAAAGTGCTTATTGCACTATATATTGTCCTCTGCTCAGAGGAAATGTTGAAAATAACAAGCTGGAAATGTACAATGACTTATGTATTACATACTGGAAAATACTGGATTAAAAAATTCACATAGTGGGGCGCCTTACTTTGACTGGCCACTGATTGATATGTGATTATTTATAGCTATTAAAATGTGGATCGAAGGTGCGCATGATTATTTACAGATTGGTCAATCAACTCAAATTACTTACCCAAATATTTACCAATACTTTATTAATTGTTCAAATTAGATCCGCCCATATTCGTCGGTCTTGTCTTTCTTTCTTCAAAGACGGTGTTTATTCTCGATGTTTATTAATGACTTGCATGATTGGTTGTCTGCAAAAGATGTCAAGGGTGTACATATAGAAGAATGTTTGATAATGATACTGATGTTCGCAGATGACATCGTCTTATTTAGCGATAGTAGGCAAGGACTACAACAAGGCTTGAATGCTCTGAATGAATATTGTAATGGGTGAGGTTTGACTGTGAATACTGGTAAGACAAAGTGTGTGATTTTCAGCAAGGGAGGGAAGTCTGGCGTGCGGGATAGATGGATATAACTCTGGAAACCGTTAGTTCCTTCAAGTATCTTGGGTTTATATTTAGTAGTACAGGTAAATTCTCCAAAGGTATTCAGGCGCTAGTGGATCAAGCACAGAGAGCTTTATTTGGTTTGAAGGCTTATTTGCATAAAAATCCAGAGCTGAGTCCTTCGATACAGCTACGACTATTCAATACATTAATAAAGCCTATACTTTTATATGCTTGTGAAATCTGGGGATTTGCTGAAGCTTGGACCATTGAGCGAGTCCATCTCACATTTCTGAAGTCTATTCTAGGTGTAAGAAAAACAACCCCAAATGCTTTTATATATTTTGAATTGGGAGTTTATCCTCTAAAAATTGACCGTCAGGTTAGACTAATGAAATTCTGGGTTAAAATATTAGGCTTAGACGACAATAGTACCGTTAAAAAAGTTTATAGCAGATTATTATCAGCCACAGAAAACTACACAAGTACAATTAACTGGGCTTCACTGTCAAAGAAAATACTGGAGAAATCTGGATTTGGATACATCTGGGAAAGTCAAAAGTTGATCAAACTTCGTTGTTTTTATCTGAATTTGAACAACGTCTACGTGACAATTTTCAACAAACATGTCGAAGTGACATAGAACATTTAAGTGAGAATCGGCTATATTATAGACATTTAGCTGTTGAATTTTACTCAGAAAATTACTTACATGAAGTAAAGCAGAAGCATTTAAGGATAGCCATAGCAAAGATAAGATTGGGCTCTCACAACTTTATGGTGGAGCGGGGAAGGTGGCAGAGGCCTAAACTGGAGTATGTTATGAAATTATGTGAGACCTGTAATGAATTGGAGGACAAATTTCACGTGTTACTAACCTGCAAAAAATTCAAAGATATAAGGAAACAGTTTTTGCCGTCTTGGCTACTTGTTAGACCAAGCATGTTTAAGTTCATAAATTTTCTGTCGTCGATGCACGATAGAGAACTACATTCGTTTGCACTATTTTGCCATAAAGTTCTAAAGTAAACGAATACAATAATGTCGCTTTGTGACTTCTCCTGGCGAAGTCTGAAAACTAAATTCACCTTCGAGTGAAAGAATAAATTATAGCGATATTTTCAATTGTAGTAAATTTACAACAGATAAAGGTCAGGAAAGATCGGTTATGTAGGGGGGGGGGGGGATTGAAAATGATAACTGTTGCTGGCAATTACAAGCTGTATTTGATTGTATACTATAATAAGTGTATAAATGCTACAGGGAGCGGAGAGAGTGAACGACCATGCATTTTGTCTGTTTGTTTGTTTAATGTTTTCTAAGATTGTTCACATGATTCTTGTGTGTTTTTGAATTGGCCGCCAGGCCTATAATAAACTTAACTTGAAACTTGAAACTCTATTGAGCGGCAACTTCAAAGACCGTGAACTCGCCGCCGCCAATTCCGTTGATCTATTCATTCAAGTTTACCCTGCCGTCGGCGATTATATCAATAACAATATCTCTGACTTCGGACCCAAAATCTACGCCGTTTGAGATCTATGCTATTTTAAAGTGGCCACTGTTTTATTCGTCCTCAGACTCAATGATTTTACTGGCACACAACTTAAAACTATAATTATATAAAATAATAAAACAGAACTTAGTAAAACCTAATTATTCTGTGTGTGTGTGTGTGTGTGTGTGTGTGTGCTTGAATTTTGTACACAATAACCTATTACCTGTATCTCCAAACTCATTAAAATAATTATGAGTTACAAGGTATGGTACATGACTGCCTTTCTTCAATCTCGTTATTTGTTAACATGACACGTGTACTCCTGCGAAATAATGATTTTTACTTTGAGGCTACATTTCTCGACTTTCACTTTGTTTTCTTCTTTTTCAATGGCCAATAATTGGCATATGTAATAGCCACGGTATTAAACATTTACTAAATATTTACTATTAAACGCTAATAAACTAAACGTTAAGCGAGGTTCAAGCGCCAACAATTGGCCGTGGTCAGTGATGCATAACCTCGCAAACGATTTTAGCGAATCAAGCGCCGACATTCTCCCAGCGGAACTTTACCGAGGTTATAACACAGGATTACATCATCGCTTTTCTCCACTTCTAGGCATACTTTTTTTTTTCGTTTTTTTCAAGTGCACCAGATTTTTATCGATCAATAGATGTCATTTTTGAAAAAAAAAAAAAAAAAGGTGAATTTGCCCAATTTCCTTAACGAGGTTCCAACAGCCGATCGACGACATGTTCATCCTTTTCACTTTTCTAGTTTGTAACAGACTCCCTAGCGTTCCAATATTTCTTGGTTTCAATGCCCTTACAATGAAGATTATCTATTGGATTAACCTCCTGTAAATACGTTGGGTGCAAGTTCTTCTGCTTCTACTTTCCTTATTAAAATATTTCTTAGTTCATCCACCGAAATCAACTGCGTTTTGGCACACCCCGCCTCTCTCCTCCAACCCAGAAATGCCACCGTCTTGGCTGAGTCGTCAGCACACTGTTGTAAGTCAGTACAGTATGGGAAATTAATGCAATGCAGGAGAGAAGACTCAACAACTTCCACCCGAGAAGTATCTGTGGTACCCTGGGCTTATCTTGGCAAGACGGATAGTTCAACACCGAAAACCTGTCTCATTCTCGCCTTCCCACTCAGCATGTACACCTGTCTCAGACTAGGCAAATTGCAATGGCTGGGTCACGTCCACCGCAGGGAGGATGGCAGAGTTCTGAAAGATATCCTCTGTGGATATCTTTGATGGTTTGGATCTGGGATCTGGAAAGAGAATTCCTGGACTCTCACAGTTGCGTTTCAAGGGTCTGTACAAAAGAACTACAAAGGCTGTTCATATCATGCTGTCTAGTGAGGGTCTTGCCGACGACTGTGCAAAGTGGAAAGGCACCCTGTGCTGCATGAAGACAGGGAAAATAAATTGATGAACTAATGAGTGAGACATGCAAACCCGACGAAAGCAACCTTACATCCCTGGCAGGTCTGAGGCCATCTACAACGGGACTATTGCGTCAAAGTCTAACATGCATCGCTGGCCTGTTCGGCCGCAAGCGACGCTGATCCAGGAGAGTATACGGTTAAAACAGGTTACGTGTAAAATCCATAATCATCCCCTAATGTATGGAGACACCTCAACTTTGGCATCACAAAAGTAAGAAGTTAAATTACTGACATTCATTTGTAATGCATGCGAGGTGTCACTGGGAAGGGGATAATACATTAAATATCTAGCCCCTGTTGGCTCTACCAGCTATTATTGAATGCCCGTAGAATACCCATAATAGATGGAATAGAACAAAGAGGGCAATCGGTGATTGTATTTGAGGTCTTTATTTTAGGAGGTTCGCTGCCCTTGGCATTTACACCTCACTTTACTTGTTTTATTATTTCTTGTTCTGGCGGGGGGGGGGGGGGGGGGAGATGATATGGATAAATTTTAATCTGTTAATTTCAATTTTGCCCGGGCAGCGGCCTTTCGGCCTGCTCTTTACGATTTCCAACTGCCAAGGTATCTTTAACGTGCGCAACGTGCACACGGGCCCTCCGAACAATCGGTGATTGTGTTGGACACAAATATATTTATCTTGCCGGGAGAAGGGGAGGGGCTGGCCACACATTTAATCGTTGGCAATGTGCTGGTATCGGTTTCAATAAGTGAAATAGAAATATAGCATGAAAAAGCTGGGGATGGCTACCCAGGCCCATATAAAAGAAGAAAACAACAGGGGCAAGCATGGCGGATTGACAAGATTTAAGACTGTTTGTTTACACTGACCGTTCTCCATCCTAACTTCCATAGAAGCCAAAGGTGGGGACACACATTTTAATATTCCTATACTATATTGAGTGAGCAAGAAAGAGAGTTGGCAAAGGCGAAAACAACAGGTATAAAAGCACAAGATGAGGAGGTGACACACAGAACACAAATAGAGGATTCAGAGAACCAAACCGATATTGGCTCAAAGCAAAATAAGGCAACATTTTCTGAGAACGACAATAAACAAAACGCACCACTTCAAACTTCAAGGAATCATGACAATGCATACACTCGGCGTGTGTTTTTCAAACAGCGTTTCAAACCGAGTACAAAGTGATGCTGCATGCATCCAGTACTTTTTTTTTTTTACACTTTGAAGAGCCGTCGCCTCCCCAGCATACCTTTGCGCCCCCAGTTGCTACATATAAAAAAGAAGTTGAAGTTCTTCAATCAGGCCCAGACCCACAACCAACAACCAATACAAACGTGTGTGGAATTCAACAACACTTCTTTCAATCATGAGAAAGCTGGTGTTATCATGGCATTTCAAATGGTTGGGAAAATCAGGGCTGGGCATCGTAACATTCAAAGTAAATTCAGATTATAATATACTGTTGTCACGATTAAGGTTGATGACCTTGTATGCCACGAGTGTAGAGGGGGTAAACTTAGTAGGGGAGAAGGGGAGTTTAAAGTTGTTGACGAGCACGAAAGGTTACTATCACGAGGAAAGTCGGTGGCCTTGTGCGCCACGAGTCTAGAGGGGGTGAGCTTAGCAGGGGAAAACACGGTTTTTAACATTGTTGACGAGCGTGAAAAGATACACACGTCTCGCTTTAAACTAGTCGCGTGTGCAAAAACGTCGGGAGTATAAATGGAGGAAAAGCTCGAAACACGTGGTTCCCATATTATTCATTCCCAGAGGAAGACACGGAGAGAAGCGGTCCGGGCGACAGGTAGAAGGTCGTGCCATGGGGACCAGAGGTGTTAAGTATGTGAGGGATCTATGAGGTTCCCAAGTTATTCATTCCCAGAGGAAGACGCAGAGAGTATCGGTCCGGGCGATAAGTGGAAGGTCGTGCCATTGGGGACCAGAAGTGTTAGGTGTGTGAGGGATCTATGATGTTCCCATTTATTTCCAAATAAGCAGAATTTATCGGTCCGGGCGAAAAGTGGAAGGTCGTGCCATGGGGACCAGAAGTTAAGGAGTCCTGAGGATGGGAACCCTTCAGGAGCTCAGTCAGACTTTATAACAGGTCGAGTGGTAGTTGGACTTAAGTCTGGTTTGCCAATAGAGGGACTATCTCTATTGTTAGGAAATGACCTTGCCGGTGCTGAAGTGATACCAACTGTGCAGTTGACTTCAAGACCTAGTACTGATGACGAAAGTGAAGATACAAATATATATCCTTCATGTGCGGTAACTCGTGCTATGGCTAGAAAAGAGCAGTCAGATGACAGTGAAGAGATTTGTGAAGAAGATAGATCCACGAAATCCAGTGTAAATAATTCTTGTGATCTTTCTAATACTTTTCTAGGATCCATATTACATGAAGACGATGTCAGTCCTTCCGATATTATGCAGGAAGATAAGAATTTATCATATGATAGAGATCACTTGATTAAAGAACAAGGCTTAGATCCTAGCTTACAACCATTGCAGGATTAAGTTCTGAGCGACGAAGAGCTTAATAAGGTACCAAAAGGGTACTTCATAAAAGATGGAGTGCTCATGAGAAAATGGAGACCCATTGATGTCCGCGCAACGGAAGAGTGGGCGGTTGTTTATCAAGTTGTGGTTCCAAAACCATATAGGCACGAGATACTTGCCATGGCCCATAACTTACCTCTGGGTGGCCATTTGGGTACAAGGAAGACCAATGATAGGATAATGAGACATTTTTTTTGGCCAGGAATTAACAAGGATGTGGCTTATTTTTGTAATACATGTCACACATGTCAGATAGTGGGAAAACCAAATGCTGGAAAAAGAATGGCCCCTTTACAGCCAATTCCAATTTGTGGGGAGCCCTTTTCCAAGGTTATCGTTGATTGCGTTGGTCCTTTGCCAAAGACCAGCTCAGGAAATCAATATTTATTAACCATAATGTGTACAGCCACTAGATTTCCTGAGGCTATTCCTCTTAGAAATATTAAGACACAGAGTATTGTGAAAGCTTTGGTAAAGTTTTTCACTTTATTTGGATTGCCCAAAGAGATACAGTCTGATCAGGGCAGTAACTTTATGTCGAGACTGTTTAAGCCGGTTATTAGTGAACTGGGGACCAGACAAATTAAGTCATCTGCGTACCACCCAGAATCTCAAGGAGCTTTAGAGAGGTTCCACGCTACTTTAAAGAATATGATGAGAACATATTGCTATGATAGCGAGAAAAATTGGGACGAAGGAATACATTTGCTGTTGTTTGCAGCTAGAGAGTCAGTTCAAGAATCACTAGGATTTAGTCCTTTTGAGTTAGTGTTTGGACATAATGTTCGTCGGCCGTTGGCTCTGTTGGAAGAAAAATGGGTCGGTGATGATCCTCAAATGAATGTATTGGATTATGTGCAGAAGTTTAGAGATAGGCTGCATAAGGCTTGTGAGATAGCAAAAGAGAATTTGGGATGTGCCCAAGAGAAAATGAAATTTTGGTATGACAGGAAGGCCAGCACAAGAAGTTTTAAACCTGGAGATAAGGTCCTTGTTTTATTTCCCCTGGAGTCAAATCCTCTCCAGGCTAGATTTTATGGACCCTGTGAAATTGAGACAAAAATTAATGATCTCAATTATATTATAAAAACTCCAGATAGGAGAAAGAGTACACAGTTGTGTCATATTAATATGTTAAAAATGTATCATGAAAAGCCAGTTGAGAGTGTTGCTGTAGTGAATGAAGTGGATAATGATATTGAGTCACAAGAAGAGACTCAAGATGTACATCTCAGAGGTGATGTGATATACCCTAAGTTGTCAAATTCTGAGGTTTTACAGAATATTGATTGTAAATTACATTATGTGAAATTGCGTCCAAGAGAGCGGTTGAAAGATTTGGTGTGAGGTATCCAGATTTATTTCTGATGTTGCTGAAACATGATTTACATATTATACATGTGAAAGGGAGAGAGAAAGTGATGGCTGATTGCCTTTCCAGATGTCATTGATGTTATGTAGTTGGATTGTTTACCCTCATTTGAATGAAATTCTGATGTAATGAATTTCTTGTAAAAATTTTGCTCTGGGATCAAAATTTTGTTTTGTGGGAAGGAGGTGTCACGATTAAGGTTGATGACCTTGTATGCCACGAGTGTAGAGGGGGTAAACTTAGTAGGGGAGAAGGGGAGTTTAAAGTTGTTGACGAGCATGAAAGATTACTATCACGAGGAAGGTCGGTGGCCTTGTGCGCCACGAGTCTAGAGGAAGTGAGCTTAGCAGGGGAAAACACGGTTTTTAACATTGTTGACGAGCGTGAAAAGATACACACGATTCGCTTTAAACTAGTCGCGTGTGCAAAAACGTCGGGAGTATAAATGGAGGAAAAGCTCGAAACACGTGGTTCCCAAATTATTCATTCCCAGAGGAAGACGCAGAGAGAAGCGTTCCGGGCGACAGGTGGAAGGTCGTGCCATGGGGACCAGGGGTGTTAAATATGTGAGGGATCTATGAGGTTCCCAAATTATTCATTCCCAGAGGAAGACGCAGAGAGTATCGGTCCGGACGACAAGTGGAAGGTCGTGCCAGTGGGGACCAGAAGTGTTAGGTGTGTGAGGGATCTATGATGTTCCCATTTATTTCCAAATAAGCAGAATTTATCGGTCCGGGCGAAAAGTGGAAGGTCGTGCCATGGGGACCAGAAGTTAAGGAGTCCTGAGAATGGGAACCCTTCAGGAGCTCGTGATCTACGCTGGCGGGTGTGAACCGTCTGGGTGCTATTCGTGTGCAGTTTAGGAATCCTGAGGATGGGATGAAAACCCTTCAGGATTTAGTGATCTACGATGGCGGGTGTGAACCGTGTGGGTGCTATTCGTTTGCAGTTTAAGGAGTCCTGAGGATGGGATGAAAACCCTTCAGGAGCTAGTGATCTACGATGGCGGGTGTGAACCGTCTGGGTGCTATTCGTTTGCAGTTTAAGGAGTCCTGAGGATGGGATGAAAACCCTTCAGGAGCTAGTGATCTACGATGGCGGGTGTGAACCGTCTGTGTGCTATTCGTTTGCAGTTTAAGGAGCCCTGAGGATGGGATGAGAACGCTTCAGGAGCTAGTGATCTACGATGGCGGGTGTGAACTGTGTTTTCTTATTCGTGTGAAGCCAGGGGCGTCTGTTTCCCCTTTTATCGTTGAAGTTAGAGATCTAGGAAGGATCGTTTGAACTCTGGAGATGTGAAACTGCATAAGCGAGGAGAGCAGCTGTCGACAGAGACTATTGAGTATACATAATTAAGTTTATGGACAAAGGGGTTAGATCTAGATGTGAGTTGGGGAGTAGAGAATAGCCATGATCCCCAAGAGTGAATTTCACATATCTGTTTCTGTGACTATGTAATTGCTTACATAAGTTTTGTCATGCATATAGTATTAAATATCGTTTAATTTAAAATTTCACTCCATGTGTCCGTTGACCGCTGGTCTGCTTGCTTGGCTTGTTACCTGGGTTTGAAAGGAAAAATAAGTTAAGTGCATATCACACACGTGGTCGTGACAATCTTCACGCACGTGATCGTGACACTGTTCTTTCTCGCTCACCCCTTTACGTGGAAACGCATGTAATTCTAATCAATATTAGTGGCTTTCCAAACTGCCAGATGTCCCTCAAGATGCATGTATTCAGTCAATGCATTCTTCTAACGATTACGTAATTATGGTTCTCAAACAAAACATCTCACGAATAAACTACCCAGAGGGCAATGGAAAGAAAAATGCTAAACATCAGACTGCAAGATAAAATCCCCCACGCTAACATACGCAAACAAACAGAACTAAAAGATGGAGTGGAATTCATGCTACAACAAAAGTGGAATTGGGCCGGACACGTGGGAGGATGAACAACAATAGGTGGACAAAACGCTGCACTGAATGGCAGCCAAGGACAGGAAAAAGAACAAAAGATCGACCAGGAAGAAGATTGGAGGAGGACAAAACATAGAGAAGGGGAACAACATAAATGAGGAAAACAACAGACAGAAGAGAATAGAAAGCATTGTCGGACGGCTACATCCTGCAGTGGGTGGACAACGGGGGTGCGGGTCCTGAAGGCAATTTTTGTTATTATGAGAAATACACAATTTTAACCATTATAATTCGGATTCAGGATGTCTAATTTAGCAGAAAAAAATGTAAAATTATTTGTGTGTCATGTGGTTACCATGGAAACGCCGCCATCTCTGATTTTGAGTCCCAAAAAGTGTCAACTTCAATATATATAGACTTCGGAAACTTTTATTAGATTTATTTGAAACTTCTCTTGTCTTATTCAATCCAATTTAAAACTTTATACAGTAGGGAATTTTGATATCTCTGACAGTTCTTTTGTTATAATTTTTTTTTCAAAATGGTGTGTAGCGGAATTCCATTTTTTCGTATTTACTATCACAAAAAAATTCAACCAAAAAAAAAAAAAAAATGAAAAGTTAAACAAATTTCCTTCTGTATGAAATTTTTTATTTGTTCAAACATGTTGTTAGCCAAATGTTATACCAGTTGGTCAATAATTAAAAAAGCTAGTTCACAAATCACTGATCAAAAGTGCAATTTCGAGAAAATCGCATTTGAAAGTTTCTTTTCAATAAATTGTTATTGAAAAGTGTTACGCACAGCTAAAGTCATCGCTACTTGGTGTGTTGGGAATGACAGTCTGAATCAACAATGATTTGCAAACTACTAAAGGCTTATGACAGATGTGTACGGAAGAGTATGGGGAAAGAACGGGTGGGGGGAGTAGGGGAGAAATAGTATAAGTTACAGGGTGGAACGGGGTATGGAATATTCGGGAGTGATGGATACCCTGGCGAAGGGGCCGGGAGCAGGCGGGCTTGTATCACATGAATTTATGCAGCAACATGTACTAATAGGACTAGTGAAGAACCTCTCGCCTTTCTACTAGCTTTTGAACCACTTACAGTTACAGCTAGTCTCAACTATCCACAATAAAAACAATGTAACGTAATCAGCACTCTTCTTCTGTTACTGGTCTACACCTTCTTGAGATCTTTTGTCTGACTTTTTGCAAGGGCAGGGAACGCAAAGTGACTTTCTACTTGGGCATCTTTACAAACGGTAACAAATTTCATGTCGCAGAGCAACGTTATAAAAACAAAGACTAGAATTAGAAACAAAAACACTGTGCAGTCAGCTGACTCAGTACTCTTTAGGCTATTATGTGGGTCACGGTCTAAATCTGGTAAATATGGAGGGCATGACCTTCGCCCCAGCCAAAGAGAAGGCTCAATTTATTGCTCCATTTACAGTCGACCAATCAGTGAAATAGGGGCGAGGTGAAGGTCGAGGGGGGGGGGGGATCACGCACCCTGCTTGTCAAGATTCGAGGTGAGTAAGGTCTTGGGGATCTAGCGCATTCGACTAATCGAAAGGCCACTCACACTCGTCCAGGCACAATCATAATAATTAATAACACACTTGTTGAATATATATATCAGGCCTGAAGGGCCATACTACTTTATTACTACGGATACAATAGATATGATAGCAGATACAATGATTATGTTTGCAGATACAATAGATATGGTTGCAGATACAATAGATAGGATTGCAGATACAATAAATAGGACTGCATTAATTAGTGGCTACATCAAAACCCCATTGTGGGAACTCCAGCTTGTCGCTGAACTTATTAACTGTAATTCAAGAGTCCTAATCTCACATGGGATACAACTAAGGCATTCAATATAACACGAGATACAATCTCTACGTACTACTTCTACAAAAGATTATTCCCTATGAATGACTTCAAAGTTTCTTTCTTTCCATACACACTATCATTCTACACTGTATTAATCCCTGTCTCTATTGTGAGGATTGCCAGGTGGCTTCCTACTACTCAGCTTCCGTCACTGGGCTGATCTAGTAATTCCTGTCTCGTTAGTGTGGACTTATGGGTTGCCTACCATTATACGCTCGTAGCTAATGTACGAGCGTAGATCCAAAGGACACGGTTCGCACTTTTGGCCTAGTGCGACGAGGCGTGTATATCAATTCTGGATGATGACACACAGTCACTCCACTTCTACTTCACAGCTGTCTATTCTGTCTAAGCTTAACTCCTACTGTCAGGCCATGGAGCTCGAGCCGAGAGGAACCTCACTGGATCGAATGATTTCCACAGCCGTTCTCTGGTTAAACAATGGCGACTTAAGCTTATATACCTCCAGCAAAACCCCGTGAAAGTTTCTTTTCTCACCCTCCGAAATCATGCCGAGTTCACATGCCCCGTGCACTGTTTGCACAACTCACCGCCTTAGGCCGTGAGTCCACTAACCTATAAAATCCCACCTTTTTATTTTAAGGGTCTGATCACACTAACACTACTCACTGGATCCCTAAAATTCAGATCATGACACTGCTGTGTTTTACTATGGCAGTATAGTGGTGTTGTATGCATGTATAGAAGGGAATGGGATGTCTCAGGCCTGTTACCTTGACCTAGACATGTGGGCAACATATAAATACAGGTCTCGATACCAAGTATTTACTAAAACCCGTGGTTTTGATAGCGACATTGAGATGTGACTAAGGGTTGATGTTGCGGCCCAATGTCATGATTCTTGTGTCTTTTTCTTGACCCCCACCTCAATAAAAGGTATCTTTCATGGTTATAAACATTCAAAATTGTCATATGGTTAGTTAAACAATGTTCCTAAATGGATAAACTAACCGAAAAGTACAAAATCTCGATACCGATATTTTGACGCCTTAGCCTACGTATCCTTATGCGCGACGCGACGTTGAGTCGCTCGCGATTGTTGTCGCTCCAAAATCAATCGAGTAAGATTTGTGAGAAGCCATCTCCTTATACGCGACGCGACGTTTAGTCTCGAGCGACCATCGCGTGAGATCAAGTCATGTCGCGATCGGCTAGGTGGTCGCGTCAGACTGTCTGGAAGTATGTCTGATTTAAAGCATAGTCATTGGTCGAAATATCTTGCGTGTGCTGATTCATTGTGCGCACCATGTGTAGTACTTTTTCCTTGCACTACATACATCTTGAACGTCTATCCCAAGACCCACTACGCCACGGTACAATAGATAATCTATTCAAATAATTGATTTAATTATTAAAGCAAATAAATGAGTATAAACTGCAAACTTTGAATGAAGTTCTTATATACACAAGACCATAAGGGAACTGTACATCTTCTAATCTTATGAAAAAGTGTAGGGATAACCAAGGTAGCCGAACAAGAGTAATGAAGTAGGAAAAGAGACCAGATGTGCGATTATTTCAATGACTAAAACAAATAAATGGGTACAAAATGCAAACTTTGAATGAAGTTCTCACATACATCAGACGAGAAATTTACGTCTTCTAATTTTACGGAAAAGTATAGAGATAACCAGGGTAGCAGAAAAAGGGTAATGAAGTAGGAAAAGTGATCAGATGGGCGATTAAAAAAACAACAAGAACTCACCAAATTCCATCCGTAATATTCTGATGATAATGAAATTTGAAAGTGTTACCGCCTTTCAAGCTGGCAAGCTTAACGACTTGAAGAAATGTTTTACGCACCTTGGAAATCGAAACAGGATAGTCATACAGTGGATACTATCACATTGTGTACCATCACATTGTGGAGTGCCAGGCATTGAGAAAGCAGACCAACTGGCCTAGGTGGGTTCTGGCTTGGAGCAGCCACAGTGCCTCTTAAACTAATGTAACAAGAAAAACCTCATCAAAAACAACAGACGGCAGCAAAATAAACCAACAGGATAAATATCATCTCCTGAACAGAGAGGATCAAGTGATATTGTTCAGACTAAGAACTGGCCACAATAGGCTCCACCACAATATGTTCACAAAGTTTGAAATAGGAACATCGGCCATAAAAATGTGAGTGCAGCCAGTCTCCTCAAAACACAGAGCATTATATTGCAGAACTGCACACTCCTCTTAGTACTACGGGAAACATATTGGCCCAAACCCACCGACCTGAATGTCAAACTCTATGGTGCTCTGTCACAACTGCAGAAAGCCATAGATTTTATTAAAAGAACAAATCTGCAGATTTAGATTTGGTGAACGAAAGAAGAAGAAGAAAGTGTTACTTCTGTTGCAGCTTCTTCAGTTTTCCAAGTTTCTTTCCCGAAATTTTCTGTTTTGATGTAATATTTCTTAGGCTGACCTGGTGATGCAGTCGAATTGTCAGGAACAAATTAACATCATCATCCAATTTGCAACAGTTGCATTTGGAATACTTGTGCTTGAGTGTGCAAGGTAGATGTTTTAACTTGCTTTGAAAGTGGTGGCGTATGTTGCCTTGACTTTCGCATTTTGCAATGTCTGTTTGGAAAACAATTTCAGAAAAAATCTACAGTCTCTATCAAGGTTGTCCTAGGTCTTGCCAGCCCTTCACCTGTGCTACCGTCATATTCTTTTACAGCCACTAGTGTCAAATGTCTTGATTGATAATTGTCTATATCTGCAGTATTTACAAATAAGGTGCAGGATTTCCTCCAAGATCAACACGAACGACGAATCGCATGTAATGACAGCATGCCTGTGTTTATGATTGTGCGCGCCGAACTATTTTTAGAAACTCCTGACTCGGCGGACGGAAATGCTGAATTGCACCGCCCTGACGTAGTTGGTCTTGTAGGCTTAGCCAACATATCCTTATGCGCGACGCAACATTGAGTCAATCGCGATCGTCGCTCGAGGCCATTCGCGCGAAATGTCTCCTTATGCGCTAAGATTCGCTAACGAAAATCCGGGGTCAAGCGATGTCGCTCGATCGCTCGAGTCAAAAGTGTCTCCTTATGCGCGAGCGACGTCTCGTCGCGTGTCAAGTCGCCATGTTTGACTTTTTTCTTTGCGAGGATAGACCCAAGACCCACTACGTCAGGACGGTGCAATTGAGCACTTTCGTCCGCCGAGTCAGGAGTTTCTAAAAATAGTTCGGCGCACACAATCGTAAACACAGGCACGCTGTCATTACATGCGATTCGTCGTTCGTGTTGATCTTGGAGAAAACCCTGCACCTTATTTGTAATTACTGCAGATACAGACAATTATCAATCAAGACATTTGACACTAGTGGCTGTAAAAGAATATGATGGTAGCACAGGTGAAGGGCTGGCAAGACCTAGCACAACCTTGATAGAGACTGTATATTTTTTTCTGAAGTTGTTTTCCAAACGGACATAGCAAAATGCTAAAGTCAAGACAACATACGCCATCACTTTCAAAGCAAGTTAAAACATCTGCCTTGCACACTCAAGCACAAGTATTCCAAATGCAACTGTTGCACACCGGATGGTGTTGTTAATTTGTTCCTGATAATTCGACTGCATCACCAGATCAGCCTAAGAAATATTACATCAAAACAGAAAATTTCAGGAAAGAAACTTGGAAAACTGAAGAAGCTGCAACATAAGTAACACTTTCTTCTTCTTCTTTCGTTCACCAAATCTAAATCTGCAGATTTGTTCTTTTAATAAAATCTATGGCTTTCTGCAGTTGTGACAGAGCACCATAGAGTTTGACATTCAGATCGTTGGGTTTGGGCCAATATATTTCGCGTAGTACTAAGAGGAGTGTGCAGTTCTGCAATATAATGCTCTGTGTTTTGAGGAGACTGGCTGCACTCACATTTTTATGGCAGATGTTCCTATTTCAAACTTTGAGAACATATTGTGGTGGAGCCTATTGTGGCCAGTTCTTAGTCTGAACAATATCACTTGATCCTCTCTGTTCAGGAGATGATATTTATCCTGTTGGTTTATTTTGCTGCCGTCTGTTGTTTTTGATGAGGTTTTTCTTGTTATATTAGTTTAAGAGGCACTGTGGCTGCTCCAAGCCAGAACCCTCCTAGGCCAGTTGGTCTGCTTTCTCAATGCCTGGCATTCCGCAATGTGATGGTACACAATGTGATGGTATCCATTGTAATATTACTATGACTACCCTGTTTCGATTTCCAAGGTGCGTAAAACATTTTTTCAAGTCGTTAAGCTTACCAGCTTGAATGGGCGGTAACACTTTCAAATTTCATTATCATCAGAATATTACGGATGGAATTTGGTGAGTTCTTGTTGTTTTTTTAATCGCCTATCTGGTCACTTTTCCTACTTCATTACCCTTTTTCTGCTAACCTGGTTATCTCTACATTTTTCCGTAAAATTATAAGACGTAAATTTCTGGTCTGATGTATGTTAGAACTTCATTCAAAGTTTGCATTTTGTACCCATTTATTTGTTTTAGTCATTGAAATAATCGCACATCTGGTCTCTTTTCCTACTTCATTACTCTTGTTCGGCTATCTTGGTTATCCCTACACTTTTTCTTAAGATTAGAAAATGTACTGTTCCCCTATGGTCTTGTGTATGTAAGAACTTCATTCAAAGTTTGCAGTTTATACTCATTTATTTGCTTTAATAATTAAATCAATTATTTGAATAGAGTATCTATTGTACTGTGGCGTAGTGGGTCTTGGGCTAGACGTTCGAGATGTATGTAATGCAAGGAAAAAGTACTACACATGGTGCGCACAATGAATCAGCACACGCAAGATATTTCGACCAATTGCTATGTTTTAAATCAGACACACCTCCAGACAGTCTGACGCGACCACCTAGCCGATCGCGACATGACTTGATCTCACGCGATGGTCGCTTGAGACTAAACGTCGCGTCGCGTATAAGGAGATGGCTTCTCACAAATCTTACTCGATTGATTTTGGAGCGACAACAATCGCGAGCGACTCAACGTCGCGTCGCGCATAAGGATACGTAGGCTTAAAAGGTGAAAATCAGTGGCTTTCATGGAAACAATTTCGACCACCTTTAATGTCTTTTCCGTTAATACTGTTTGTCAGCAGCCACCAAAGACTTCGTGCTGTACATCCCTGCTGCTCATGCCCTCAATGGGTGGGACACTGTTACCAAGTTAAAACTTTAATATTCCCTGGACTTTCCAGATTTTGGTCAGTCCCGACTTCAATTCATAGCTTCGCTACATCATCGGATGCCTGGCACAACCTTTAACAAAACCCATATTTTCAACATAAAAATTACAGTCCAGTGGCATGTGAAGCCAAAGCTACTCAGATTTCCATCATCTACGGACAGTACTATCGGGCACATTGTCCCCGCGTTAACTATCAAGTGTTGCCGTGGGAAGTTGCTCGTGGCCTAATTCCAACAGACTTCAGCCCTTTGCGATGTGAATAGATGTTCGGTGAACCTACAGCTGCTGCGACTAGATGTTCGGTGAACCTACAGCAGCGAGCTTCGACAGTCGCAAAACGAGTTGCAGACAATTAATGTTTAGATCTGTAGGTTTATTAACAAACCACCTCTGCCGCGATCCTTCCACGGATGGAGCAACTGAGATGAATCCAGCCGAAGTCGTTCTCGATAAGGACCCTGTGCAAAAGCTGAGACATTAATTTCTATTAATCAGGGGGGAAGATATCGATGAAAAATAATGCATCTCAGCTTTTGGGGCACATTATGAACTATAGTTTTACTTTTTCTTTTTGAGAACGTTTAAGTTATAGAATACACTAAATATGATTAAAACGACCAAGGCAGTGAACTGAAAATCTTATTATAAAAAAAAATAGTGGCGGGAGTAATTCATTGCGGTGCAATTTTGATCATTTTTTTGCTCAACGCCAGAGCCTAAATGACAGTTTCAACAATTATAAAGTTAATTTTCCCAAGTGTCAACGAATCCAGTCCAATCGCTTTTGTGTCGACCGATTATGTTGATTCAAGTTTCAGGTGTTTTTAAATTAAAAGTCGCAAAAAAGTAAAATACAATGATCTTTGTTTTGGCTCCCAGTAGTAAGCTCAATGCACCGGAAACGATGTTCAGGTCGGTGCCCACAATTTCCCTACCAAAAAGGATTGCGATTTGGTGTGCATGAAATCTGTAGTAAGACTGTAATTATGGGAAGCTGTCTAGACCAAAGAGAGAGAGAGAGAGAGAGAGTGAGATGGAACGGTGGGTTCACAGGTTTATCCCGGTAATGCCGGGAACTTCATCTAGTATGTTAAAAAAAAGTATTGTGAGGATAGATTAGTGGTGAATGCAAAGGGAGAATAGGAAGAGAATGACAACCATAATATGATGGAAAGAGGCAAAGATGAGGGCAGAGAGTGAGAGAATAAGGATGATGCAAGCGATATACTTACAATAAGTAGAGAGCCGGCGACGATAAAGGTGTCCAGAAGTGTCATAATCCATGGTTTTACGATACTAATTCCACGATGAAACTAAATTAAATTGAGAGAAACATATTAAATAGCCTAGATGAGTGCTCAGTGTATAAGCATTGGATTCACTTTCGTATAGTTAGCTACAGAAGAGCATTTATTCTGGATGTAGTTGAATGATTGTAAAGCGCATAGAGAAGACCGTAAAGTGATTGTGACATGCGCTTTGTAAAAGCTATCTATTATTATTATTATTTTGTGTGTATCAATGTGGGTCGTGTGTGTGAGCTTTTATAAGGGTGTTTCTGTATGCCCCTTCTATTTTAATTAAGAGTACCATGTCTTATTGTTTGTAATTGTTTATCCATGTATTTTGACATGTTGCTACTGTAAAATGCATAGAGCGTTTTTTAAATGGATATGCGCTATATAAATTAATACCATCCATTATTATTATTATTTTTGTGATAATACAGTGACCACTAAGAGTATTGCAGAAAATACAAGGGATGTGGAATAGAGCAGGGCATGCGAGTTGCAAATGAGGAGGTGAGGAGGATTTATCCCGAACATCACTGAGTGCCTCTGTTAGTTACTTTATATGATGCAGAGAGTTATTGTTGTTGTTGTCTCCCTTAACCCCTTGCGGTGTCGTCGGGGCGCAGCTTTGATGCACTGTACACCTCCTTCCTCCATTTCTCTCTGTCGTGGGTGAGGGCCTGGGTCTCTGCAAAGGGCTTGCCTGTCCACTCTGAGATGTTATCCGCCCATTTTTTCATCTGCCTGCCTCTCTTTCTGCTTCCCCTAACGGTTCCTTGCAGGATGATCTTTGATAGGCCATTGGATCTTGTTGTGTGGCCATACCATTTCATCTTTCGTTTCTTGACTGTGGCGAATAGATCGTCGTGGGGGCCAATATGTTGTTGGATGATCTGCCGGACTCGTTCGTTGGTAATGTGGTCCAGGTATCCAATGCCAAGGATGTTTCTATAGCATTTCATCTCAATTGCTTGAATCTTTCTTTGCAACTCTGCAGTGAGGGTCCATGTTTCACATGCATACAAAAAGATGGACAGTACCAGTGCATGCATGAGTCGGATCTTATACTTTATGGTGATGTTTTTATCCCTCCATATTGGTCGCAGTTTTGCCAGTGCGGTCATGGTTTGTGCAGATCTTGCGAGGACCTCTGAGCGTGGTCCGTTGTCCGAGATGATAGCCCCTAAATACTTGAATTGATCGACCATTTCAAGTTTAGTTCCATGGACCGAGATGTTGCTTGTGAAGGTGCCATACTCATTTGTCATCAGTTTGGTTTTTCAGCACTGATCTCCATTCCGTACCTTGTTGAGGTGTTGTCATAAACGGGAAAATCAGCAAACACAGTTATAAAAAAAGAGTGGGGTAAGAAAAATTTAATTGTATTAGTTAAACAATGGCGGCTACGATCTAGAAATTCAGTCTGAGCTGTACTTTTTAAAGTCTTATTTTGAGAGCTCACTTGCTCATCCCAGACTGATCGAGTTATTTGCTCTTGACGGCCATGGTGTAGAAAATCGCAGCTTCCTTGAGCTGTCTTTGGTTATCAAATAGACAATTAGACAGTGTGTGTGTGTGTAGGGGGGGGGGGGCGGGGCAGGGAGATATCAGGTTCTCAGATCTGAGAGATGATTGGTCACGGTACTTCAACAAGACATACTCGACTGTTTCCTGTGGGTTCGCGGAGTGGATTGAAGCGCTTGAGATGTCCATTCAGTTGGACGTGACCAGACCTCATAAGTTGGATTGTCGTCTGATGTTTCCTTTCTAGCTTATGGATGGGGTCGGATGAGTTCTTTTGTTTCTCGGGGGCCTCAGCATAGTGCTGTTGGCCCCCTGTTCTTAATTGTCTCTCTCTTTCTTGTTTGTTGTTGTTCTTTCTTTCTTTCTTTCTTTCTTTCTTTCTTTCTTTCTTTCTTTCTTTCTTTCTTTCTTTCTTTCTTTCTTTCTTTCTGTTGTCTTCGTTCTTCGACTTCTCCGGTCGTGGTATTTCATTAATTTTTGGGATACGCCAAGGCAATCCTTAGGGTCATGTTTATTTATGTGGCGGTAAACCCTACAGTCTTATTAGAGCTTGTCCATTGGCTTAGCCATTTCTGGCGCCCCAGTACGCGGACACGGACTTTGGCTCGGCTTTCTGGGTAGGACGGAGAGTTATGGGGCTGCTCTGCCATAGTCCCGAATTTCGCAATGGTATCTGCAGTCTCATTTCCATGGATCCCAGTATGCTCGGGAATATATTATAAGTGGACATCGACACCGTATCCGCTTACGATTTTATGGCGGATCTGTCTGATCTTTTCCCTTCCCTGGACTTCGACATTGTGGCTGTGCGATTTTACAGCCAAGGGCGTGGCCTTCGAGTTTGAGAACTCAGCATTATCCGTTCGGCTTATCGCTCCGTTTTTAAAGCCATTGAAATCAGCAGTCAGTGCTCGCAGTGTCGCTCTCCCCTCAGCGTCGAAATTGGAGCCGTTCGCCTCTCTCCATCCGTGGGTCTTTTCGGTGGGAGAGCAGTCTGGGTAACAAATTATTGCTCTGTATCCAATTTTTTTTGGTCGCCTGCCCTGCTAAGCTGTTAGTGTCAGCTTCAATCATATGCTCGGGGTACGTCGCAATGTTCTCGCTAGCCGCTGTTTTCAGAGTCGTTGGGTTGATCGCCCTAGTCATGCTACTATTCAGGAGCCTGGAGTGTTTAGGGAGCCCCGGGAGGCTCTGTCTTCCATAACCGAAGTGGCAGTCGGTCTTGCTGCAGCTCAAACTCCTCAGTTAGGTGCTTAGCTTCTCTTTGAAATGGCTTCTTTTAGAGTGTCCTCGGTGGAAGTTGGAGTTCAATCTTACTTTTGAGAGCTAATGGATTCTATTTTGTTATCAAAGGAAATAAAATATATGTCAAATCTGACTCACCTGGTCAATTCGGTAATTAAGTCGGATTATATTTTGATATATGTTGACAATATTTACATTTTTTTTGGCATTTCACATAAATAAACAAAACAAGCAAAAACGGTTTTACACAAATAGATGAGTTATTCTGTGATCTTAATCAACCGACATTTCAGTTTTCGACGAAACTCATGCTTTGCCTATAACAATGCCTCCTTCCATATTATGTTTTTGAGACTTTTATAATGCCTGTTTGTCATGAATGTATTGAGATGAATTATAAGGGTGGTTATCATACAACTTCTCCCCAGAATCTGTCATTTTAAAATGTAAAAATGATTAGTTAAAGCATACAATTGTTAACTTCAAGTATCAATGCCAGTGGGACACGTTTCATTGCCCAGGTAGCGTTCTTGCCTTACATCAGCAGTTACCAGCTGGAGTTTATTTAAGAAAAAAAACCGCTTTTTAGGAATATCTTTTTATGCCAATGTACAGATCATTTGGCAAATTTGCGTGTGGCCTCACAACAATGTGTCTTAATTACACATGGTCTTCCAATCTCACTTTTTTTTTTTTTTTTTTGCTCCTCATCTTTATACTCTGCATTAATCTCCCTGCACATATTCTGAACATTTTATAGGAATCAGATGTCACAAAAACCATCGTTAAATACTCGAGAAAAAAAAAAAGTCAAAACACGGCCGAAAAAAACAACATTTCTATGTGGCCAAACTTCCCTTGACTAATAATACAGAAGCGATGTTTTTTTGTAATACCATAGTACCGCGAAAAAAAGAAGAAAACATCAACTCCACGTGTACCGTTCAACACTTGTAAACTAATGTAAGAAACAAACCTAAATTGCACACGGTGATTCAAATGGGAAGTTATCTTAATAACCAATACGGTGAGCAATGACGTGTGCTCAAATAAACATAAAAAAATGTATCTGTGAACCATCAAATGGAGAGGCAGGGCACCCAACCTTCAGCGAGTAAATGACCTATCTCTACAGACGTATTGGAAAATACTTCGATTCAAAACTTCATTAAGACAACTCACTAGTATGCCACTTGTAAAATTTCAGAAATATACATTCGGAATTAATAAATATATTTTTTTTCTCATGAAACGAACTATACTGCAGTTTCTCTATTACATCTGTAAATATAATTATTTATTGGTCTGTCCGTTCATTTTGTGGTCCGTCTGTCCATCTTCTTACCGTTTTGGTCATCTCAAGACATTTGTCGCATCCAGATTTTGCTCCTGAAGGATTCTGTTCTCCAGTTTTCCTCTTTCAGTTAAAATCGAAATAAAAATTTAAATGAAAGTCATTTGAATAAGCAATACAGAATGCACGTGCGTGCAAATCAAATAAACATAAAACAATATTTCTGTGAACTTTCGAATGAGAGGCAGGGCGCTAGACACCCAACCTTCAGCAAGTAAATGACATAATTATACGTATCGGAAAATACTTCAGTTCAAAACTTCATTGAGGCAACTCACTATTAAGCCATATGTAATTTTTCAGAATTTGGAATTAATAAAAATTCCTAAAAGATGTGTTTTTTTTTCCCCAGGAAATTAACTACACTGACATTCCTCTATTACATTTTTTTGAAAAAAAAAAAAAAATCTACCCTCTATGCATAAGTATTTACTCAATAAGATGATATGGTTAAAATACAGCATGCAAACTACATGCAATAAATATAATCTTGTCTACTCATCTTGTGGTCTGTCTGCCTATATTCTTACCTTTATGTCGATCTCATCAAGTTCGCAGGATTCGGACTTTGCGCCTGAACTGGTCTCTTTTTCAAATCTTCTATTTCCCTTTAAATTGAAGAAATAATTTAAGTGAAAGTTATCTTGATAACCAATACGGTGAGCTCTGACATGTACTCAAATAAACATAAAAAATGTACCTGTGAACTATCGAAAGTACAGGCAGGGTACTAGACACCCAACCTTTAGAAAGTATATGACCTATATAGATATAACTGAAAATATTTCAATTGAAAACTTCATTGAGACAACTTACTATCAAGCCACATGTACAATTTCAGAAATATACGTTTTGAATTAATAAATATATTTTCGTGAAAAAATGCTTTTTTTTTTTTTCATGAAACGACCTATACTGCAATCCCTTCATTACATTTTTGAAAAATAAAATCCACCCTCTAAACATTTTTTTCTTCTGTCTGTTCATCCCGTGGTCTGTCTGTGTATCTCCTTACCTTTTTGTCGATCTCACCAGGTTCGGTGGATTCGGACTTTGGTCCTGAAGGGCTCCCTTCTTCAGATCTTCTCTTTTCCTTTACACTCGTGTAATGATCTATAGGCCTCTTGAAAAAAACTAGTAGGACTCCATAAAAAATCGATAAGGTCTTCGAGTTCATCGCATCAAATGGTATGGCAACGAATAGGAGACATGTCTGTAATGTGGAGTAGAAAGAACAAACATGAATGAGGAAACATTAGAAACAATAGTCACCAGTTACTAATATTCACATTCGCATTACATAAATTATAATCAACAGCAATAATCAAAGTGCTGCAGTAATCGTAAGCGTGTTTCTAAACTATTTTTGCAATATCGAGGTTTCTCAAACTATTACAGCTTGTTGGACTTGGCATTGACAGAGAGAACTGCAAGCTCTTTTCGGCTTTTTAAAAAGGCACTGACGTTATTTGGAGATCTGCATAGGAAGAGAACTGCCGTCAAAATCCTCTATTCTGAATAGCAGTAAAATCAAAGGTGATACATGTATCTATCAATTCAAGACTTCAAAATTGTAGCCCGTAGTTTTAGCGTTATTCACTCCTAATTTTACCAAATATATTTAGTGACTTGTATGCTGTATTTTAACCATAATTATCATCTTAATCGATAGACTACAATAATAGAATAGGGTAAAGTCCAAACACGTTATTTAATCACCTTCAATCATTGTGTGTTTACATTTGTCAATTTTTAAATTCATGTATAAAATGAGTAAAAATGGTTTATTCTGATTGAAGAGTACAGCATGAAATGTTCTGTGCAGGAACTCTAATGACTATGTGCCAACATTCATAACCATGTCCAAAGCTTTCCAAAGGGACGTTCTAGTTATTCTATAAAGATACTCCATCTACAGGTTTATGGGAACCTACATCCATATATTCACATTATTTACTTACCGTCCAGAATTTGTGTCACCGAGAAGAAAGGCTCATTTAAACGATTGGCTAGTATGATATTGTCATTATAAAGGAATGGGTTTCACCGATACTACGATCATTTGCTTTAACACTGAACGGCTTCACGACGCCATTATGTGTAACATCACATTGTTAGACAAAAGTCAAAGTCCAGAGGATATCTGAAGCTTGAGTTTAGATGTGCCCATTGAGATTTGTACATTTTCCGTTTACTCACAATACCGCCTGGCTACAAAGTAACTGTTTCAATTTGAAAGTTAGCTTGAACGCATTCATAAAAGTAAAGAAAATGTTTGCTTTTTTGTTGTTTTGTTGTTTCTTCCGTTTGCTCTATATTAGTTTCAGGTGACGTAACCATGGTTTGAACTAAGCTCTATACCCTCCCAACTCCCCCCCCCCCCCGCCCCCCGCCCTCCATACAAACAACACCTTCTATGACAATTCTGTAGTCACAGTTCCTTTACGACTAGTGCAACTGATCTTTGAGAAAAAAGTTCATTCATCACTGGCACAGCAATACATGAGGAGCAGACAATACATACTTTTGTGTTCCCAGAAGGCATGATCTTCATCTTTTGTTTTTCAAGATGGTTTGAATCCTGTCTCAATGTCGGTTTTAGTATACTGCATAGCCGACGGAATCCATTTTAAAACTAAAACAGCAGATTATGCATTTTTATGAACATTAGAAGACTAGGTACTCGATTATTGCCCCCAATAGGATCGGGGACGCCCTAAAATATGAGAAAAATCACAAAGTTCCAGCATGCTGGGTTTTGAACCCCGGACCGTTGGCATGAGAGGCGAGCACCTTGCCTCTAGACCACTTTGTCCCCAAATGGGAATAAAGAGTTATTCAAATAAAAATACAAAATACAAATTATAACATCTCTCAGAGATTCACTAACCCCCAATAATAGATCCAGCTGCACCATGGTTTCACGCGTCCTGTCAAACCATCCAGGACCAAAGTCACAACGCGGTTGATCCTGCTGACGCATGTTGCAATTTCTTTGGCAACACGAACAACCAAGAAAAATCAGACAGAGCACCAGGACAACGGCTGACACGGCAAAAGCAGCCTGGAAGATTTTGAAAAAAAATAAAAATAAAAAGATCACCCCATGACTTAAACATAACAATTTCATGACAGCTACGTCATGTGGGACACCATTAGTTAAGTGCCAAGATGCCGGTATCTAAAGCACCCCCGCCCCTTTCTTTTGAAAGTGTATCCTGCTTGCATGAGTCCCTGACAACATAGCATAGACTGTTCTGACAAGACGGCATTCTACTGAAGTGTGCCTCGTACGCCAAATATTATTGTCTCCTACCAACACTTTGACAATGGGAGGCAATCCAGCATACGTTGGTCGCATGCTACCATTTATTTCAGTACCTTGTTAATACTGTCCACCCTGTAAACAAATGCATGTCAAGTGCGCATCTGACCTATTAATCTGTTGATCTAGTTCTAAATACAACGAAATCTAAGCATAATATTAAATCATGTTGGTGACCACGAGTTTTTTGAGAGTTAATGTAAGTACTGTTTCTTTTTTTTTTCTTTTTCTTTTTCAAGTCATTGTCAAATGGCTATACAAAAGCACCAAACGAGAAGCAACGAGCGGATATATGTTCCTTTGATATAGTCTGGGAACGGCTTCCACTAAGAAGATCAAACTTCCTGAAACCCACACTAAATGCAAAAACTGCAGTGTCCCGGATCGACTGTGGTCTCATGTATTTCAACAGTGCTCACATTACATGTGTTATTGTTAGATAGTGACCGTGAATAGAACGTGCAGAGTATGAGACTAGAATATTCGCATAGTTGTTGTTTGAGAAGCAAGTTAAGTGAGTGATTAGGGTGTGCAAAGTGGAGTTGGACTTCACCTCCTGTCATGCGCAGTTTTGCCATGACCGTCCGCTTTGCTAGCATATAAAAAGGCGAACTCACACTGACCTCCAGTCTCATGTGAAATAGCAAAAGAGTATCCTTCACGGAGAGGCTCTTGAGCTATCAGTGAGCAGTCCTCGCCGTTGACCGCAAGGCCAACCAGGCGACGATAGGTACAAGCAAAATAATCCTACAAAGTAATTAACTATAAATACTATGTCTTTTTTTAAAAATGGTTGGCTGGAGAGGTCACAGTCGCTAGTTTCGTGTCTCCTTCAAATGTCCCGGGGCGGGTGAAGTGCCTTGGGGATATAGCACTCGATTGTTAGTACTACACTCTCACCTCTGACAGTCACCAACGAAAACACAAGAAAATACAAACAAAAGAATTTGCTTTGGGCAAGCCTACAGGGCCGTAAAATCTAACTATAGTTTACATGAACACCGAATTAATATGTAAACACAATTTATGGGTCATAGTATAATCTTTAATAACAATCACTCTATTTCTATCATGGACAGGCTCAAATAAATGCCATTACAAGTTACAACAAGTGGCAGTGTATATACTACTCCTGAGACAAATTATCAAATACAACAATAATTCTCTGCAGCGGCAGCAATAGGCCCATTGCAGATATCGGCCATTTTAGCTGTTAGGATCGACGCATAACATTGGCGATGGTAGCATTGATTTTGATTCGTTAGCTGATTTGCACTGCGAGCACTTCAGGCGCCGAGAACCAATCGGCGGCGAGCTAAAAAAATGTTCACTACAGTAAACAATGATACGTGTGTTCACGCACATGGGAGACGTTCGGTCAATTCTTTCACTTCCTTTCCTTTGTTTACACGGATGGTAGGGAATCTGAACAGCTTGGATCAATCCTTTCCACCCCTGACATAACAGTCAACTGCAATGGATCCAGCAGGCATTTTAACCGCTTAGACATATCTCGAAGTTACACTCATCAGTTGATCCACCCGCCATTTCAGGTGTCGGAAGTACAAAACAAAAACACTGTGACGTCATTCGCAATGGGCCTAGAGCCCTAATGACGCTGTGTGAGGGACAGCTCGTCTTGGCTATTCAAGGTGCTCACGCCTCGAGGACTAGCTTCTCGTTTAGGCACGACAGACGGGCAGCTGGACAGATAGCGCTTGTGCACTTTTTTATTACAGGAACGGGGCTGCGGTTTCTCTGTCTCTCTCTGACTCCATTGCCTGTCGTCACTACTATCGCTTTTGTCTTTAACTCATAGCCTCCAGAACCGTCGGAAATTTTTTCTACCTATGAATCAGACGTGAAATTCCTGCCAGATCGGCACGTTACTGTCAGTCAGGCGGACCCTCTAGTCAACCTCGTCGCGGTGTTCAGTCAACATATGAGAGACACCAGGTTACGTGCTATAGATGTGGCAGAAACGGCCACATCGCCAAATATTGTCGACTTGACTTGAACGCAGCCAATTCCTGCTCCATCTGATTCTGTTTCAGAGATTTCCTAAACCGTTGGATAGAATTGGATGGTGTTACTGACCGCTTTTTCGATAAACTCTACGATCTTATTGTTAAGGTGACAAGCGGGTCCTGAATGCTAAAATTAAAATTCTACGGAATTACTGGTTTTAACTGACTGTTATAGGTTTTATGTGTCCAAATTGGAGGGTGAATGATGAAAATAATAAATTTCATTTTTTGTAACCATGGCAACACCGCCATCTTGAAATTTGATATCGCGGAGTGCTAACAATTTCAAAATGCAAAAGCTTCGCCAAAAATAGCTGAATCAACAGGAAAATAAGTATACTAGAAGTATTTTGGAACCTCTTTAGAAGTATGCATTTCTTTTTGTCATATCTGAATTAGATTTGTTTTTATCAATTCTCAAATTTATCAATTACGGTGCCCCCGAAATGACCCAGTTTTCGATTTTTGATACCCTCTAGCAAAAAATTTGTAGGACAAACCTGAAATACAAATGCATACTTTTGTTTGGTTAGTAATGATGCATGCACAAGCAAAAAATCATGCAAAAATGTTGAAAAATGAAGGAGTAGATAGCAAATATGTAAGAAAAATTGCGAACAGAGTAAATAGCGTTCGAAGTTTTGAACGCTAAAAACTCAGAAAAACATGTTTTCATGCATTTCCTGCCTTAGTAAGATCCTGCTTGATATGCAGGACCTCCCTGTTGCACTCTTCGGGACTTTTGGGGCATCTTTTTTGTTTCTGCGGTGGATCCAGATGTCTAGAAATCTAGTACCGGTACTTTACAGCCACATGAGATTGCTTCTCTACTTTTGCTGACCCCCTTGGACATCAAAGGGCCATTTGGACATAAAATGACCATTCTCAGTGCCGACTGAACTGTTTTTATACAATAAAGATTTTCACCATTCCGATTATAATGCAAAAAACTCAAAATCGATATTTTGGTCTAAATTTAGTACTCGACAGGACCCGCTTGTCCCCTTAAGGACCAAATTTATAGCTCGTGTCATTCGGATTTGCTAGCACATCTAAAAGAGCGCGACCCAAATAACACTCAAGAAATTACCTCGCTGGCGGAGCAGTATGCCGCGGCACACCCGAATCGCTCCCTAACTGAGCAAAGACCGCTGACCCCTTTTACGCGAGCGTCAGTAGCAGCTCACAAGAAAACCCTAGGACATCCCGACCGTTATTTTAAGCATGGACCCATTCCTCTTGCTCAGTCCGAGCCCCCAGGCAGGAGAGGGCAGCACGGTTCACACTCCTAGCCCCCCAACCACGAATTTGAAATCAGACGTGAAATTCCTGCCAGATCGGCACGTTACTGTCAGTCAGGCGGACCCTCTAGTCAACCTCGTCGCGGTGTTCAGTCAACATATGAGAGACACCAGGTTACGTGCTATAGATGTGGCAGAAACGGCCACATCGCCAAATATTGTCGACTTGACTTGAACGCAGCCAATTCCTGCTCCATCTGATTCTGTTTTTAACGGAGCATACAAGACATAGTCAGGCCAATCGAGATTCAACCGTGTCGGATGCCGTCCCGGTAATGTCGGCCCTCCATGAGAGGGGTGTCTTGACGCTATATCAAGGCTAGGGCCGCGTCAATGCGATGCACGTGTCGGTCTTGCGAGATACAGGCTGCATTACTATTGTGGTACTTGAATCACTCGTGCGACCCACACAACTCCCTGACCGGGACATGACTTGTGTCACCTTCGGCGGTGTGACTAAGAACGTAGATCTAGGTCAGGCTGCTTTCGTTGTTCAACTTTCTGAAAGAGAGAGTGGGAAGGGGCGGTGGAAAATGGTAAACCTTGTGATTACTTAGGCCTAATGCAAAAGATATACATGTAGCTTAGTTAAGCCAGCTTCGTTGAACAGCCGCTGTAGTGCACAATCATTGAATCAGTAGGGAAGACGCCGGAAGATGCATGCAAGCTAGCGTCCTTTGGTCTGCTGTTCCACGTGAATAAGCTCCCTTCTTTCCCATTAGCACCGACCAGCACGTCGATGTGCGGAGTGTGCCTCACTACGATAAGGCTTGTGTTACGATGCGCTTCGGTTGGCTTATGATGGGTAATGTCAGGCCAACGTGATGCTCCGGCGCGGACTCTCTATTATCGGACACTCAATGCCATGACGTTTTACGACTCCGAACCTACTCCTAATCGACGAGTTTTCGCCAAATGGGCAGAAACTGAAATTTTCTCAAAAACTGATTTGTCTAAAGGCTACTAGACAATTCCGCTTGAAGAAAATAGTAAGCGTTACACTGCCTTCCAGGCGCCCTTGGGTTTGATGCAATGGCATTTTCGTTGCCGTCGTGCACATCTCATAAGTGCCATGGACCAAATTTTACAGGAGAAGAAAAAAAGTACTTTTCTCTTTTAAATCGTGATCTATGGTCATAAGCTTGCCTTTTTATTATGTTTTATGGTTCTTGAATAATATGTTATGATCACTTTTGCAATATATTTTTTTTACAGCTTTATGGCAAATGGACATTCGAGTTTTGTGCTTAGAATTTTCGTCGCGCACGGAACTCGAAAGCACTATGCTTGTCGCATTCGAGATTAGTGCATGGTGGACTAGCCTCCTCGTTACCGGTATAAGCCGTTCTATGTATTAAGTACGGTTGCTACAGTCATGCTCATTTTTAATGATAACAGAGACAGTCCAAATGTTCATCTTGAGAAATAAATGAAAACTTTTATTTATTGTTTGACCCAAATAACCAGTGTAATAATAAGGGCACAATTGAACATGGTCATTCTACAGTAAACTAAATGAAGCAAAGACAGGCCAGACTGTGAAGATCTCTTGCCTCACTTAACTGTCTGTCTGTTCGTCTGTGAGTCTGTCTGTCTGTCTGTCTGTCTGTCATTCTTTCTCTCTCTCTGCACATGTCTGTCAGTCTCGCCGTTTTCATATTCCTTCTTCCCTCTAGTGATCTCTCCCAATTTCTCTTAAATGAAAAAATAATCAATCAAGGCAGCACTTACACTTAAGGACAATGCATTGAAATGATAGGATGATAGGTTTAGATCTACACTGATGACAACTCAGTGACGATGGTTAGCATGAAAACTGTGATTTATGATGGTCTTTCGGTATAACAGTTTTCGATTCCTGGAGGCGCTTAAATTTGACCTCCCTGATCTTCAGGCTCTCAGTGTAATGGAATGGTGATGCCTCACAGCTAATTGTGCGTATCCTCTTCCTCTAGGAACATCCTCCCACTCGTCATCAAATGAAAATTTTTTGAAAGCAATGTTCCTGTCGGGACTGCATTTGAAACAGCGAATGTCATTGAATCTGGGTCACCTTTCCCTCTGCCTGCCCTGATGCTTTTCTACGGTCCAAGTTTTGAAAACTCCTTAAAGAACCCATGATCAAGATACTTGACCTCAAATGGTCACATTAGGATCATAAATGCCGTGCTAGGTCACGAGTGCATGAGTTAATTTTTTACGATGTTGTTGATTAGATCTAGCGTAATTTGTCCTTGAGCCGTTCTCGTGAACAGTTTGTTTTGAAACATCTTTTTTTCCTTGTAAATGGTTAAGGGATATGTGTAGGTAAACTAAGGATGGCAGAATATCTCCAGTTCGGGAGTAATAGCATTGTTAGAGGGTGTGAGGTGGTTGTAATTGATTTTGACATTCAGTAGTTCGTGAAAGCACGAATTGTGCTGAGTCAAGTTAGTAAGATTTTTGGATTTAATTGTTATTAACCTATTTAGAAGACGACCTTGTCTGTCTTAGTGCAAGGCCGTAACCGACTTATACAATAGAATAAATTATACTGCGAGCTCAGCTCGGAGCTGACCGCACCAATGAAATCTAGGGATTTGGACGGTAGTTGCAGGTGGCTAGACAGTATAAAAGGCAGCCCAGATATATATCCTGCACTCCATACAGAAAACTCCAATCTGTGCAGGCGTCGGCACGATTCTGCCTGAAGAATCATAAAGCTTTGTACGACTTCATGTCTATATCACAAATCCCAGACTGGGAGATGTAATAAGTTATGACAGGACAACAATCACGAACGAACAAGTTTAACACTTAACAGAACAACCCATCAGACTCACACATTTATTAAACATAATTATACAGATAATAGCGCAATTACATACATTATATTATTGAATTTAACTGCCGTACAACGGCCTTATTCCCACATGCATTCTTCCTCGGATCCACAACCCGGTAGTTACTTCCTAAAGACACTTCGGCCTCAGCCTCTCCCCTCAGGGTCTTAATAGCACATTAATAATTCACTGGCACCGCAGTCTCTCAATATCACCTTCCTATTGCCATAACACCTTAGCATTCCACTAGCACCTCAGCAGGGCAATAGCACATTATCATTTCAATAGCCCATCAACATGGCAATAGCACATTATCATTTCAAGAGCCCATCAACGTGGCAATAGTACATTATCATTCCACTAGCACATCAACATGGCAATAGTACATTATCATTTCAATTAGCACATTCACGCTCATATCTACGTCCCTGTCCGTGGCCAAACTGCCACGACTTTATGTGCCTCTACTGTCCTGCACCGACAGCCTCACTCTTGGCCTATGTGTGGCCCCCGGCCCTATGCTGGCCTATCCCCTGTGCTCACCGAGGTGGCTCTTCGGCCCGTCCCCGACACCTACAAGAATAACATTACATTGGTATAATGCCATACCATTTCTATTCACTCCACCTCTCCTTACAACTCATGAAGCGTACACACAATAGTTCACATTTCACTCACCAAACCTCTTACGGTAACACACCTCCATCGTAGTACACAATACTCACTCGTGCTACAAATCCATGAACTCAACTTTCATCTATCGCTCATGGCGCACATTGCTATATCCAATATCAAGGACTTCCACATTCCTCACATATACTTATTTACATCATGGTAATAGACGAATATAATATAATACATCAATCATAATTATCAATCATCGTTTCACCTACCAGTCATCACTGGAATAACAGTACTCCCAAGTCTTCCGACTGCTCTCCTTATGTTCGCCCGCTGGGCTTTGTCCTACGTCCGCTCCCTAGGACCTTCTAACTTGCAGTGATAGTAATACAGCGCTTTCGCCTCATTCAGACCCCCCACCACTCATAACATGCACGCTTTTCCTTACTTGTCTGCGTGCGTTAATTTTACTCTCCTCCTTTCCCCCCGTAATTATTAACTATCGCTCACTCCAGTCGTGACAGTCTAGTCCACTATAGACATTTGAGATGAATCCATATGCCTGAATGAGATATGCCCACCGCTATTGTCCATCGTTCCCTGGTTTCCCACCAGGGAATAATCGTAAGTGTTTGTCTATTGATGACTCAACAATGAACGAGGAGCTGAACATAAGTTATCCAGTAGGACAGGAGTGTCGCATGTACTAGGAGTGCTACCCAAGAATGCAAGATAAAGATATATATAGACTTGCAACTAGTATGAATGTATGGCATACACATCTGTGAATTGTGATTGATTTGTCTGGAGGAGGCTGGGAATTGACAGCCCATCCTAGAGTAGATCTCTAAACTTAACTACGTCAGTTTGTATTGACGGGCTCGATTATTATAAGCGTTAGGCACGAATAGCTGAGATGACATTGTCGCCAGAGACCATATTAGTGTATTGATTGACATATAGTAGGCAGACCAGATCTGAGATATATATAATTAGTAATTAGATTGTTAGTGAGTCAGAAGTATAATAATAGTATAGGAATCTAGAGTAGAATTCTAGTGAAGTATTATTGAATTTGGATTTGATGCTGCTGATGTTGTCTTTACTATATAATAGATCTAGACAAAATTGTTAGGGTAATTAATGTAAATAAATTTGTGGCCCTGCAGGTCTGTTTATGAACCTTATTCAGATTGTTTTTAGTGTGTGACATGGTATGAAAGATTATATATTAAAAACCAATAGCTTTGGATATTTAGTGCCATGGTCTAGCTGGTCATTAATGTCATTGCCAGCTCTAGTGCACGTTGCCACACTTCAATTTACTGTCTAGACGAAAACCTCTCCAAAAAGGTCTGAATGCTTTCACGGGCAGGCGCGCTCCGTCTAACACTGGTGAGCGCCCGTGCCGCGGTCGATATACTCTAGCCTCCGAGGGTCACATGACCACTGCTGGATTCCTGATTAGTTACCTATTTCTAAGTGAAAGCATATCCATATATGGACAAGATTTTAATTCTCTAGGTGCAATTCTATTAATTGGATTATTTCCCCTAGACCACAATTAGCTGCTCGTCACACTGTCCACGTCTCAGGAAACATCCTGGGCTTATTCAGAGGAGAGCAGTTCAAATAAACAGAAAAGAGACTTGTCTGTAATTAAATACACGGGAAAGACCGGAAGTCCATTGACCATTTATTTCCGCCAAACTGTCTTCATTTAATGGCATGTTCACCTGTCGCATTCCTTTGACCGGTTTGAAAATCTCACTGTTCTTCCCGGTGTCTTTGTTGACAGAGCGTCGGTCATCTCTTTAATTTAGATATCATTATATAATATACTAGTGTAAGGCCCGTTCAAAGAACGGGTTGCAACATCATCTAGAAAACAACATGCACAATCGGCACACATGTTATGTAGATCTAGTTAGAAAACAACTCACAACTTGCACAGTAACAGCCGCATGGCCTGTGCGTAGGGCAGACGGCACAGAAACTCATGCCTTCAAACTTTGAAACGCAACCGGAAGTTTAAAGTCGAAACAAAACAAAGGCAGGAGGGAGGCCATCATTGTTGAGGAGAAAGCATTATTCGATATTTTTAGGCCTGTTTTATTTATTACAAAATTATGACACTTCGCTTTCATGGCAAAGGAATAGACATAGTAGCAAAAAGAAATATCTTTCACATGTAATTTTTCAGGTCTGGGCATTTCTTCCTCGCAGCAGTGATTTTTTTTTCCTTGCTGTTTTTTTATATAGATATCAGCCGCTCTTTCAAGTGGCTCGCTGCATTTTTGGGTAAGAAGTATACCCATAAAGCTAAATTCTACAAGAGTATTGTTGTGGAATTATGGAGATGTAGCGAATCAGTCGCGTGTCCTTCCTATTGATCTTTAATCCACCCAGGCCGGTGGCAACATCAAAAGCACCTTGCACCCCGTTGAGCCCAGTCCCTCTTAACAGGAATTGAAGTTCAATATGGTAGCGTTGACTGATTCTCTGGACTATGTTGTAAACTTTTGAAAACTCAATCATAAAAAACAACAACATTTTTCCAAAGAACTAAAAGAGGCCTAGGTAATGTGTGTATACGAGTATGCGCGTGTGTGTGTGTGTGTGTGTTTTGTTTTGGTTCTACGTTTATTTGACTTCATTCAGTTTCTCGTGTGAGATCTCTCTGAGAAAAGAATTGCAGATACAGCTTCATAAATAATACATGACAGTCTACGTGTCTTCGTTGATTTATGTCTTATTTGCCCTTCTACATCAGTACTTTAGTCCATCTGGGTTGACGGCAACATCAAAAGCATCTTCCCTCACATTGTGAAGCTCTGCAGTGGATTATTCATTGACCATCCGGTTTGCACTTTGATAGCTTGCTAATAGAAGAATAAAAATCTATGTTGTCTGTTTATGACGTTTGGTGAAATTCTTAACCTCAGATTGCATGTTTATGATATTGTGGGTTCAGATAATTTCATTTGTTTATTATCGTGATATTCCGCCAACTGCGAATCACAAGGCCATGACAAACAGAACGGCCACAATGGTCATGGAATATCAGCGCACAAAGGGTGAAAGCGACATATTGCGACGGTTTTTGTGGGAAGGGCTTGAGAGCACAAATCACGAAAACACCGGTCTGTCGCTTTCGTGAATGATTTAGGCCTGTTTTCATTTATTACAAAAATATGATACTTCGCTTGTAGCGTCCTTATCATACGGGCTAACACTGTTTTCCGCAGCCCTCGGCGACCCCTCGTGTGCTAGTTTTACTTTTCTGTGATGTCTCGCTTTGTGACGCAATTGTTTATTGTAGTCTATCGAGAACATGCGATATCATTCAAATGGGAGTAATTACGCTAGATTGGCCTTGGAGTGATGCAATTCTGTGACGTGTGTAAATGCGATTAGGTGGCCTTTATGCATCCCATAATTTCTGGATTTCCCGTTCGTGAACGTTCTATCTGGATCGGTAAAGAATGGCAAGCGAGTGAGTGTGTGTGCAAGAGTCAGTTATTCCGCATGTGGGGAAGATCCCGTCAAAAAAATCCAATCTGGGTTTTTGTAACTTCGTGCCTTCCTCGTAAGTAGCTGTGGGATATCCAACGTTCATTTACATTTATTAAAAGTCAATGTTAATCGTTCGTCGGACCCTGTTTTCATTTATTTCTAAGACAGTTCGAGGCAGTTTCGTTTTTTAGAGGGTAGCAGCTCAGATCACCTGACTCTCCCTATCATAACGTGCTGAAATTTACGACAACTGTTACATTGCTTTCATGTCAAAGGAAGAGACCTAGTAGCAAAAAGAACTATCTTTCACATGCAATTTTTCCAGGTCTGGGCATTTCTTCCTCGCAGCAGTGAATTTTTTTCCTTGCTGTTTTTTTTTATATAGATACATAGTGATCGTGAATAGAACGTGCAGAGTATGAGACTAAATATTCGCAAAGTTGTTGTTTGTTGCGAACCAAATTAAGTGAATGATTAGGGCGTGCAAAGTGGAGTTGGATTTCACCTCCTGTCATGCGCAGTTTTGCCATGACCGTCCATTTTGCTAGCATATAAAAAGGCGCACTGACCTCCAGTCTCATGTGAAATATCAAAGGAATATCCTTCAAGGAGAGGCTGGGCCGTGCTCCCCCTGAGAGTGGCGTATGAGTTAAAGACAGAAGCGATAGTAGTGACGACAGGCAGTGGAGTCCGAGGGAGAGAGATAGAGAGAGAGAGAGAGAGAGAGAGAGAGAGAGAGAGAGAGTGAGAGAGACAGACAGACAGACAGAGACAGACAGACAGACAGAGACAGACAGACAGACAGAGAGAGAGACAGAGAGAGAGAGAGACCACAGCCCTGGTCATGTTATAAGAAAGGACATTTTCGGGTGGTTTCAAAGCTTCAATCCAACAGACCGTTCATTTATTATTTTTACGTGTTCAAACGAAACATATCCCGCAAGGGCACAATTCATTACCAAGCAATGATCTTTCACTGTTAACATGTATAGAACACCTGTTTTTCACCTTTTGTGGATGAACTAATCTTATGAGGTTTGTTGAAAGCTAAGAACAAGTACAACTATATATAAACATGACCAAAGCAGCACTTAGAAGCATGAAATTTCAAAGAAAAGGGAGTTAATTCACGATATACATTTGTCATCACATTAAAAAAAAATCACGCAAACAAAACATAACTGTTTTAGACAATAAATATCACACCCCAGAATCAAAGAAACAAATGTATTTGAAGTGTTAGAACGGTCAGGCACATCACAACATAATAAGAAACCAAAAATCAAATACGATTTCCATAAAATATCAGCTTATATTTCAAAGAAATGATGGCCCCTTCCACCCACTGTTGGTTCCCCCCAGAAGCCTAATGGACGAAATATTGTCATGTTTTCGACAGACTGCCACAATTTCTGGGTCCATATGCATTTTTCCACATTTCGTTGAAATTAGACATTAAAATCATCTTCTCTTCATTGGGATCTCTGACAACCCTAGAGATGAGAAAAGAAAGTTATTATAGATAAAAACTGGCAAGCTGAAAATGGCAAGTCTACATAATATCTACACATTGTCATAAAATCAAGAAAAAAACTATTCAGACGTCTTGGTGACGCTAGGTGGTCCACCAAAGAATGACAAACTGTTCCTTCATATAAATTATGACGAACCTCCAGCGTTGTCTGCTACCGAAAATATGAGAACTTCTACTATCTTCGAGAGAATCAAATCCGTTCCCACTTTTTGGCAAACGTCAATGGGCGCAACTTGAGGCGACAGACAAAGATTAAGAAGGTATAAATCACTTTTTAATTGATATATCCAAACAAAATTTGTTCGGTACTCGAGAGTGTGGTTCCCGATTAGAGACATACGATCCAGATCCTCTACTGCCTTTGGCGTGCGCCCAGTGAACAGCATTTTTTTTTTTTTTTGCTCATGTGAAGTCCGGTCGACACACAATTAAATCCGAACAATTTGTTTCCCCTGTGATTCAGTAAAATCATTTGAGTTTCCTCAGATTGTAGCAAAATCTGCAGTTTAGAACATTTTTTTACTTCAAATAATTGAAAGTCAAGCATTTTATATTGTTCGGTATTTTATTCACTGACCAATGGAACGGTACGGCTACAGACAAGGAGAAAGAAAAAAAATTGACTATTCTCGGCTTGCAAACAGCCGCGTTCGGGAGAGTTTCACCATGAAGAAATAACATATAAATGGAGCTTAACTTCTGTGCTTCACATCAAAATTCTATTTTACTTCACTGAAGACAGCTGCTATACTTACCGATGCAAGGGTAAGTGTACAAAATCGGGAAATCGAGTCGGTCGCATTTCTTCACTTGCGCAGAACAAAAACGTTGAAAGACAGAAAACCAACTCGACGACAAAAATCGTTGCTCTGGTAGTTTATTTAGACAACCAGCAATGACCTCAACATAATATAAACACATCGTTTGTTGGTTATAAGTTGCATTTCGAACTCCCAGCCTCCTCTCCGACACACATTTGTGGAATCTCCTTTCACAAGTTTCATGCAGTCGAAAACAATGCCTTTGATGGTGCTGTGGGCCACTTTTAGATCCAGTGATATTAATAAATGAATTAAGAATTGCCATTATTAAGTGCTGAAAAAAATCTGTATCCTACCCCCGACCCCCCCTCCTCCCCCGATAAACATGACGGTCATTTTGGTTTTTGGTTAAATGCTGATATAATTGTAGTGTATGAAAATTATGAAAAAAAGTGGATAGAAGGTAAAATTGTGTTGGCAGAGAGGCAATGTGTAAGGGAATCGTGGACATAATCTCATTAGTGTCGTCCATTGTTGACAGAGGGACATTACAGCATAGGGGCACTTGAGCCTACGCCTCGGTCATTCTGACATGGTAAACAATCCACCTTGTCACGCCAGCCTGCCGTGCGACGTACGTCACAGATTCAGATGCGTTTGTTACGCTGCAAAATCATGCCTCACATTTTTAATACATTGTTGTGACTTTGTACTCAAAGATCGCTTTGGGGGTTGGGGGGGGGGGGGTTCGGAATCTGTGATCCCGTAATTATATGAATAAATAATTTATGTAAAATCCCCAACTGGAAGGTTTATGGGTTGTTTATATTTTCATTCATATTCTCTTTGTGTCATTCATGCACACAATATGGAACAAAGTGGCAACGTCACTAATGAAATCTGCGATAACCCTAGCTCTTAGTTGTAAACGACCAGGCAAAACTTTCGCCACGCAGAGGTTAAGAAAGAATTCAGCGTGGCCCAAATAATAATCGATTAAATATAAATGATACCTTGTACCTTACTGTTATTGAATTGGGACATTAGTTGTTGTCTGAAAGACCTGGCAAATTTGGGCACGCCTTGACGCAAATTAGATTGACAGGTATTGTGAATTATCTGTTGTTGATAAAGCTGTATCATTAATTTAAGCATCAATATTATCCTGCATGATCGACATTTCCATTTAACTTGATGATGACAAAACGTGACTTAAATGTTATCAAAACGAAATGAAAATTCCATAAATAAAAACAGTATCAAAATACAATGTAGTCATTGTCAAAGCATGTGGAGAATCAGTAAGATATCAAATGGCACAAAGTGAGACCAAATTTTAATACTATGTGTCACGAGTGGAGTGAGTGCAATTAAGGGGATTGCTACAGAGCGGGTGTAGAGTAAGAAGGGCTCACAGTAGACAGCAAGTTAAGCGTGCTGTTGTGAGTAGTGGGAGGGTCTGAATGAGGCGAAAGCGCGGTATTACTATCACTGCAAGTTAGAAGGTCCGACGGAGCGGACCTGTGAATAAGAGCCCATCGGGCGGACATAAAGGGAGCAGTCGAGAAGACTAGTGGAAGAGTCTTTCCAGTAATGACTGGTATGTAGAACGTTGATTGATTATTATGATTGATGTATTATATTATATTCGTCTATTACCATGGTGTGAATAAGTATATGTGAGGAATGTGGAAGTCCTTGATATTGGATACAGCAATGTGCGCCATGAGCGATAGATGAAAGTGAGTTCATGGATTTGTAGCGCGAGTGAGTAGTGTGTACTCCGATGGAGGTGTGTTACCGTAAGATGTGTGGTGAGTGAAAGGTGAACTAGTGTGTGTACGCTTCACGGGTTGTAAGGAGAGGTGGAGTGAATAGAAATGGTAGGGTATTATACCAATGTAATGTTATTCTTGTAGGTGTCGGGGACGGGCCGAAGAGCCACCTCGATGAGCACAAGTGATAGGCCAGCATAGGGCCGGAGGCCGTACATAGGCCAGAAGTGAGACTGTCGGTGCAGGACAGTAGAGGCGCATAAAGTCGTGGCAGTCGGGCCACGGACAGGGACGTAGATATGAGAGTGAATGAGATACTATATTATTGCCATGATGATGGGCAAGTGAACTGATAAGTTGTATGGCAATAGGAAGGTGATGTTGAGAGACTGCGGTGCCAGTGAATCATTAATGTACTATTAAGACCCTGAGGGGAGAGGCTGAGGCCGAAGTGCCTTTAGGAGTAACTACCGGATTGTGGATCCGAGGGAGAGTGTGTGTGAGAATAAGGCCGTTGTACGGCAGTTCATTTCAATAATATAATGTATGTAATTGCGCTATTATATGTATAATTAGGTTTAATAAATGTGTGAGTCTGATGGATTGTTTTGTTAAGTGTTAAACTTGTTTGTTCGTGATTGTCGTCCTGTCATAAACTATTACATCTCCCAGTCTGGGATTTGTGACACTATGATAATACTAAAAAGAAAGAGAAACTGATTGGCGATGATGAATTTTAGCATACATGACATTACATTATAAAACTGTTTTTTCTTACCAGTGACAGCTCGTCTGGGGGGAGACGACAGACTCGGATTAGTGAATAGATGAACATGCAAAAAACACAGAGACAGGAAGCCAGCATATTAAAAAAATCCTCGTTTTCACCAAGACCAACACAGGCTTTAAAGCATCCATAAATCTGCCACAAGATATGACTTCCTGTGGACATAAATTGAAAAAGAAGACGACGTTAAAGTAGCGTTCTTTACTAATATCCGCTTTCATTCATTTGTTTTCGAATAACCATTGACGTAACGAATCAGGCCATTTCAAGTAAATAGTATTATTCCTTTTTGGGATAGAGACACACGAGAAGACATTACGTTTGTAAAAGAATTATTGTCACTCCTCCAGGAGGTGTCATAAACTGCATCACATACAGTATGACATTAAAAAGGGTGATTCTCTTACCTAGTGATGTGAATGACCACAATAGCTTGCGGGCCGCTAACAGACAAATGTAAGATAGATAAAGGCCTGCCTGGTCAAATTGGTAAGGGAGTGGAATTTGGTCACGTGAAGCGATATTTAACACATCCGGGTACTTTATCATGCAAAACAGTTTGTAAAAACACAGAGGAAATAATGAGAACCGAAATCATTGTTGGCCAAGAAAAGTACTGTTTCCTCCCCTTAGCCCGCGCGACTTAATTACCAGCTTGAGATACTAGATCGCGTATATCCATTTATCTGCTGATTTGTGAGCCTACTCATCGGGGTGGATGGATGGGGGTTAGGCCAATGCTAAAAGTACTGATAAAAAAAAAATAGCGATGTAAAGTAAAAAAACAAATTACAAATAACCAAGATTATGAAGCATGGTCATTTCCATTGTGTGCGTGTGTGTGTGTTTTCAAAGATTCACTTGCAGCTAATTTCTTTGAGGTATTACAGCTCTTATAGTGCTCTCACTGAAAATCAGTAATCAGTTATAAAGCTTTGTGAGAGCATAAACAAACTGCAGAAAAATGTCAAACATTTTTTTGTTTTTGTTGTGTTCAGCGCCATATTTTTTGTGCTACAGGAATTGATTTTTTTTTCCAAATGAAATGCACACACCGAGATTATGGTAGTAATGAATCTGTTAAAATACACACACACACACACACACACACACACACACAAATAAAAAAAAATCTGCACTCACAAAACAACTGCAACAACAACGACTATGTTAAAGTCTTTATGACTATCTCAGACATTGCTTACCTGCGAAAACAACAAAGGATATAGCTAAAGGCATTTCCGGGCGGTCATGGATGCTTTTGTAGATTGCTACTACCCCGACGAACATGAAGTATAGGATGCAGATGATTCGAGTAGTCAGCATACAACATTTCTGCAGATGTTTATGTAGTATCCATTACATTACATTACATTGGATAGTTGTATTAGATGAAATAATACAAAGGCTATCGAAATGATGCCTGAAAAAAAAAGTTAAACGTTCACCAACACTGGGTTCGATTCCACCATTCAGTGATGGTGGAGCATTTTGATCAATGGCATTGAGTTGTAAGGACAGTGTCATGCACAATCTGGAGTAAGAAAAATAAAGCAATTCTGTACTTTCACACTGGAGGCAATGTGTTCTATTTAACGGTGTGGGTATTTTTATTACTGTTCTATTGCCCCCCTCCAACACACACACACACAAATACAGCCGGTAAGTATCATTCTATAGCAGTTTTGACGTCCAATTTACATGATTTCTGTTGCAAGCGCTGTTCACAATATGTACCAGCCGATGCAAAACCGAGATCTCTATCGAACCAATGATACAATTTGCTGAAGAGGTTTTGATTTCAAATACTAATGATGAAATTAATTATTTGAAAGAGATTTAAAAAAAAATTACACGGTGGTTCAAAATACAAAGATCACTTTGAATGTTAAAAAACTAAAGAGCTTACTATTGATTTAAGATGTAATAAATCAGCACTTCAATCGCTCACCACTGAAGGCCGAGAAGTTGAAGTAGTCAATTTACACAAATGCTGAAGAATAAAATTAATGTTGATTCTACGTTGGACTGGCACCTTCATACTTCATCTTTACAGGGTGAGCAAACAGAAAGCTAGTTACTTTTAATGCCTACAGACCTTGTAGCATCTGTAGGCTACCCCTTTGCCCTCCCCCGTTTTTCTTGTTGTGCTGGAGACTGGGCGTGTGTTCACGTCTTTTTTTTTCCATTTTATTGTTGACAACCGCCAGAGTGTGCTGTACTCCGTGACCTGACCTTCTTTTCTAGTGAGTAGTTTTTTTCCTCGCTCGCTTGTTGTCAGGTGTTTTGACTCGTTCAGTAAATATTGGTATGTTCCCGAATATTCGATAACGTTATGGATACGAATGTTTACGCCAGATTTGGCCTTGAGTGATGTAACCTGATGACGTAGTGATACGTGATTGGTTAGTTGTGCGAGGGCAAAGGTAACGTTTATTTCGGGAACTTTCTGTAGGAATGTATATATATATGGACCTATGTGAGTGGTTGGTCGGTGAGTAAGTGAGTTTCCTTTTGTGTGGCGTAGATATTTAGTTTCGCTGGTGCCTTCCTAGTATTTTATTGTTCACTATACAGTTATTAAACTTTAGTATTATTTAGTCTATCGTCGGATCTCGTGTTTATTTATTCTACAGCTGTAATAGTTTTGTTTTCTAAAGGGTTGTAGTTAGATCAACTAACTCCCCCCTACTATAACGTGCTAGAACAACCTCAGCTGTTACATATTGGGGGCTCGTCCGGGATACGAACAGATTCGAACGGACCAGATCAAAATTATTAGATTCATTTACCTAGTTTACTGTAGGAATATCATCGACAAGCTATCTACAACATGTCGGAGGTTATTGGAAGGCTCAGCCAGGAAGCGGACGCCATGGAGCTCACTGGACAGGAGAGACAGAAATACATCCGTGAAGGCCTGAAGGAGGAAAGAGAGAGGCAAGAGCGCATGCAGTTGGAAAGGGAAAGGAGGAACCACGAGTTGGAAATGGAGAAGATCCGCCAGCAACGTGGAGGCAACGACTCAGCGCAGAGGGCCGACGACCACGCCAGTTCCAAGAGACCCAAGCTACCTGCATTTCACGACAAGAAGGACGATCTGGATAGCTGGTTGCTGCGGTTCGAGAGGTTTGCCGAGACAGCTGAATGGCCCAGATCCACCTGGACGACATCACTGTCTGCCCTGCTGACTGGGAGAGCTTTGGAGTGCTTCTGCAGACTGCCGATCGACGAAGCCAAGGACTACGACAAGGTCAAGGAAGCTTTGCAGAAGAGGTACAACCTGTCAGAGGACGGATACAGACTCATGTTCAGACAAGGTAAGCCTGACTTTGGAGAAGATGTTGGAATGTTTTTGACCAGGATCAAGACCTATCTAGAGAGGTGGATAAAGCTGTCGAAGACGGAGGAGACCTACGAAGGAGTGAGAGACCTGTTCGTCAGAGAGCAATTCATGGATGCTTGCCCACCAGACCTTGCAACCCATGTGAGGGAGAGGAAACCAAAGACGCTACAGGACATCGCAGATTCAGCGGAGGCGTACCTGGTAGCGAGGAACCGGACGCTCAGCGGGAGCGCCAGACTGCAGAGCCGGCCAATGCGACAGAGGCCCAACGGAGACAGAAGCCCACAGGTCTGCCATAGGTGCCAGAGGCCGGGACACAAGGCGACGGAGTGTCGTACCAAGTTAAACGACAAAGGTGAGTTGAAATGTTACCTTTGTGGAAAGCCAGGCCACGTTCGGTGGATGTGTCCAGCCCAGAAGGAAATGGGACGAGGCAAGCCGAACAAGGCGGCGGCGGCCGTAGTTATAGCGGCGAACGAGTCGTCAAGACAAGATGTGACGACGGCTGACACCAGCATCAACGTTCAAGCGGTAATGAAGGACGGGAAGCTACAGTTAGCGGTGCCTGTTACGTGCGGAGGATGCAGTGACGGAAGGACCGTGGAGAAACTGAAGTTACCAGTGATGAAGGGCTTGATTGGAGATCGAGCAGTAGATGTCCTAAGAGATACCGGCTGTGAAGGTGTAGTGGTGCGGCGATCACTGGTGGACGACGCACAGCTCACTGGTGGGAAGAAACTCATCGCGAGGATCGACAACTCCTTGCTAGCGGCGGAGGAAGCCGTTATCGACGTGAAGACGCCTTACCTGACGGGCAAAGTGACGGCGCTGTCTCTCCCGGAGACCATCTGCGACCTAGTAGACGGGAACGTGGACGGAGCGAAGGACCCGTACGACCCTGATACTGAGGTGATGGTAGGAGCGGTGACCACGAGGGCCCAGGAGAAGAGGAAGGACCGGTCTACGTCGCTGAAGGTGCCGAGGGCAGAACGGCACGCGGGAGTGGATAGAGAGGAACTTATCCGACTCCAAGAAGAAGACGAAGACATTAGGAAGTTAGAGCAGAAGAAGATCCCAACTAACAGAGGCAATAAGTCTGTTCATTTTGAGAAAAATGGAGGAGTACTGTACCGGATCTACAAGGACCTGAGACAGGCGACGGTTATAAGGCAAGTGGTACTACCCGAGAAACTGAGAGAGTATGTACTGAGTGTTGCCCACGACTCGATCGTCGGAGGACACCTCGGCGTGAAGAAAACCAAAGACAGAGTTATGAGCAATTTTTATTGGCCTGGAATTGAAGGTGACGTCGCGAGATACTGCCGCTCATGCGACATCTGCCAGAGGACAGTGAACAAAGGAGCGACCCCAAAGGTGCACCTGCAGAGTATGCCAGTAGTAGACGTACCATTTAGGCGAGTGGCCGTGGACTTAGTAGGACCTATCGACCCCCAAGTGAAGGCGGACATCGGTATATCCTGATGTACATAGACTGTCATGATTCGGATGTTATTAAAACTCACGCAGATAGTGAGTTGTTTGTTTACCAGGGCCATGAGAAATTGGCTGGTGGTCTTGAACGGTCCTCGCGAATTATAGTTGGTGAGTAAATAAATGTAAAGTTAAACTGTCAGAATCACGCTTGTCGGCTTTAATGTTCGTGGTTAATAAGTAATGGAGTAGGGGTGAAACAAGGTGGGGATAGTTGACATTGTTAAGTATGACTAGACAAGTTTTGCACGTTAACTGGCTGGTAGAATAGTGCAGACGTATTACTACAATTAAAATGGTGGGAGCTTTCGGCCAATGAGATAGCTGAACTAATTGGGCCAGCGGACTAGCAGGCTGGGTAGTTAGATAGTATAAAACATCGTGTAACGTTCAGATTTGGGGAGTACAGACGAGAAGCCAAGCATCGTTCCGTGAAGTACCTCCGGTTGGCCAGTACCTGAACTGTGATTTGAAGACTAGAGTCCTTGCTAACGGACTGACTGAGCTCTAGAAAGAAAGGTCTGAGTGGGCTGACCTTTGAAAGCCCACGCTGCGCTATCTTGATGTTCGCGCCTACCAGTAGGCGTGAGCAGTGGTAATATATCTTATTTGTTCAACATAATAGAAGATCAGAGATAGAGAGAGAACCACAGCCTCATAGGAAGTCTAAGGAAACCCCAGCTGGCACTCGACAACGAGTGGCCTGCGTTATAGATCTATTTCCATAGTATGATTGAAATAATATGGCACATTGTTGATGAATTGAATAATGATTGTGCATATATATAAATAGTCTTTTGCAACTGCGTAATTACCTACAAGCCGAAGTGTGCTTCTGTAGGCTTGGAACGTACTGGGCTATTCTAACATTTAGGCCCATATGATTTAGAGAGTTTGCCTGGCGACTGGCCAGTGGCGACTCAACTGTCACTTTAAAAGAATATCATTAAGTTAGAAATTAGAATTTATTGCTTTGAATATACCTTTATTGTCTTTTGTTTTGTTTATTGATATTTATGTAAAACACGGCCTGACCGGCCTGACATAGATATACTTTAGTTGTTTAATACTTTTCTTGTGTGGTTGTGTCCGAGTGTGAGTTAGCTGCCTCTCGTGCAGTCGAATGTTCCCAAGACCCTAACTCTGCTCGTGACATAGACTACGCTACTCGTTACCCCGAAGCCACACCCTTGAAGAAGATCGACGCAGAAACGGTAGCAGAAGCCTTAGTGAACATCTACAGCCGTTTGGGTGTGCCCGAAGAGATATTGTCAGACCAAGGGACCCAGTTTATGTCAGATGTCATGAAGGAAACGAATAGACTACTGGGAATTCGACAGTCGACCACTACAGTCTACCACCCTATGTGCAACGGGCTGGTGGAGCGATTCAACGGCACACTGAAGAAAACATTGAGACGATTGTGCGCAGAGCAACCCAAGCAGTGGCACAGATACATCAACCCGCTGCTCTTCGCATATCGTGAAGTTCCCCAAGAGTCGACCAAGTTTGCCCCATTCGACTTGCTGTATGGGAGAACTGTGAGAGGACCAATGCACATCTTACGACAACTATGGACCAAGGACGTAGAGGAGCCGGAAACGAAGACCAGTTACCAGTACGTCATGGAACTACGTGAGAGGCTGGAGGACACATGGAAGCTAGCGACGGAAGAACTCTCCAAGGCTCAAGGTAGACAGAAGACCTACTACGACCGGAAGGCGCGAGAGAGGAAGTTCCGCCCCGGAGATGAAGTGTTGGTGCTACTGCCGACGAACACTAACAAGCTCCTAGTGCAATGGAAAGGACCATATAAGGTAGTCTCAGTCGTCGGCGTCAACGACTATAGAGTCAAGATGGGTGCAAAAGAAAAGACCTTGCACGCCAACCTCCTCAAGAGATACATTCCAAGGACGTCAAAAGCAGCAGCAGTGGTAATGGAACCGAGACCTGTTGTGACCGAGATGTGTGGGATGGACAACAGTAGGAGAGATACCACGCCTGGACATATCAACGCCATAAAGGACGGCGGCGGTGATAGTGCTGAGACTGTACTGGCAGAGGACGACCTGATGGACAAGAGTTCACCCGTGGAGTCAGCTGGCGTGACAGTCATCGAGGACTGCGACCTGGAATGCGACAACGGTGGAACGACGGAGGACCTTGCCGACCTAGGAAGCTGGGACCAGAATGAAGGCTACAGAGATGTCCAGTATGGAACGCAGCTGACGTCGGAACAACGTCAAGAACTCGGCGATGTGGTGAAGGATTACCGACACGTTTTCACCAATCTCCCTGGATGCTGCCAGTTGGGTGAACATCGCATCGACCTGACGACAGAAGTACCAGTTCGTCAACGACCATACCCGGTGCCCTACGCTATGCGCGACTCATTGAAGGAGGAGCTTAGCACCATGGAACGGCTGGGCATCATTCGAAGGAGCTCATCAGCTTATGCTTCACCTGTTGTTGTCGTCAAGAAGAAGGACGGATCCAACCGAGTCTGCATCGACTACAGGAGGTTAAACAAGATCACAGTATTCGACCCTCATCCGACAGCAGCGCCACCAGAAGTGTTTCAGAGTCTCTCGGGAGGAAAAATATTCTCTCGGATTGACCTGAGCAAGGGATACTGGCAAGTGAAAGTTCGAGAGCAAGACATTCCCAAGACGGCGTTCGTCACCATGGGCGAACACTATGAATTCACTCGGATGCCTTTTGGGATGATGAACTCAGGAGCCACGCTGAACAGGATCGTAAAGCCATTGATCCGTGGAATGAACAATGTGACAGCATATGTGGACCACCTGCTGATTCATACAGAGACATTCGACGAGCATGTGAAGACTCTCAAAGACTTACTGCAGAGGATGGACAAAGCTGGATTAACTGCAAGACCATCCAAGTGTCTGATTGGAACGTCTGAAGTAGACTTTGTTGGACACTCAGTGGGAGAAGGTATGATTGGCATGTTAGAAGAGAATGTATGTAAGGTACGAGACGCACCCAGACCCACCACTAAGAAGGAAGTGAAAGCATTCTTAGGATTAGTGGGATATTACCATGAATTTATTCCTAACTTTTCAGCGATTGCAGCACCATTGTCTGATTTACTTAGAAAGGGTCAGCCCAATATAGTTCAGTGGGATGAAACGCAGGAGAAAGCGTATACCTCTCTGAAGAATGTTATTACCTCCAAACCCGTGTTATGTCTGCCAGATTTTTCCAAAGAGTTTGTCTTAGCAACTGATGCATCATATCGCGGATTAGGCGCTAGTCTTATGCAGGAACACGAGGGAAAGTTGTACCCTGTGGCATATGCTAGTCGTAAGCTATTGCCTCGTGAGACAAAATATTCGGTCTCAGAGAGCGAATGTTTAGCTATTGTTTGGGCTGTAAAAAAGTTTACTTTGTATTTGTATGGAAAGGAGTTTGTGCTCCAAACTGACCATCGGTCATTAGAGTTTTTGAACTCTGCCAAGTTTGACAGTCCAAAGTTATTACGATGGAGTTTATTTTTACAGTCTTATCGATTCAGGATTCACTACGTAAAAGGCAGAGAAAATGTCTGTGCCGATTTCCTGAGCAGGGTATTTTAAAGTAGTACACTATCAGTGAAATGCATTGTAATCCATACTTTTGCCTACTAGATGAATTTCTAGGACGGCAGTATTATACTGTAATTGGGGACATAGTTCATCTGTGACTGAATATTGAATTGATGGCTGAAAGAGAGTCATGATGTGTTAGTCACATTTTGATTTTATGCTATGTTATATTTGTTACCAATGGAACTTGGTGTAATTTTTGGAAAATGTAACCCAAATGGGGACTGCGAGCAAGCAGTGTTTGTGTTATATTGCCTTGTAGTAATTTGTTTTGACCTAATATGATGAAGATAGACCCTGATCAGTGGTCGGTATGTATTGGTATTTTGCCATTGTACGTATGAGTTATACATTTTGGAGATAGCCATGTTATGTACAACAAGTTATATGCTATGGCTCGTGCACGAAGCATTATGTAAACGATGGGCCATCGTTTCACCATATATGATTTGTAATAATATCATTGACCATTGTTTCACCACAGTGGTGGCGTTGTGTTATTTTGACTAGTAGGCCTACTGTTAATCATTGGGAAGCAATGATGGTATTGTATTAGTTATTGTATTAGTGATGCAAAGTACACTGCATTGTATTGTATTTGTGATGACATTCGGGAAGGCACTGAAATTGTTATTAATTGTAATAGAATTAGCAACTACCTTTGTGAGATTGGGAGTGCTGTAAGATTGTTATTTCACGATATGGCAAACGCTGTATAATGTTTTGAGAGTTGACAGATATTCAACTTAAATTGGGGAGTTGTGTAGCATCTGTAGGCTACCCCTTTGCCCTCCCCCGTTTTTCTTGTTGTGCTGGAGACTGGGCGTGTGTTCACGTCTTTTTTTTCCATTTTATTGTTGACAACCGCCAGAGTGTGCTGTACTCCGTGACCTGACCTTTGTCACAAATCCCAGACTGGGAGATGTAATAAGTTATGACAGGACAACAATCACGAACAAACAAGTTAACACTTAACAGAACAATCCATCAGACTCACACATTTATTAAACATAATTATACATATAATAGCGCAATTACATATATTATATTATTGAAATGACTGCCGTACAACGGCCTTATTCTCACACACACGCTCCCTCGGATCCACAATCCGGTAGTTACTCCTAAAGGCACTTCGGCCTCAGCCTCTCCCCTCAGGGTCTTAATAGTACATTAATGATTCACCGGCACCGCAGTCTCTCAATATCACCTTCCTATTATCATACCCCTTAACACTCCCCTAGCACCTCAGCAGGGCAATAACACATTAGTAATTCCATAGCCATCAACATGGCAACAACATAATATCAGTTCACTAGCCTATCAACATGGCAACAATATAGTATCTCATTCACTCTCATATCTACGTCCCTGTCCGTGGCCTGACTGCCACGACTTTATGTGCCTCTACTGTCCTGCACTGACAGCCTCACTTCTGGCCTATGTGCGGCCTCCGGCCCTATGCTGGCCTATCTCCTGTGCTCATCGAGGTGGCTCTGCGGCCCGTCCCCGACACCTACAAGAATAATATTACATTGGTATAATACCCTACCATTTATATTCACTCCACCTCTCCTTACAATCCATGAAGCGTACACACACTAGTTCACCTTTCACTCACCACACATCTTACGGTAACACACCTCCATCGGAGTACACACTACTCACTCGCGCTACAAATCCATGAACTCACTTTCATCTATCGCTCATGGCGCACATTGCTATATCCAATATCAAGGACTTCCACATTCCTCACATATACTTATTTACATCATGGTAATAGACGAATATAATATAATACATCAATCATAATAATCAATCAACGTTCTACATACCAGTCATAACTGGAAAGACTCTCACTAGTCTTCTCGACTGCTTCCCTTTATGTCCGCCCGATGGGCTTTTATTCACAGGTCCGATCCCTAGGACCTTCTAACTTGCAGTGATAGTAATACCGCGCTTTCGCCTCATTCAGACCCCGCCCCCACTGCTCACAACAGCACGCTTAACTTGCTGTCTACTGTGAGCCTTTCTTACTCTACACCCGCTCTGTAGCAATCCCCTTAATTGCACTCACTCCACTCGTGACAACCTTCTTTTCTAGTGAGTAGTTTTTTTCCTCGCTCGCTTGTTGTCAGGTGTTTTGACTCGTTCAGTAAATATTGGTATGTTCCCGAATATTCGATAACGTTATGGATACGAATGTTTACGCCAGATTTGGCCTTGAGTGATGTAACCTGATGACGTAGTGATACGTGATTGGTTAGTTGTGCGAGGGCAAAGGTAACGTTTATTTCGGGAACTTTCTGTAGGAATGTATATATATATGGACCTATGTGAGTGGTTGGTCGGTGAGTAAGTGAGTTTCCTTTTGTGTGGCGTAGATATTTAGTTTCGCTGGTGCCTTCCTAGTATTTTATTGTTCACTATACAGTTATTAAACTTTAGTATTATTTAGTCTATCGTCGGATCTCGTGTTTATTTATTCTACAGCTGTAATAGTTTCGTTTTCTAAAGGGTTGTAGTTAGATCAACTAACTCCCCCCTACTATAACGTGCTAGAACAACCTCAGCTGTTACAGACCTACCCATTCATTATGGAGGTCAAACATTCAGTGCATCATTGTATTTTTGCGTCATAGCATGGGACGGAAATGGAAAGGATTTAAAAAACAATAAAATCAACAACATTGTTGTCAGGACAATCAACCCCCCCCCCCCTCCAAACACAAAAGGCAATGTACGACTTTATTTGAACTTTATACCTCTACTGTTAAACTAAAATGTACAACTATTTTATTGTGACTGAATAATTATTGTCTTTGCGTCCATATTCATTAATTAAAGTTTTAACCTTTACGCCCATTGGCTTTTGCGGAATATGCAGTCCCTTAGGATACATTATGCTGCCTAAAATGCATTATCTATGATCATTTTTGTTCAGTTTTGCCTCTAAAAAAATAATCCACAATCTCATCAGATAACCGGATCACAAAGAAGTTGGCGGATATCACATATCTATTCAGGGAATGTGCTACTAAATAGTATCAAAATGTTTACATTTTTGACGAAATTTGAAAAACTTCGATTTCGGCTTCTTAATCAATTTCTGTATCTAGCACAATGTGCAAAAGTCACGAACTTGGCGCTTTTAGGATTTAAATTGGTTTTGATGCATCATTTTTTGTACTGTTGTAATATTAATTTGTGTGAACTCTACAGTGATTTTCTCAAAATTGATATTCTCAGCAGAAAAATCATTATAACTTTTTTTTTTTTTTTTCTGCCAAAATAAGAATAAGCTGAAAGTTGCAAAGATGTTCTGTAAGTGTTTATTACACATCTGTATAGAGCAAAATTTCAATATCTTTACCCATTTTTGTTTCAGTATTATTTGAATAATGGAAAATTAATTTTAAAAAAATAAATCATCAAGGATCAGCTGTGAATTATGAGAGACAGAATTCACTGTAGAAGGTCACCCGGAACAAATACTTCATATAAAAAGTTCCCTCTTGCATTTGCTGAAAAAATGAAGATTTTTGATTATTTAACATGAAGCCTTGAAAACTCGATGTAATCTCACCATAAAACCTCTCGAATCCTGCTTCTGTATCAAGAACGATCTTTGACTTTTTTGTTGTTGTTGTTGAAAACAGCGGTTTTGGGGGTTGAGCTTGAACTTCGACTGGGGGAATGTTTACAATGAAGTAAAAGATACGGGGGGACAAATACTTCATATTGTCGGTTGACTGTTGGAACCTCGTTAAGTCAAAAATGAAAATTTTACAGTAGAAGGAAAACCCTGGTCATCTTTGATAGTTTTTATTATTGGGAGTTGTAACTTGGCGTCTAGTCTACGCTCTTGACTAGTAGTTGTACCGTGTATTGCATTTTGACGACAACCCAAAGCTTTGACGAGGTTCAAGCGCATACAGCCCGCTGCTTGGCTGATCGTATAACCTCACAACCTTTCTTTGGGCATAGTAGAAATATGTTTAAAAGTGCCTCAACGGCATTTGTTGTCGTCTTTGCCGTTTTAGTTCTGTTTTGAATTTATTTTTCGAAACCAAGGAATGATGATTCTTCTTAACTTAGTATTTCACTTCGTTTATTTCCTATGTCTGATCACACCATCACCGTTCTAATGAATGTAATATAAATGTATGATTTACTATCTAGCCTAAAACAAATTATTTATACACACTATCTATTCACACTTGGCTCTTTAGCAACACAAAGAATTACATGTCATTCGTTTACAAAAGACATTAAACACATCATTAAGTCTCTCTTCCTCTTATTGTTCGTTCTCTCTCTCTCTCTTCGTGTTCCCTTCCCTCCCCTCTCTATGTGTCTGTCTCTCCCTTTTTATTTATATTTGTGTTTCTCGCTTTCTTCATCCCCTCCCCCGACTCCCCCCCCCCCCAACCACCCTTCATCCACCTGCACCTGCCTCTCTTTCTCTCTCTCTCTCTCTGTCTCTCTCTCTCTCTCTCTCTCTCTCTCTCTGTCTCTCTCTCAACATTTTGCAACTGAAATTTGAACCCCCGGGGATTTCAGTTGGTTGGGGGCAGGGGAGGGGGCTTATGCAGTTCATTTCGTTCTGTCTATTGGAATACTTGAAATTAAATATGCTGTGATTCTTTGAGAGAGGTGTACTTTGGTTCTATGATAGAGCTGCGCTTTGGTTCTTTGAGTGAGTTGCACTTTTTTTTGTTTTTGTTTTTGTGACAGTGTGAGAGAGAGACAGAGGGATGCATTTTGGTTCTTTGAGAGATATGCACTCCAGTTCTTTGAGAGAAGGCTGAGAGAAACAGTTGAACGTTTTCTCATTGAGATAGCTGCATTTTCGAAGGTAATTTTGATTTTTGTTTTTTCAGAGTTACTTGTTTGTTCCGTTTTGAGATCTAGGCTATTTTATATTGACCACTTTTTATTCGTCCTCAGGCTCAGTGATTTTACTGACACATAACTACGATTATATAAAGGAACGAAGGATGCGGCGTAAGAGCCACATACCTAATCCAGATCAGGCATTCCCCTGCAGCAGCTGTGGCAGAGTGTGCCTGTCCCGAATAGAACTCACCAGTCATCACCATGCCTGCACCAAACGTGTCTCGAATAACCTTCCATAAATCTTCGTGCGCGAAGTCAAGACAACAGAAAAGAACAACAGAACAGATAAAGTAATAAAAACAAACGTCATTTTGAACTTAGTAAAACCTAATTACCCTGTGTGTGTGTGTGTGTGTGTATGTGGATCTGTGTGTGTGAATTGTGTACACAATAACATAATTATTCCTTGTATCTCCAAACCCATTAAATTAATTACGTTACAAGTTATGGTACATGACTGCCTTCAGTCTCGTCATTTGTTAATGTGATACTTGTATAGTATCACTACGAAATAATGATTTTTGCATTGAGGCTACATTTCTCGACTTTCACTTTTTTCTTCTTTTTCAAGCGCCAGTAATTGGTACATGTAATAGCCACATTATTAAACGTTTACTAAAAGCTACTAAAATAAACGTTTAACGAGGTTCAAGCGCCAACAATTGACCGTGGCCAGCGATGCATATACCCTGGCAAATGATTTTGGGGTGGGGGGGGGGGGGGTTGTAAAACTCGTGCCATACTTCGGAAGTTGAGACTGTTGCGATGATGACATCCGGCCCGATGTCAGCAGTCTTTCTCTTCTTCACGGGCAGATGCAACATCTCGACGATGGACTTTAAATTTCAAGAATTGAAGATTGACCATCAGGTTTGTGTGCGCTTTGCCGAGCTCATCTTTAACCCTTCTTGGTCCAAATTATCTTGGAATTTGACTTGTCGGCTTCGGTGTGTCCTGCCTACTGTTTCCATACATGTCTTGGTGTTCAACCGCGTACATGTGATGTCTGCATTCAAAAAGCTCCTTTTGCTCTTGTGCTTTCAAGTTTCCAATATTTTCGAGGTTTCAAGTTATTTTATCTGTTTTTCTTTGTTATCAGCAGACAGAGTGACGAATCAAATTATTGTGATATCTCGCCGCCAAAGGGTACTAATATCGTACAGATCAAATCGACAGATATTTTTGAAAGACACACCTTTATATTTGATATTCGAGCAGAAGATGTGACTCCCAGTGGCAATACAACAGTGTAAGCCAGGAAGAAAAAAACTTAAGTGAAAGTCATCTGAATAATCAAAACATTGAGCACTAACATGTAGGCTTACTCAAATAAACATAAAAAAAATGTGTCTGTGAACTATCGAACGGAGAGACAGACCATTAGACACCCAACCTTCAGCAAGTAAATGATCTACATAGACATAAAATTTTTTGAAAATATATCAATTGAAAACTTAGTTCAGTCAACTCACTATCAAGCCACAGGTAAAAATTCAGAAATATACATTTGGAATTAATAAATAAATCATCCCTCAAAATGCCCATTTTACATGAAATGAACTATATTGGAATTCCTCTACTACAATTTTTTGAATATAAAATCCACGCTCTAAACACAATAATTGGTCTGTCTGCTCATTTTGTTGTCCCTTTGCCTATCTTCTGACTATTTTGACACTCCTCCCAAACGGCCGCACTATACTTCTCAGATCTGCTAAGCCGCTTGAGAGAGTTTGTCTTGAATGTATCGAGATTAATTATAAAGACGGTTATCATACAGCTTCTTCAGAGAATCTGTCATTTTAAAATATAAAATTGCTAATTTAAAATATAAAAAATTATTAACTTCAAGTATCCACGCCAGTGGGACACGTTTCATTGCACAGGAACCCTTTTTTGCTTTATATCATCAGTTACCAGCTAGAGTTTATTTAAGAAAAAAAAAGGGCTTTTTAGTTTTTAGGAATATCTTTTATGCCAGTGTACAGATCATTTGGCAACTTTGCAGGTGGCCTTGCAAAAATGTGTCTAAATAACACATTTTCTTCCCATTTTACCCATTGACTTTGGAGAGTTTTTTTTTTCTTTTTTTCTGGCTCCTTTTCCCGGTAACATGCTTTAAACTCACAGCGCATAGCTGAAGTCTTGATGCAAATCAGATGTCACTAAAGCCGTTGTTGAATACTTGCATAAAAAAAAGAACAAAATATGGGAAAAAGAAACAGTTGTGTGAAGGAAAGTATATTTTTGAAAGACGCACTTTTCCATTTGGTATTCGAGCAGGAGATGTGGCTTCTAGTGGAAATCCAGCACTGTACAAATGAGGCTGGACTCATTCTTGGCCATAGCCTTGTAGGATCTGAAGAGGAACTAAACGGCCTATAATACGGCCGGCGTTGAACACTATTGTTTCCTTTCGAAGAAGCTTTCTAACTTCTTAACTGAATATTAATATCCCAATCATGTTTTGCTGGGATAACTTTGCATCAATATTTATTAATTCAGCGGTTTATCTTTTATTTCACTTATAAATTGAGTAGACGGAGTTCTGTAATTTCATTTCTAACGTATAAACCATCTTCCGTTAACTTAAGACAATACAAATCTTTCCATTTTCAATTAAACCTTACATTTTCCTAATCATCTAGATTAGTTACATTCTTATGAACTGGTATAATAGTAGTCGATGAACATCTCCCATACTTTAGCAACCATTTTTTAATAGATTTTTTAGTATTTCCTGGAACCTCTTTCCTTTTGAAAATTCTTTTAAGACATACAGACACAAATGTGCACAAAAGACTGTGTTTGGATTTTTTTTTTTTTTGATTAGTTGAATATTTTAAAACTCCTGGCTTCTCTCTGAGATACTTGATCAGTTCTAAAGGTGGGCGAATTTCACAACTATCAAAATAGATTTTAATGTCCCCTCTATACCGAGCAACCAAATATGCTCCTTCTTCCGTTCCATCGTCTAAATTCAATAATTTTATTCCGCATTCTTTTTCCCTCATTTTCTTAGGTAATTCGATTCGCAAAAGTAAACCTCTAAAATTTTTAATTTTCACTTCCTTAACGGCGTTCAAAATATCAAGATTTGAAATGGGTTTGTTCATTTTAGTTCATTATAAAATGAATGAACTATTTTGCGTAAAATTAAAAAAAGCAAACTGATAAAAAATATTTAGAATAACTTAAAATTAAAAATTACAGAAATATTTTAAGAGATAAATGTGTTATTTGTGGTACAACTAAAACTAAATTTATAAGAGCCGGAATAGCCAATAAAATAATATAAAAAAAACCTCCCTTTTGAAGTGCACTTACCAGGTCTTAAATTTACAGCACCGGCAACCAAACAAAATAAAAAATAAAAAAGTTTGAACTCTGATCTGACACCAAAACGATGGCGTAAACACATCAATAGAGATAATGACGCTGCTATGCACCATGGTACTTGCTTTTTACAAAATCAAGATACCAAAACCACAAATGAAGGTAACATTTGCAATGGAAAAAAAAAAGCTTCACCAATGATTTAGCAGAAGAACGGCACAAACCAATAGTAAAAAAATTAATCAAAGCTTCGATTCTGTCGATCAGCGATCTGTGGGTCGCTTGTAAATCTGTCAATTTCTTTTTAACATATTTATTAAATTCATTTTCTTGATCATCAGGAAGAACATGTTTAATTTTAGATATAAAGTTATCCAGACATTCTTCAACCGTTTTTGGAAGATAGTTTTCTGCAATTTCTTTTCATAAAAAGATCCAATAATTTCTTCATCACCTAAATCTTTTATCCTGTAAGTAATTGGATTTGTATATGAAACGTTATCTACTGTAAATATTTCTTGTGTCCATTTTCGTGTGTAACCTTTTTCAAAAAAGGTTTTCTTCTTTGTAATTCTAACTCTGTCACCTTCTTAAATATAGGTTTCCGTTTTGTTGGTCCTGCAGGATATAGATTTCTATAAACTGTTATTTCATTTTCTTTTTGACTTGCTTCAAGAGGAGCGATTTTTATGGATGAATGATATGTGTTATTACAATCGTTTACCAAATCATTAATCAAGGAAATGTATATATTTTGTAGTATCGTGGAAGTAAAATATGTTTAAAAAAAATTCTTATATTGTTCGGTTCCATCTCCCCACCATAGAACTTTTTCCTGCATTTTCCGTAGAGTAGAGTTCTTTAAAAAGACTCTTAACGTGTTTATTATAGAATTCCCTTCCTTTATCAAACCACACATTTTCTGGATGTCTGTCTTTTATGGACGGTGTAGAAGCTCTGCTTATCTTCTTAAAACCTTCTGCAACAGCTACCCCGCCTTTGTTTTTCAAACGAATCAAATGACATCCAACTATCGTTACTAAAGATATCAATCACAGAGAGTATATATTTGAATCCGTTATTTTGATTAGAATAAGAAGACACACCAACTAAATCAGCAGCCTATATTTTATCAATTCCCTTAACTGTAACTCTTCCTTTCTAAAATTTCTACTAAATGGCTTGTGAATTTCTTCTACTAAATCACAGGTAACTTTTTTTTTATATTATTGTTGTTGTTTCTTCGCCCCATTCCAAAGGTTAGCTTAGCTTTAATAATATGTTCAACAAGATCTTTATTTATTCTTTCTCTTAATGTAGGTTTAAAGATATTCAACTCTTGTAACATTTCTTTATCACAATCTTCGTTTCTGGATTTAGTATCTTGGTTTAGTAAACAGCAAGTATTATGGTGCATGGCTGCTTTATCGACTCCATTAATGGGTTTGCTCTAAGCTTTTGGTATTAAATCACAACACAAACTTTTTTTTTTATAAAGTAGTTCTCGGCCCTTTACAATAATGACCCAGTAAAATGCATTTGAATAGGAAGTTTGTTGATTATTTCATTGGCTATTTCGGCTCCATTAAATTTAGGTTTAGCTGTAACGCAAACAACACATTATTTTACAACCTCTTACACATTTTCTGTTATTCTTAGTTTTTACTTGTAAATCTTTTGTATCGGTTTGTGTTTTACATTTTTACGCAAAATATGAATGGAGTTCGACTGTCAGTCATTTTATAATAAATTAAAATGAAGAAACCACTTTACAATCTTGATATTTTAAACGCTTTTAAGAAATTAAAAATTCCGAATTTTAGAGGTGTGTTTCTGAGGATCGAATTGCGTAAGAAACCGACAAGAAAAGAATTCGGAATATTAAATTTCGACGATGGGATGAAAGAGGAACTCACCGGGTTGCTTGGTATAAAGGTGTCATTAAAAGAATGATACTTTGATAATTATGGAATTCAACCTATATTACAAATGATTAATTATGCCAGAAAGAATCCAGGAGATTTACAATATTCTACTAATCAAATACAAGATCCAAACACAGTCATTTGTGGACATTTGTGTTTGTATGTCTTAAAAGAATTATCAGAAGGAAAGAGGTTTCAGGAAATACTAAAAAAATCTATTAAAAAATGGTTGCTAAAGTATGGGAGATGTTTCATCGACTACTATTATACCAGTTCATAAGTATGTAACTAATCTAGATGATTTGGAAACATTTTGAAGGTTTTATTGAAAATGGAAATATGTAAAGAAAGATTGATGATATTGTCTTAAGTTAACGGAAGACGGTTTGTATGTTAGAAATGACATTATAGAACCGCCATCTCCTCAGTTTATAAGGGATACAAAAGATAAGCCGGCGAATTTATATGATATTGATGGAAAACTTAAAGTTATCCCAGGAAAACATGATTGGGATATTGATATTCGGTTAAGAAGTGAGAAAGTTTCTACGAAAGGAAACAACGCCGGCCAGATTATAGGCAGTTTAGTTCCTCTTCATAAGTATATATGGCCTTTAGCGTCTTTACAGACGGTCTTAGCAGCTAGAATATTCACTTTCACTTTGACTGACAGCTTCTCTCGTGGCTTATTCTACCAATGTTTGACCCGAGAGTGCGATGGCACTGATTGCAGGTCAGTCTTTTGGGTTCACTTTGGCGAGTGTTTTCATTCCGCCTCTGTCGTTTTGTCAGGTATGTTTCTTTTGCCTTGAAGTCTATTGCGAGCGTGCCACTGCGCAATTTTTGTCTCCATCTGCTTCGATCACTTGCAAGGTTCTCCCATTCATTGGGGTCGATGTTGAATGCTTTCATCGTGACCTTGCAAGTGTCTTTGAATCGCAGATGTGGCCTACCTCTGGGTCGGTTGCCAGTAGCAAGTTCCCCGTAGAGAATTTGTCTGGGGATGCGATCATTTTCCATACGGTGGAGATGTCCAAGCCACCGCAGTCTTTTTTTGCCTAGGAGAGCCTGAGTTGATGGAATGTTGGCTCGGCTCAGAACTTCGATATTTGAGATCCTGTCTTGCCACTTGATCTTGAGAATTTTGCGTAGGCAGCGCAGGTGGAAGGAGTTGAGGGATCTTTCATGTTTGGAGTAGGTGGTCCATGTCTCTGAGCCATACAGCAGGGTGCTTAGGACGCAAGTTTGGTACACTTGTCTTCATAAGTACAAAGTAATTAATATTATCTTTCAAACAGTAAAGACGAACTGCGGACCGTTCTCAGTTTTGAATGGGAATTTGAAAGTGAAAATAATATTCTTAAAGACTTTCCGGTTGGTGCAACATTAATTATTGATAACCAATTAGAAATTATAAATGGAGTGCAAATAATTTGTTCAAGAAATTCAGAAGATTTTCGAAGAAATGTAAAAGAAAAATTACAGAATGCAAACTAGTCCTGACAAATTAACAGTCGAAACATTGAACGGTGATGATAGTTTTGAAAATGTTCTTATTTATATACAGTTTGTGATTCATGGGATACGATTCACACCATTGCCAGCAAATGCAGATGAAATAGTTGTAGCCATAGTGGTATGTTTGTCTTATTGTCCACCCCATCTTGTTTCTCTCATGCGCTGACCTAATTATATTGGCAACGTGGTTATATGTAAATTACATCTAAATTTCTTTGTCTACACCTGGGCTTTGTACTATCCCTTTGTTAGTCCCAAACAGAGACGCTGCACGTGGACTATGCCCACGCTGGCATCGGTACCTTCTTTGTCTGGGCGATGCATTCCCTCCGCGGGTCAGCTGACCACTGGCGCGAATATAAGTTGTCCAGTCTGACCACTTAGTCATATTCCTATCTGACGGCGAGGGGCACAGACATATTGAAAGCTAGTAGTAATTAAAGTTCCATTTCATATATTGGTTAAGTTGGCATAAGGATTCTATAGGTAGTACTTAGTAATTTTATGTGCTTTTCATTGTTGTAGTTTAAGTTGAGATATCGTTTTAATGTCTCATGTGTAGATGCTGTACTAAATTATTTTGTGACCTTGTGCACTGATCACAGAGTGGAAGTATCGTGTAATTCCGGTAAAGGCCTATTGTGTGTCCGCGTATATTTACCATTAATAATGCGTTTCAATTTAGTATTCTGAGCCAGGCCTAGCTTTATTTTAGTGCCATGCATTCCTCCCAGTCCAGTTAAGCTATAATGCTGTTCTGTGCAGGTTTTATCATCTGTATCTGTTTGCGTGCACGTGGCGTGCCACGCGTTCTTTTATAAAATGCATTTCAAACTAGCGTCATACCAAAGTGATTGTCCAATTGCCTGGTACATAGTAATTGCCTAATTTAGCCAGCTTTAAGCCTAGGTCCATGCTGTGTAATACTATTGGATTGGAGTCCCCATAAATACGCTTTCATTACTGTATGATGTGTTCCCATTTAATATATTCTGGACACTGTTCACACCCTTGGACCCGCCTTGATCTAGTCACTAAATCCACGTGACTACCCCTTTGTTTAGGTTAAGCCGCAGCTATGGTCTGCTTGGCATCATCATTGGGGTTGGCCATGTACTAGCTACCTAGATTCTACGTAACCTCTAGGGTGGGATGGTTGTCCACCCTGTTTAGTACCTGTAAGGCCCGTGCTTCGATTATTATTTATCGATTGCTGTAGGCTATCAAGCGGACTTAGCCACCTTATTTGCTTCGTATGGTTTGGTTCTGCGCTCTAGAGCTGTATGTACATGTATGTATTAATTTACAGTTATTTATGCACATGTGTTTGTAGGTTTTTATGTATGCTTTTACAGTAATTATGATCAAGCTGTTGGATTTAGCTATATATCGACCACGTGGCAATGGCATTGTTGCCATGGTGTTGGGGTATCCAGCTTATAATACATACATTAGTCGTGTTGGAGTTCGGATCCAATGCCTCTGGCTTGAGATCTATAGGCCTCCACTATGATCATAGATACTTCGGTGTATTTTCTTACAATCTGAGTAAATTCTTGCATTTATTGATTATATTGTAGTTCTGGAACCTTGTATTGATTTTGATGATTAACGATGGGCTTATAGATTCTTATATGGTCACCAACCTAGCTGTTTATATGATTAAGAAGGATTCAGACGACACTTTCCCAGGTGGACTTATGAATTATCATATGGTGGTCATCCTTGTGTGGTCCACGTAAAATAGTAATGCTTGTAAATAATATTGGCTACATAATCCATAGACTGGGTCATGCTTAATTGCCATGGGGCCTGTTAAGTATTACTGTAGAACAGTCCCTGTGTTTTGGTTAATAATCTAATCGGTAATATATATGCTTTTAGGGGCAGTTCCCTGCGCATATTGCGTCGGGATAGGACGCGTTGAAAGTTGTTATCGGGCCGTAAGGGGAGCCCTGATACTTGTTTAGGACGCCGGGAAAATTACTGCTGGGTTACGTTCCCTTGCTATTTGTCATTTTTATTTTTATTAAGCCTTGGGTGTTCATTATTTTCTGTATGCAATGTGTTCATGCTGTATATATATAATAATATTATGGCGTGTGCTTATGATGCTTTATTCATTTGTCCCTACAGCCTGAGCCGCTGTGTTGGTTCGCTTGGGTTTTGTTGGTTCGCTTGGGTTTTGTTGGTTCGCTTGGGTTTTGTTGGTTGGCTTGGGTTTTGTTGGTTCGCTTGGGTTGTGTTGGTTCGCTTGGGTTTTGTTGGTTCGCTTGGGTTTTGTTGGTTCGCTTGGGTGTTGTTGGTTTCTTGGTTTTCTGTTTGGTTTCTGTTCCCTTTTTTTTTGTGCTCTGAAATAAACGATAATACGTTTACGACCCCTATACATATAGCAGAGTTAGTTATTTTGTTTTTCTCCTGACGACCGACCCATAACCCATCCTTGTCGTCTGCTAACATAGTGTATCTATAAAAATCTTAAAGTTAAACCTCCTAATCACTATGCACTTGACTTAGAACATTCAGAAAGTGTTGAAGTATTTGTATCAAGTGGAGAAGGATAAAGATGTTGTTTAGGGTTTTCAATTAAACAACAGAGAACTTTAGAAAAGAACTGAAATTAATTTTAGACAACCGTATATAGTAATCCAAACGTTACAAGAAGAAAACTATTTAATTACACTCAATAAAGATAATATTGTTTTCGAAGAATTTCCAGAAAGATCCGCGTGGGGTATTGGTGTTAAACCAGTTTTAAAAAAAACAACAAAAAACAGACAGGCCTTTCATGAAAATGTAAATACTAAAATAATTAATGGTAAAAATTACATTACTTTGTTCATGAGCGTATGACCAGACACAATGGCGAAATTCACTTTATGACAGATACAGAAAGCGGTCTTATATCAACTCCACCCAAAGGATCATTTGGTTACTGATGGTATAACAATTAAGACACAGATTCATTTTATATTTTTATTATCTAATAAATTAAGTTGATGAAGAAAATAAGGAATTTTGATTAATCATACACTTTGAGAAAGATAAATTAAAAGTTATATTTGAACCCGAAGAAGTGTTATTTTATAAATATGAAGGCAATGGAAATAACAGCAAGGCTGTGTTCCTTTATGAACATTATAACATTAGTAGAATACGTTTTATAGCAGCGCCCGTTACTTATTCCCAAACTGTATACGATTAAAAATGGAAATATTTTAAAATTGATGAATAATTTACAGTTGATGGAAGTATAGAAAAATATGAATACCATGAATATATTGTTGTTGCTGGTACAAACTTTAAACAACTGAGGAGAAATTATAATATTAAAGTTATTGAACTGCGAGATATTTTTACTCATTATAGTGAAAGCACATAATAGTTAGAGGAAGATTTACAAAAATAGACGGAAAGGAATATGCCGCCGATGATAAAATAACATGTAATGATGGTTTGATGCATTTATTCAATGTATAAGATATCATTTTATCCGGACAAGACACCGAAAAAGTAAGTTATCCAGAACAAGGAACACCAAGGTTAGGTTTACTCAGATATCCTGATGATTTTTCAAAATCTCAAGGATTAAATCTCTTATGGTGCAAAGATACTAAAAACGCTATTGCCAGTAGCGATGGCTTTGCCACGAGACAAGCTCTATTATTAAATATCGAAATCTAGTAAGGAAGCTTTTCTTTTCTAATTCCTCTGAAACATATTTTTGGTTTTGCAGAGGATCATGATAAGGTTCTTTATGGATATATTCTCCCTATGGATAAAAGAAAAGATAAGATAATTTACAGAGATGATAAAGTTGAAGAAGGAAAAGTTACTCTTGATAAAGCTTCATGGTAGTTTCCTCATAATATTATACCAAGGTTTTTCTTCAAATTAAATAATTTTATGAACTTTGGCAACTCTTAAACCTAACGATTCAAATTACTCTCATAATTTATAGTGTATAACGTAATTCTTTTTATCCTTCAAATTTAACAATAATCCTTCAACGTTCCCTACTTCCTTATTTCTACTTTTAAATAATGTTTTTGTACATCTATCAAATCATCTTCATTTACTAGTAATTTCTGGGGCTGCTAATGGAAATTTAGCTATGGCTCTTTTTGCTTTAACCGTCTATTCTAAATCACATTCAACAAGCCACCTTCTTCCTTTTGATGGGTAATCCTTTTTATATTTAATATCTCAAAGGGTAAAGATTCTGACATTCCTTCGTCGTAGAGATTGTTGGCGTCTAAATAAAACAAATAATTCGATCTGTTCTTGGGATCGTAATCTTATAAACATTTATTATTACTTTTTATATGACATACGTAGGCCCTAAAACCCCCGAATAAACACCTCTTATTCCCCTTTCAAAAATCAAAATCGTATCCAGATCTGTCAATAATTTAAATTTGATATCCATGTATTTGTAGTCGAGGGGTCAACTTGCTATATCTCTTCAAATAAGCACTGACGCTTGAACTGAAAAATATACCCTTGTTTGTTGTATTTTCATTTAAAGTGACCCCCTGGGCCAAAGAAGCTGCCTGATATAATTGGCTAAAGGTCGACATTACGTACGTAGATGCATTTATGTCATCGTTTCTATTTAGAAAACAGCTCAATTTTAACGGAGGTGGGGTAGAAAAAAATTCACTACTTTCTTGGTTTTCTACAAAAAGCCTTGACACTCTCCACACTTACTCTCACATAGCTAGACGAGGACATGAATGCTTCAGATGTATTATTGTTTCATTATTCTGCATATCATGGGTCAAGAACTTTGTACACATTAAAAAATCTGAAAATTTCATATAAATTATTTCTGATCCATGTTTATAGTGACTAATATGTACTATTTCAATATTTTCAACGCAGATGTGTTTGAAAGATGCTATAAACATTTTTTAATTTGCTAATCGTAATATTAATCCCCAAGAATGTAAATTTAGAATTTCTAAACGTCCTAAAATGTTCTAAAAATGAGAATTATAGCTCTCAGTTTTCTGCTCCGCCATTCTCAGTACGGAGAATAACCAATATCACAGTAGATCTAATACATCTTATAGTTTTAATAATCTAATAATGTCTTTGGAGGCACCTATAGCAGGCTCTCACGGTACTGTACACTCGCGATCCTTGAATGTTCCATCTTGTGACGTCACATTATCAATGCCGCATATCGACGACCTTGCACACAGTGCAGTTCGATCTTGGAAAATATTGAATGAGGCACAGTTCAAGCTGACAAGAGGGTGATAAACAAATTGACCAACATGCAGCGAGCTGGCCACTGAGATCAGTTGTTAAAGACCTTATGTCATCGGGGCTCACCACCAAATTCACTAAATTCGAAAGATGGTGGACCCTAGACATGCTGAAATGTCAACGAACGACGCAATCGTGGACAAACTGCTTCGCTGAGACTGTCATGACTGCCTTTGTAAGGGCAGAAAAAGGGGGGGGGGGGTTGCAGAAAAGGAAGATAACTGGCCTTTCATTCGATTACAGCGGAAGGATGCTGCTCGCGGAGGATCACAACAGCGACGCACGTTGCAGACTGTATTACCTGCTTTTCGTACAATGCTTCGTTCAGACCCCGTTAAGTTTTCTTTCCAGTGGACATGCTGTGCATCTTAAGTCAGTGTAGGCATGATACAGCATTTGGTAGATCTTTTCATTGAACCGGCTTAAATCACAATAGGGCCAGGGATAAAACGTCCACTCTGGAGTTAAATATTGATCTTGAACTCAACTGTGCAAGCGTTTCTAGTCCAATAGAGACTTTGCTCTCATAACAACTCACTGACTGTCATCTCTCGTTGGTGAAATGGTGGAAATGCAATGTACCAGCAAGTCAGTGCTGAAACAAATCGTGTAAGATTTGTGCTGAAAATTTAACCATGGGGTTTCAGAGGTAGTTATCTCATGCCACGACCAGTTTCCCCAAACAAAGTGTCTGATTTTATCATTTCAGCGGTGAAGGGGTTTATCCGTCGTAATGTATTCGGCGTGTGATTTTCGACCAATGTTTCAAACTAAGTACAAAGTCCTGCTGCATGTTCCCCATCCCCCCTTCTCAACCATACTCAGACAGGACTCATCCGTATTTTTTTTAACATATGAAGAGCCGTAGCGTCCCCAGAAGACCCGTCTGCTCACTGTTGCTACTTACATTAAATCAACCAGGCGGCTGACTATCAGCCAGGTCAGGTTTATGTAGCATGAAGAGAGTACATCTCTCATTGTCAAAGGCCCAGAACCACAACCGATGGAATTCAGCACACATCTACCAATCACGAGAAAGCTGGCGTTATCGTTGTATGTCACATGATTCAGGTAACCAGTGCTGGGCATCATGACATCCAAAGTCAACTCAGATGACACAGACCTACTGCTACATCTCGGTAACACCCTGTACTCGGAAACGCATGTTATTCTGACCAATTTTGTACTTTTTATGTAGGCATTATTGCCAACCGGTAATGCCATGTCTGTTTATATCGTTTGTCAGCAACTCCAAAGGCATCATGCTAAGCATCTTTACAACTCATGCCCTCACTGGGCGGGCAGGACGCTGTTTCCTCGTATGCTGTCCCTGGAAACACTGCAGTTCTTACCAAGTTAAAAAAATGTTATGTTCTTTGATCTTCCAAGAGTTGGTAACACTTATTAAACAGAGGAAGAAATCGCAGATTCCTACTTCACTTCATAGCTTTGCTACACCATCTGGCGCGAAGAAATTTGAACAAACTGCATCATTTCAACGCGAAAATTGCAGCCAAGAGGTATGTCACAACAAAGCTGCTCAGCTTTTCACCATCTGTGAACAGTGTAAGATACAATATCTGGTCGTTCAGCATCAGGTGTTACCGTGGAAAGTTGCTGGTGGCTCATTTCCACCCAACTCCAACTCCCCGCAGTGTGACTACATCGTTTGCGGAGGTACAGCTGAGGATTTAACCTGTTTTGCTGCAGTTGCAAAACGGGTTGCAGCAGAAGCCAATGTACTGATCTGTATTCAATGGTCCAAACGAAAAGGAGACGATCTCTTTAGCAAACCTGCTAGGGATGTAGCAGCTGAGACAAGTCAAGCTGAAGACCACTAAAAACCATTTTTCCTGTGTCATCGGTGAATTGGTTTCGATTGATGAGATTAATCATTGCCTTAAAACGAAAATTGTCCTGATGAAGTTACTATGGCTGAAGTAATGGCGCATTGGTGAAACTGTGACTGCATGAAAGAATATCTTTAACATGTTAGTGCTCAAATGAAACTTGGCAGTCCCAACATTTCTGAAATAATTCAATGATTTTTTTTAAATAGCCAGATTGTTGGAAACAAATAAATATTTAATGTGAAAATTATTTGCAAATAAAATAGTAAGGTGAAGTGTATTCGTATCGATAAAGCATTTTGGCTCTAGATGACCTATTTCAAATATGGTACACTGGGCGCTAGAGGGTTAATGATCTGAAGTATACATCTATTGATACAGTGGTGATCAGTTTATAGATGTCTCTGATGACTATTCGTAGTGCATCACCACTCACCCATTCAACATAATCATTATGGTGATGTTCGAATTAAGATTAAATAATTGGCACCAAGTGTATGTATATTTAAGAGATCAGATGAGAAGAAGACGAAAAAAGAGTTCGGAAAGCATTGCAAAAAGGAGTGCAAGGTCAACGGATAGACTGGAGGAGAGCTTTGCACAGAGCTTTAGCCTGGAACGGCATCTGGCACATGGCGCCTGTGAAGCTGGCTTTTAGTATTCGTGCTGCATACGATGTCTTTCCCACAAAAAGAAACCTCACTCTATGAAGCAAAGAGACCAGCAATGGATGTCCGCTATGTGGTGGAAAAGAGACATTGCAACAAATTCTGTCTGGCTGCAGGGGCGCATAAAACTTGTGGAAGATACACATAGCAACACAATCGTGTTCTTGAAATTCTGGGAAACGACCATTGCATCAGAAGTAGAAAAGGCATTTGCCATTCCCCTGTACAAGGGTTACTGGACGAGGCCAATGACTGGAAGGTGGCAGCAGACTTGGAAGGATGGAACGATTATCCCGAGCTGGTGAGAACCTCCAGTATGAGAGCAGATAATGTGTACTCAGCCCAAAGGAAGCTCTGACACATCCTAATGGGACTAACGGTCCTGTAAGGAACAAACGGAACAGCATGGATACAAAGTGGCCAAATACCAGGGTCTCCTGAGGGATATAGCGAATGCCGGGTTGAAATCTAGTATATTCGCCGTGGAAGTAGGATCAAGGGGATTTGTCGGTTCAACAACGTAGCATGCTCTCTTCTGAAGAAACTGAATGAATGTAGATGGCAGGAACATTAGAAATGAATTTAAGGAAATAGCAACAACAACGGAAAAATGCTTCCTGCTGGATCTGTCGTAAAAGAAATGAACATTTATTTCATACTAGTAACTGCCCCATTCTTCGAATGGTAAAAAACAAAGCTCACCACTCCAGACCGAAAGGAATCAGCACAAAGACATTGATGTCAAGACACTTTGGGTCATCCACATAAAATCGGCGATCAATGGATAAATAGGATAGTATTACATTAGTACACAGTGCACGGTAGTGCACACCGAGCATTTTTCATGGGCTCATGTGTTCGTAAAAAATGATCTAAATATTTACGCACAGTTTTCTTGGTATGAATGAATGGCACTCACCTCATCTGTATAACACTATAATCGGTATCACTATCAAAGTTTTCTTGGCGTGGCTGGATCGTGAACTCTAGCTTACATTTCCGGTAAGAGGCGGAAATGAGGAAATTGACGGAAGTACATTATCACGTCGTATTCGCAATCATGAATTGATAACTGATAATTATAACTGAATTTCTGAGAAAAATAAAGAGTTTCGGGAAAAAATGAGCTCGACACGTACAGGCTTAATAAATTTTACATGCATGTGCCAAGTTTCATTTCCCTACGTTGCGTAAAAAAAAAAAGCCTTTGCGGGAACAAAGGCAGGCCCAAGCTCCATTATTATATGATAGCCTAAAATTATGCCATATAACCAGTGGCAGTTTTGGCAAAATGGATAAGACACCTGCACAAAAAAAATAATAAACCCCAAGGAAAAGCCTGGCGACGACCAAAAAAAAAAAAAAAATGTTGGGTGAGGAACACCAAGAGTCGTGACGTCATTGTGGCCGGGGGTTCTAGAAGATGTCAGGAAGTTAAAGGCCTAAACATCTAATGAAAGAATCCACTCTTCCTCTGAAGATCGTCATCTGCCTCGCTCCACCTGAGGAGTTTCTTGCTATAACATCTATTTTGATATCTTTCTATCTGTCTTTACTAAATCGCTTATTCCAACTGAAAAAAAAAACAGCAACAAAAAAACACAAAGGAACAAAGAAAAACTTTTCGAAGTTGTTCTCAATTGTGAAGGACACCGACCGTTTTAATGGCGGTTAACTTGGATTTTGCCATTTAATGAAAAAACACCCAACGTTTCACGGATGCCATCAATCGGATCTGGAATCAGAATTTAATTTTCCTTCAAAACCAGTAAAAGACTTGCTATATACGCCCAACTACGAAACGGGGTATAAGTAGGCCACTGTAGAACTGATAGTTTGTTTGGGGCTGTATGCAGGTCGCACTGCACAAGACAGAGGGTTTGTGTTTTTGACTTGTTTGCTAAGTACTAACATATTGTTTTTATTCCACATTCCGATATAATTCAAGTTGAATGAACCTGGCTTTAGATACAGAACTAAAATAAGTAACTCTTGCAAGTCTAAACATTTGTCTCTGTTATTGTCCAAAGCTTTCTTCGTGCTCAGCACGCTCATGCAATTTCTACAAACGAAAGCTTTATTACAGGATTTGTTGGCCAAAAAACTTTCCAAATTTTTTTTATGAGACAGTAGTGAGTGTTTCCATCGTCTTCTAAATACAGCAGATGAACGTAGTCAACAGCATTTTCACTTGAGGTATAAAGTGAGTATAAAAAATATTTATCTTTCGGTTTTTCCAAAGCAAACACCTTTACTGAAATATTACTTTATTTTTCAACTTTAGGAATGTCCTTTATTTTAACGTGATATTCGACTAAATTCATATTTGAAGTATTTTCAGGTTGCATATATTTTGTCACTCTTTCTCTATCTCTGAGCAGCAGGATATAATTTAGATAATGCAGACCACAGAAAAGATTAACTATCTTTATTTTTTAACATTGATGGTATTGTTACTTTTAAAAGGAGTGGGGATGTTTGAAAAAGCTCTTAAAGTTTTTCAATTTATTAAGTGTTACACGTGTTTTAATAATTTGATTGAATATGTGCCCAGAGCCACTCTCCTGAAATATATGAACCCACACATTAAACTTTTCACCAATTGTGTTCTAAAATGTATCAAAATCATTCACAGAATTTATGAAACCAAAAAGAAAAAAAAAATGTGTGATAATACGCTTCTATAATATCAAAAGCTATAGGAGTAATAAACCCGAAGCAATTTTTAATGCAACGTTTATATACGTTTAAACTTTTTAAATAATATCTTTAATTCTTCTAACTATTTGAATAATAACTTCTCTAATAATATCTCTAAACTTCTTTCCTACCATTTAAAAAATAAATAAATAAACAAGACATCATACAAGACATCATTTAATGGATTATTTCCCCGCACCGCTACACGCGTCTGGAGAGCAGTTCTATGGTAAAGATTATATGAACAATTTTACGATTTTTGCCACGGCATCCCAAGGAATTCCAATTCTTGCGAGTGGCCGCCGTGGTCTCGCCATGGGCTGACGAGTCTCACTTTGGCAGATAAAATCATGTTTTCTCTATTGGTAGCCTAGCAACGGAGTAAGCAATTACCACTACATAAAGCTGAGCTGAATTCGTTTCCGCGATTTAGCCATGGTTGATAATCAAGGAAATTCAGACGTTTCTCAACTGAGAATTTTTCAGAATCATTATTGTTGTTACAAGGCTCCTATCCTAAATGTTACGGATTTGGGGGGAATCCGTCTACTTAAGGTTTCGACTGCATTTAAATCGAGAGGTACTTAATATCTAATCTTTCGTACCATGCCACACACTAAGAAGAATCTGAATAAGTTTCATAAACAGACCTGCAGGGCCACAAATTTAATTACATTAATTACCCTAACAATTTTGTCTAGATCTATTATATAGTAAAAACAACATCAGCAACATCAAATCCAAATTCGATAATACCTCACTAGAATTCTACTCTAGATTCCTATAATATTATTATACTTCTGACTCACTAACAATCTGAGTACTAATTATATATATCTCAGATCTGGTCTGCCTACTATATATCAATCAATACACTAATATGGTCTCTGGCGACAATGTCATCTCAGCCATTTGTGCCTAACGCTTATAATAATCGAGCCCGTCAATACAAACTGACGTAGTTAAGTTTAGAGATCTACTCTAGGATGGGCTGGCAATGCCCAGCCTCATCCAGACAAATCAATCACAATTCACAGATGTGTATGCCATACATTCATACTAGTTGCAAGTCTATATATATCTTTATCTTGCATTCTTGGGTAGCACTCCTAGTATATGCGGCAATCCTGTCCTACTGGATAACTTATGTTCAGGTCCTCGTTCATGGTTGAGTCATCAATAGACAAACACTTACGATTATTCCCTGGTGGACAATAGCGGTGGGCATATCTCATTCAGGCATATGGATTCATCTCAAATGTCTATAGTGGACTAGACATGAGTCGTACAAAACTTTATGATTCTTCAGGCAGAATCGTGCCGACGCCTGCACAGATTGGAGTTTTCTGTATGGAGTCCAGGATATATGTCTGGGCTGACTTTTATACTGTCTAGCCGCCTGCAACTACCGTCCAAATCCCTAGATTTCATTGGTGCGGTCAGCTCCGAGCTGAGCTCGCAGTATAATTTATTCTATTGTATAAGTCGGTTACGGCCTTGCACTAAGACAGACAAGGTCGTCTTCTAAATAGGTTAATAACAATTAAATCCAAAAATCTTACTAACTTGACTCAGCACAATTCGTGCTTTCACGAACTACTGAATGTCAAAATCAATTACAACCACCTCACACCCTCTAACAATGCTATTACTCCCGAACTGGAGATATTCTGCCATCCCTAGTTTACCTACACATATTCCTTAACCATTTGCAAGGAAAAAAGATGTTTCAAAACAAACTGTTCAGGAGAACAGCTCAAGGACAAATTACGCTGGATCTAATCAACAACATCGTAAAAAATTAACTCATGCACTCGTGACCTGGCACGGCATTTATGAACTGAATCTGTTCTTGACAATTGTAATGAAAGATCTAAACTGATAAGATGAAATAAGAAAATTATGGATAAAATTAGGACATTGGAAAGAGAATCACTTGACATGAACCAATGCATGGCAGAGCTAACAGATAAAATTAATGACTTGAACAGATTGATCGATCAAGCTCATCAGCCATGATTAGATCCAAAAAGCTTTATTTTAATGTAATTCAGTTTTGTCCTCACGTTTAATTTTTAAAAAAATATATTAAAATGTTGTTTTACCACAGGTCCAAAGTCCTGAGGAATACATAATTATTATTTCCTAAAAAAGCTGATGGGAAGCGTCTGTTGAATGTCGGCTGTCTGATAAACGTAACATTCCATGCTTTAGCAACGGGCTGCAGACACGATTGATTTCACTTTTCAAAAAAAAAAATCATTTTACTTTTATTAGAAACTATTTTGATTTGTAGCTATTGCTCTATTATTTAAAAGATTCTTGCACATTGATTTTTCCACGTTACCTGGAGTAAGGACCGTCGTCTGCCAGGCAATATCATCTCTTTGTCACGAGTGGAGTGAGTGCAATTAAGGGGATTGCTACAGAGCGGGTGTAGAGTAAGAAGGGCTCACGGCAGACAAGTGGGGAAAGACGTGAAAGGAAGAGAGTAAAATTAACGCACGAAGACAAGTAAGGAAAGCGTGCATGTTATGAGTGGTGGGGGTCTGAATGAGGCGAAAGCGCTGTATTACTATCACTGCAAGTTAGAAGGTCCTACTGAACGGACGCTAGTAAGAGCCCAGCGGGCGAACATAAGGGGAGCAGTCGAGAGACCAGTGAGAGAGTTTTTCCAGTGATGACTGGTGCCGAGGTCGGGCCAAAGAGCGCCGCCTACGGTGATAGGCCAGCATAGGGCCGGAGGCCACACATAGGCCAGAAGTGAGGCTGTCAGTGCAGGACAGTAGAGGCACATAAAGTCGTGGCAGTCAGGCCACGGACAGGGACGTAGATATGAGCGTGAATGTGATAATGTACTATTGCCATGTTGATGGGCTAGGAACTAATAATGTACTATTGCCATGTTGAGGGGCTATTGAAATGATAATGTGTTATTGCCCTGCTGAGGTGCTAGGGGAGTGCTAAGGTGTATGACAATAGGAAGGTGATATTGAGAGACTGCGGTGCCAGTGAATTATTAATGTGCTATTAAGACCCTGAGGGGAGAGGCTGAGGCCGAAGTGCCTTTAGGAGTAACTACCGGGTTGTGGATCCGAGGGAGAGTGCGTGTGAGAATAAGGCCGTTGTACGGCGGTTAATTTCAATAATATAATGTATGTAATTGCGCTATTATCTGTATAATTATGTTTAATAAATGTGTGAGTCTGATGGATTGTTCTGTTAAGTGTTAAACTTGTTTGTTCGTGATTGTTGTCCTGTTATAACTTATTACATCTCCCAGTCTGGGATTTGTGACATTGGGGGCTCGTCCGTTGTGACTCGTCCATTTTCGTAATATTTAGTTGTAGTTAGTTAGTAGGGATTTTTCAGTGGGCATTTGTTACTTTAGTTTTGTCCACGTAATACTTATCTTGTGGTAGGAATTTGTGTTGTCCTTGTTCGTGGGATGAATGGAAATTTCATGATGATATGATTTATGTATATTGATGAATATGTATTGATGCATGTATTGCCATAAATATGTACTAATGTGTACTTAAACTTTCAGAGAGACAGTGTGTGTGCGTGCAGCCTGAGGAGACAGGCAGCCAGAGCTCCGATTAAGGGGAGAAATTGAAATCAAGGGTGAAAGTTAAGTGAAAAATTTGTGCCCTGGATTGAGGGCTGTCTGTTCTTCTGTCTTTTTCCGCTGTTTTTCTGTTTTTGTCGTAATTGATTGTACGGGCGGTGGCGCGGGTTTGCTGTGGTGAACTTGGTTTGTCCTCTTCGGGAGGTGGGCTAATCTAGGAACCGCGTTCATCACAGTGAACAGTTCTATAGGGACCTGTATTTTTGTTTAGATTGTGCCGTTCCATCTTCCTCGTTGTATTAGGAAGACGTTTCTCTTGTCCCTCTCTTACCTATCTGTAGATACGTTCCTTTTTTTCAGACTCTGTTCTTGTTCGTACCTTGTAGTGTAATCGGCGTAGTTAGGTTGCATTTTTTTTTCCATTATATTTTCTTTTTTAGGTCTTTGTCCTAGTCTGGTTCGTTGTTCCTCGATGTCCTTGTGGTCCTTCTACTGAATTTCCTTATTCTTGTCTTTTCTACTCTTTTTTATTATTAATAGGGCAATACATTTTATAAATATAGAATTAGTTAGGAAGTACGTAAATTTCTGAATTGTATTTGAGACGAGTGGGTGTTGTTATATCTGGTATGATCTCAGGTCTCTGGTCGTGTCGTTAGTGATCATACCGACAGGTTGGTCGTTCTCATAACAGATACCATAACCATAAATTTGTGAAATGGCGGATCTCCGTGAGCTCATGAAATTGGGTACGGAACTTGGCCTTGAGGGAGAAGAGCTACGCGGCTGGATTAAAGAACAGCAGGCGGAATTGCGCGATGAGCGTGCTAAAGATAGAGAGAGAGAAAAAGAGGCTCAAGAGCGTCAACAAGAAAGAGAGGCTAAGGCTCAGCAACAGGAGAGACAGGCTAGGGAAAGGGAGCAGGAGATAAAGTTAAAGGAGATAGAGGCGCAAGTAAAGATTGCGGAGTTAGAACTCAAGAAGAATACGCCAACGGAAACAGTTGAGCGGCAGGTACACAATAAAGGTGGCGTTAGGATTAAGCTCCCTACGTTCGACGACCGGAAGGACGACATAGACGCCTTCCTTTACAGGTTCGAACTGAACGCACAATTGCAATGGGGGGAAAATAAGGAATTATGGTCCACGTACCTGGCGTCTCTATTGCAGGGGCGAGCGTTAACCTACTTTAAAGAGCTACAGCGCGAAGACGTGCAAGATTACGATAAGCTGAAGGCTTTGCTGCTTCGCCGATTTGCGCGTACCGAGGAATATTTCCGGGAGCAGTTTAGGCGAGCACGTGCGGATACCAGGGAGGACTTTGCTGCCTTCGTCGCGAGATTAACGGAATATTTCGCGAACTGGGTAGACTTGGCGCATGTTGGCGCGGATTTTACTAAATTAAAAGACCTAATGATCCGTGACCAGCTGTACGCGTCGTGCCATAAAGATCTGGTGGCTTTCCTGAAAGAAAACGAACCCGCGACGGTGCAGGAGGCGTCTAAGTTGGCGGAAGCATACCGTACGGCACATCCGTCCAAACCTGTGGCGAGGGCGTACGTCCAAGATGCTGGGTACGTCGCCGTTGTCGAGGGGTCGCCGACAGGACATAAAGACAGGTCGCGTCAGCGTGGTGCCTATAGTGGGCAAGCCCAGGGGCAGCGTAGGGGCTATCACCAATCACCTGCATATGGATCCGGTAAGTTTGACCGAGCAGGAGGGCTAGGTCGCGGTAATGGCCGGGGGCGATTTGTGACCTTTGCCGATGACCGACGGCATAGGGACTTTAGTTCCGGTCGCGATGGGTCACGGGGACCCAGGCCTAGTGCAGCACAGGGAGCGGAGTGTTGGACTTGCGGACGCGTGGGTCACTTTTCACGCGAGTGTAGGGCCGCGAAGTGTTGGAACTGCGGAAGAGCAGATCACATCAGCGTGAATTGCCCTGCAGGTAGGATAGCGGCGAACGTGGACAGTAGCTCCAGTCCATGTTCCCCTAATAAATTTCATCATGCGGCTGCGTGTGTTACATCGGACAACGGAGGCGGACAGTATTCTAAGTGTCCCAGTTGTGAGAAGTTATTATCTTCCGGTGTTTTACCTTGTGGGAGAAAGATCCCCGTTATAAATTCATGTCATACAGGAGGTGGTCTTAGGGTTTATCCGGGGTTTGTTGGGGACGAACCGGTCTCGGTTTTACGAGATACAGGATCTACCGTTGTGGGAGTGCATAGGGACTGCATTCGGGATTCACAGCTTACAGGTGAGACTGTCCCGTGCATCCAATTTTCGGGGGCCATTGAGAAATTACCCATGGCAAGAATAGTGATAGATACACCTTTCCTTAGCGGGGAAGTCGAAGCAGTCGTTGGTTGTTTTCCAGGCGCCCAGCTCATCATTGGCAATGTATCACGGGTAGTTTCCCCTTCCGAGGAGAATGTGCAGGCATGGTCGCAATCAAAAGATATTGACTTTTGTGCCGTGGTCGAAACACGTCGACAGGTAGCTGATAAGGATAAGATTAGACCTTTGGCGACGCCAGCGGTCAACCTAGATATCACGCCAGAGCGCTTGGCGAGATTACAAAGGGAGGATCCATCATTAAACCCATGTTTTGGGGAAGCGCGAACCGAGAAAACGAGGAAATATAAAAACGGCTCGTCTTCCTTTGTTGTTCAGGCGGGCATTCTCTTCCGTAAGTATGTAACGGTGGCCTCCATTTTAAAGCAGGTCGTTGTGCCAGCGTTGCTGATCGCAACAGTATTGCATTTGGCACATGATGTTCCATTAGCGGGTCATATGGGGATAGCTAGAACCAAAGAAAGGGTTCTTAAAAATTTTTACTGGCCATCGATCCACAGAGTTGTACAAGTGTATTGTAAGACATGCAGTGCGTGCCAAAAGACGACGCATAAGGGTCGTACACCCCAGTCTCCTCTTCAAAAGATCCCCACGGTCTCGGAACCGTTTAAAAAGGTTTCGATAGACCTTGTTGGCCCCATTCACCCAGCGACCGATAGGGGGAATCGATTTTTCTTAACGGTCATATGTAATGCTACGAGATGGCCAGAGGCGGTTCCTCTGCGGACCATAACGTCTGAGGCAGTCGCGGAAGGGTTGTTTACAATTTTCGCTAGGGTAGGAATACCAGAACAAATTTTGTCTGATAGGGGCGCGCAATTTACTTCGGAGATGATGAAGGAATTGTTTCGCTTATTCAGCATACAACCCATCACTACCACCCCTTATCATCCGCAGGCTAATGGCATGTGCGAGAGATTGAACTCGACGTTAAAGTCGATGCTGCGTAAGGTAGCTGCTGATCGCCCTAAAGATTGGGATAGATATATCCCTGCAGTATTATTCGCGTACAGAGAGGTACGGCAGGAGTCAACGGGATTCTCGCCGTTTGAAATGATGTATGGTCGTAGTCCTAGGGGCCCAACTGATGTTCTTCGGGACATGATGACGTCGCCATCATCGGGAGACGATGAGCAGATTTCGGTGTTTCAGTACCTTGTTGATTTAAGAGAAAGATTATCTTCAGCGCGCACTATGGCAGAAGAAGCTTCTAGTATCGCTTCGAAAAGAGCAAAAGACTATAAAGATAGAGGTTCCAAATTGAGAATTTTTAAGCCAGGAGACAAGGTCCTATTGTTGTTACCTACGGACCATAATAAGTTATTGATGACATGGAAAGGTCCTTATGTTATTGAGCGAGTTGTTTCAAAGGTAGATTACGCAATCCACATTGATGGAACGAGTAAGGTTTTCCATGTTAATATGCTACAGAGATTTTATGAGAGACCACAGTATCTGTGAGCACAGACAAAACCAGAGGAGACTGTCTTCTCTATTGCTTGTACGGGGGTCGTAGACCAGTTGGACTGTGACGTAAGCGACACCGAGGCGCAGGAAGAGTTACAAATTCAATTGCCGGAGTTAACTCCGACACAAGGTTACAGGGACGTAAAAATTAACCCTGACCTTACGAGTTCAAGGAGTAGGGAACTTAAGACCCTGTTAGCGTCATTCCCGGATGTTATTACGGATTTGCCGGGTCGCACTACCGTGATCCAGCACCAAATAAAGTTGACTTCGGATAAGCCAGTATTTCTTAGACCTTATCCGCTGCCTTTTTCTTCGAGAGATAGAGTTATAAAGGAAGTTGAGTCAATGTTGAAGTTAGATGTGATAGAACCATCAACATCGCCGTATTCATCACCCATCGTCCTCGTGAAAAAACTTGATGGATCGGTGCGGTTCTGTATTGATTTTCGAAGATTGAACACTATTACGGTAGGCGATAGGGAGCCTATCCCGTTTCAGGAGGAATTAATAGCTTCATTGGCCGGGTCCACGTGGTTTTCCAAGATAGATTTAACGAAAGGTTATTGGGAAATCCCTCTTACTGAGGAGTCTAAACAATACACGGCGTTCCAAACGCCCATTGGATTATTCCAATTTAAGGTCATGCCATTTGGGTTGGTAAACGCGCCAGCGACGTTTGCACGATTGATGAGACTGGTGTTGAAGAACATACCTGATGTCGTGTCATTCTTTGACGATATAGCATGTCATACGTCGACATGGTCTGATCATATTCAGACACTAACAGTAATTTTTAAACGATTACGTCATTTTTGGTGCTAAAACCACGTTGAATTGTAATCTGGTATTGACATATGAGAGAGAGAGAGATATAATAAATTTTTTTCACGTTGAGTATAGAGAGAATAATTTTGCAGTGGTAACAGAAGACACTGCGTGTGCGCGTTTTGAGAAGAGAGAGATATTTCAAATTGTCGCGTTGAGAGAGAGATATATTTTTGATTCATCGCATTGAGAGAGCGATTCAATTTTGACAGTGATAACAGAGGACACTGGTTCGTCGCGTTGAGAGAGACATAAATTTTGAGAGTGATCACTCAAGACATTAATTTATCGCATTAAAGGCGATATATATATTTTATTGCAGTGGGAGCAACGGATAGACGGCACTGCCTTACTAGAATTCATATTCAGAGAGAGAGAGAGAGATAAAGTTTTTGCAGTTTAAGTGATACTGCCTGTAATTTACAGAGAGAGATAGAACGTCCTTTTCGCGAAGCAGTGCTAACGTAAGACACTGAATTAATATTAACAGACAATAACTGTTAGAGATAATATAATTGATACCGCGATATACCTTAACAGTAGGTAAATACTTACTAGTTACAGACTTTAACATATCATGGCGGAGTTTCTTAAATACATTGAATCTGCCAAAGTTCTGGGCATACCAGAAGAAGAACGCGCCTCGTGGTGCGAACGACAAGTACAGCAAGACCGAGATCGTGAGGATCGCCTAGCAGCAAGAGAGAGAGAAAAAGAAGAAAGAGAAAGAGAAAGAGAAAAAGAAGAAAGAGAAAGAGAAAAAGAAAGAGAGAGAGAAAAAGAAGAAAGAGAAAGAGAAAGAGAAAAAGAAGAAAGAGAAAGAGAAAAAGAAAAAGAGAGAGAAAAGGAAAGAGAAAGAGAGAGAGAAAAAGAGGCTGTAGAGAGAGAAAAAAGAGAGCATGAACTTGCAATGAAAAAGTTAGAGCAACAATCGCTTGTGACCCCCACTACTGCCACCAATACTTATGCTACCAAACCAAAACTGCCGACGTTTAATGAAAAACTCGACCGGATCGACACATATTTGCATCGGTTCGAGCTACACGCTAAATGCGTCGGATGGCAGCAGGCAATGTACAGTTCATGCCTGTCTAATTTACTAATAGGTAAGGCTCTAGAAGTATTTCATAGCCTCAAAATAGAGGATGCCAACGACTATGACAAGCTTAAAACAGCACTGCTAAAGCGATTCCAGCATACCGAGGATGGCTTTCATCAAAGATTTCGCGCATGTAAACCTGAGCCATCTGAAAATTTCTCAACTTATGTGAATCGGCTGAAACATTACTTAGACCGCTGGATCGAGCTCGCGAACGTAACTACCGGAAATTATCTTCAACTTTACGATTTGGTCTTAAAAGATCAAATCTATACGGCATGTCATTCCGATTTGGTTGCCCACCTTAAAGAGAGGGCACCGACATCCTCTGAAGAAATCACATCGTGCGCGGAACGTTATGCGTCCGCCCACCCAAATCGTCCTTTGGCAAAGCCTTCAACTACAACACCGTTTTATGCCAACGTAGGCAAAGGAGCGCCAACCGGACACGATCGTTCAAGGCCGACTCGTCGTCAGGCCCCAAATCCGCGCTCTCAATCAGAGCCGCCTTTTTTTAGACAGAGAGATTTTCCGAATCGAGGTAATGTATCCCCGCGTCGAGGATACCAGAGCTATTCTTTTTACGAGCCTCGCCCATATTATCGTGGCAACTATCCAGGCCAACAATATAACCGGCCTCAGGGACCGCCGCGACGAGTGTATTTTGATAATAATCATGATTATGATAGGCCGCAGAGTCTTCCCTATCGTGGAAACGATCCTAATCGTACTATGTGTTTTAGGTGTAATAGGGTAGGCCACATACAGAGATTTTGTAACGTGAAAATGGAATCGGCAAATGCCTGCTCGGTTAAATCTACACCTTATGAGACTGACGGTCATTCTAAATCTTCATCGCAATCAAAAGCTATTCCAGTCATGTCCGCCCTACATGAACTGGGTGAATTAACATTTTACCAGGGCCGCGTGAACGCGATTCGCGCTTCTGTTCTACGTGACTCCGGATGCACGACTATCGGCGTTCGACAGTCACTATTCCGTCCAACACAATTTTTGGATAAGGAGGTAACGTGTATTACTTTTGGCGGATCTGTAGAGCGATTCCGTCTTGCAGAAGTTTATATTGATACACCTTTTCTCACAGGTATTGTTACTGCATGTGTACTGCCTAATCCGGTGGCTGATATAATCATAGGGAATGTACCTCAAGTAAATAAGTTTCCTATCGGTAACTTGGAAATTTGGACTGAGGATGAGAGTGTTGCTTGTGCGGCAACACGCCTACAATCGAGTCGACGAGCAGACAGTCCATTGAGTAATCCTACTATTGAAGTGAACATTACGTCTAGTGCATTTCATGATGAGCAACATTCAGATCCCACATTGAAACATTTGTTTGCTAAGGTTGATCCTACCGCGCCGGATACCTCTAAGTTTCTTATTAAAGATGACTTATTATATCGTAATTTTCGGAGTAAGCGAGAAACCGCTTTGCAACTTGTGGTACCGAGATCTTTTCGTCGCGACATTATTCGTCTCGCGCATGACACTTCCTTGGCGGGTCACCAAGGAAAGGCCAGAACTAAGTCTCGAATACTATCGCAATTTTTTTGGCCCAGTATTTACGCAGATGTAAACCGGTTCGTATCAACATGTGACGTATGTCAGAGACGTACTCCTAAAGGAAGAGCATCGCGAGCTCCTCTGCAGGAGACGCCTATGGTCTCCAGACCATTTGAGCGCGTTGCCGTAGATATAGTTGGACCCCTACACAAGTCAGACAGAGGACATCGTTTTATACTTTCTGTCATTGACTACGCAACCCGTTGGCCAGAGGCCATTCCGCTAAAAGACATTTCAGCTCATCATGTCGCTGAGGCCCTTATTACTATTTTTTCGCGTCTTGGGTTTCCGGTTGAAATTTTATCGGACAGAGGTCCACAGTTTACCTCTGAACTTTTTAAGAAAGTCTTGGAATTGGTCGGGATTAAACAAAGATTGACGTCTCCATACCACCCACAGTCTAATGGCTGCTGTGAACGGTGGAATGCTACCATGAAAGCTATGCTTGCGCGAGTTTCCGCCGACAAGCCGAGTGATTGGGATCGACAACTCCCCGCTATTCTTTTTGCATACCGAGAACTGCCGAACGCATCGACGGGTTTTTCCCCCTTCGAATTATTGTATGGTCGTAAGCCGCGTGGTCCAATGGCCATACTTCATGATTTATTCGCCGGATCAGACACCGACGACAACGATACGCGGTCTGCATATCAATACGTTGTAGACTTGCGCCATCGAATTCTTAACGCATGTCAGCTCGCACAAAAATCTTCAGCTGCGCATGCTAGTCTTTATAAACTATATCGTGATCAAGGTAGCCGATTGCGAACCTTGGCCGTCGGAGACCAAACTCTTGTTCTCCTTCCGGAGACGAAAAATAAACTCCTTCTTACATGGAAGGGACCTTTTAAAGTTCTAAAGAGACTTTCTCGAGTGAATTATCTTATCAAGATTCGAGGACAGGACAAAGTCTTCCATATAAATATGTTAAAGCAGTACCTGTCCGACGATGATAATCGACAGAATAATCGCCGAAATGTGGTTGCTCAGGCCAATGCGGCCTTGGTTTCAGTTGACGATGATGATCCTATTAAGATTGAGAATTCAATCCCCGCACTTCGATCTTCTGAAAACACTTCGGATGTGAATATAAATCCAGATTTATCTGAATCGCAAAGACAAGATATAAGAGATTTGCTTAACGAGTTTACTACAGTCTTTACTGATCTACCAGGTAATACTTCCTTGGTACAGCATGTTATAAGATTAAAGACGGGTATACCCGTCTTTGTTAAACCATACCCGCGTCCGCTGCACGCACAGGAGACTATAATAACCGAGGTACGTAACATGTTTCACCTGGGAGTGATAGAGCGATCGACGAGCCCATATAACTCACCCATCGTCTTAGTGAAAAAAAAAGATGATACCGTGCGTTTTTGTATTGACTATCGTAAACTTAATGAGGTTACGATATATGACGCTGAACCGATTCCCAACCAGGAGAATCTTTTTGCTCAGTTAGCGAGAGCAACGATTTTTTCTAAAATTGACCTTTCCAAAGGCTATTGGCAAATTCCGCTTGATGAGAATAGCAAGCAATATACCGCTTTTCAGACTCCGTTGGGTCTTATGCAGTGGCGCTATATGCCTTTCGGGTTAGTTACAGCCCCTGCCACTTTCGCCCGTATGATGACAATATTGCTCCAGGGTATGAATTCCGTATTGTCGTATTTTGACGACATTTGTATTTATGAAACCAATTGGTCGGGCCACCTCGCAGCCCTACGACAAGTTTTTATTGCTCTTCGTCGAGCTGGCCTTACGGCGAAACCCAGTAAGGTGTTTTTAGGATATAATGAAATTAATTTTCTGGGCCATACAATTGCCCACGGCGTTCAGACTCCTGATGACAAGAAGATAACTACCATCTTAAAGCTCCAACCCCCTCGAACTAAGAAAGAAGTTCGTAGTTTATTGGGCTTTCTTAACTATTATAGGAAATTTATTCCAAATTTTTCTTCGCTTACAGCTCCGTTGTCGGACCTCACAAGAAAGAATTTTCCTAATAAAGTGAAATGGACAACCGAATGTGCTGATACACTTCGTACCGTTCAACAATTGTTTTCCACTTCCCCCATTCTCATACTGCCAGATATAAACCAAATATTTATTGTCCGCACTGATGCGTCGGACAAGGGATTGGGAGCTGTGTTATTACAGGAACGAGATGATACCTTGCGGCCATGTCTATACGCCAGCCGCAAGTTGCTAGATAGGGAATGCCGTTATGCAATTATCGAGCGAGAGTGCCTCGCTATCATTTTTGCTGTAAACGCATTTTCGCGATATCTACTCATGTCCGAGTTTATAATTGAAACGGACCATCGTCCGTTGTTATTCTTGAAGGCTAACAGGGCTAAAAATGCTCGATTAACGAGGTGGAGTCTTGCACTCCAGGAATACCGGTTTGTTATCCGGGCTATCCCTGGCGGTGACAATTCCCAAGCTGATATTTTGTCACGTCTCATTTAAATTCCTATTAAAGAGTGTTGTGTCTTGTATTGGGGTTGGATAGTGCTTGTCCCCCTCAATTCTAGACGGTGGATGGATTCACATTTACCTTGTTCATTACTTTATGAACCAATTTTACAATCCTTTTTTGTGAATATCCTCTTTCCGCCAGCGTCATTCCTGACTGTGACCTGAACTTCTGGCAGACCTGACGCCCTTGTCAGCGGGTCAATGAGATGGAGACATGGCAAACCAAGCTACCAGAGCTACTGCTGCCATTGGATACCACAGTATTTTAATTAACAATATATTGTGTGTGAATGTGTATATAAGCAGCAATTGTGTGTGTTGACTAGATAATTATGAGCCTATTCCTTCAGTAAGGCTTCATTGTTTCATAATAGTTATACTTTAATCCAGCAGTATACAGTGATATACTCATTGTTATTATAGATGTTCCTGAGAATTTTGATTGGGTGCAGTAAGAATGTTTAGATAGACTAGATTCTATAGAACGTGGCATCAATAATTGTGTGTTTTTTGTCCATCCAATATGCACGTTCTTACTTAGATTTTTCTTCACAAGCTTAAAGCTCGTTTTTCTGCAGTACTACTTAAGCCCCTACCACAATAACTTTGGGATTTCTTGGATCCTATCGTGTAAATTTTACTTAAAATTTTCACTGGGGTGGGGGATATGTCAGGGTTAGGACTAGAATTGCCGTGCTGGGTCACGGTTTGTTTATTTCAGGGTCGCGTTGATTTTAGCCAGTGCAAATGTCCTTGAACTATTCTCGTGGACAGTTTGTTTTTGTAACGCTTTTTCTTAGAGATGGAAAGAAAGTGGGGCAGGATAGAATAAATGGATGAGTTAACAGTGACGGTGCAGTTTTCGACCCCGTGATTTTGATAAACTTTAACAGGGGTGAGAAAAGGGAGTGAGTAAATTCGTACATAAAACGTAGAGGGTTTAGAGACTTTGGCAAGGGTTTTGATATCTTAATTTGACCTTGTCTGTTACTATTAATAGAATCTATTAATATTACGAGCTGAGCTCGAAATGGATGCACCAATCAAATTTGGGCAGTTGGCTGGGGAAATGCAGATGGCCGCACGGTATATAACCAGAGCCATTACTATGTTTGAGCACTCCATGCAGAATTTTCCATCTGCGAGGGCAGTCGGCTGGATTCGGCCTGAGAGAATCAGAAGATTGTTAAAGCCATGTCTATGCCATTGATAGACATTGGAATGAGACCATACGCCCTTACGAAATCATCTACTGCTATTATCTCCAGCTCCCTGATCTCGGATCAGGGGCCAATCGTAAGTTTCTAGATCTACCTTCTGATTCGACGATGAACGTGAATCGGACCTTAAGTTTTTTAAAAGTGTGGTAGTCTCAAGGAGACTTAGTTCCCGTTGTCGACCAACATTATGGCCGACCTAAAGAAGTATTTAGAGCTGGCCAAAGAGTTCAGCATCCCAGAGGAGCAGCGAGCTTCTTGGGTAGACCAAAGAATAAAGGAGGACTGCGCGGAGAAAGCCGCGCAACAACAAAGAGAAGATAGAGCAGCGGAGCGAGCAGAGAAAGCCGCGCAACGAGAACAAGAAGATAGAGCCGCGCAGAGAGAGCACGAACTGGCTCTCAAACGGATGGAGCTGGATCAGACCCAGCGGGCCACGCCCCCGACTGCGCATTCTAGCAAATCGACTAAGCCGAAGCTTCCTACGTTTCAAGATAGGGTCGACCAGATTGACTCCTATCTCCACCGGTTTGAGTTACACGCCGCCTGCGCCGGATGGCAGCGGAGCGAATATACTTCCTGCCTTGCGAACCTGTTAACCGGCAGAGCATTAGAGGTCTTCCATGGCCTCAATGTCGACGACGCTAAAGATTATGATATACTTAAAACCGCCCTTCTAAAGAGGTTTCAACACACGGAAGACGGGTTCCATAAACGGCTCCGGGATTGTAAGCCAGAACCTTCCGAGAATTTTGCCACTTACGTGGAGCGTCTCCGGCACCTTCTCAATCGATGGATTGAGTTGGCTGGGGTGGAGGATGGCAACTTTACTAAACTGTACGATTTGGTCATAAAGGACCAGATATATACATCCTGCCATGCGGACCTGGTCGCGCATCTGAAAGAGCGCGCTCCCAAGACGTCCGCCGAAATAACGTTAATAGCGGAGCAGTATGCAGCTGCTCACCCTAGTCGCTCCTTGGCCAAGGCCAAATCTAATGAACCTTTTTTACGCCGGAGTGGGCACTAAAACATCGACAGGCTCGAGACAACCTCGAGCGCCCGCTCGACAGGGGCCACATACTTACGGGCAGTTCGAACCACCAGCTGCCAGGATGCGACCCATCCCGCGCAATTTCCCTCGCGGCCATGAACCCCGATTTGCACATCAGTTCCCTGCCGGCGGGCCAACTTACAGTAAGTATGAACCACCGAGACAGTCCTATCGGACTTACGATAGCCATTTCAGATGTTGGAACTGTGGCAGAAAAGGTCACTATGCTAGGGACTGTGGAGTTAGGCGGGAAATAGCGAATGCATGTTCCGTCGTGTTCACGCATGGGAGTTCAGCCAAACCTTTAATTGCGAAGACATCCCAAGATGTGCCGGTTATGTCATCCCTCCACGATCAGGGAGTTTTAACACTATATGAGGGTCAAGTAAACGCAACGCGCGCATCAGTGTTGCGGGACTCGGGATGTACCACCATCGGCGTGCGGGAATCCCTTGTTCGCCCCACGCAGCTCCTTGATCAGCGGACAACGTGTAGTACATTTGGGGGTTCGATAGAACATTTCCGCCTTGCGGAGGTGTATATAGACACACCCTTTCTTACTGGAGTGGTCACCGCCTGTGTTTTGCCGAATCCGCATGCAGACCTGATAATTGGGAACATACCCCAGGTTAAAGATGTGCCGCACAATAAACTTAAGATTTGGAACGAGGAGACGGATATTGCGGGTGTTAGCAGGCGACATCGGAGACGTCGCCAAGCTGACGGTGCGTTACGGAACATTGTCGTAGATTTAAACGTAAACCCTGAAGTTTTCCGTGATGAGCAGCGATCGGATTCCTCTATCAGACGTCTCTTTGCAAAGGTTCATCCTGACGAGCCGAACACGACTAAATTCTGTATTAAGGATGACTTGTTGTACCGCGTTTATAGAGGCAAGCGCGAGATCATAATGCAGCTGGTGATACCCAGCTCATTTCGACGAGACATCCTGCGTCTTGCGCACGATACTGCGTTATCGGGCCACCAGGGAAAAGCTAGGACAAAATCGAGAGTTCTGTCACAGTTCTTTTGGCCTGGCGTGTACTCGGACATTAATCGGTATGTGTCGCGATGTGACACTTGCCAGAGGAACTATTCGAGGTAAGGCGGCGAGTGCGCATCTAAAAGAGTTGCCGATTGTCTTAACGCCGTCCTTTTGTTAGTCTAGCGTCTTGCTTGTAATTTATCGTTCTTTCTATTAGAACGATACATTACAAGCAAGACGCTAGACTAAGAGAAAGAACGATACATTACAAGCAAGACGCTAGACTAAGAGAAAGAACGATACATTACAAGCAAGACGCTAGACTTTCTCTTAGTCGTGCGTCTTGTTTGTAATGTATTACCTTTTTATACATTCGTTATATCGTATTTATCTTTCTTGGTTACACTTATTTTTTTTCTTTAGATTGCATACTTAGATTGTATCACGTGTTTTGACACGTTGAGCGGTTTTTAGAGGTAACTTGGCTTGGTGAGAGGGCAAAGTTATTAAGAATTAAGCCTCCTGGGCCCAGTTGCACGACTGACTGTCAGACGCTAGTAGTCAACTAAATCTGGAAGACTTCCAAATTTAGCTGACTGCCAGTCTAGTTGGGTTGCACATGTCCCATTTTCGCTGGATGTCAACTAAAGTTGGCTTCCAATCCTGTAGGTGGGCTGACCGTACTCTAAATCTGGAAGTCAACAACATGGCGGGCATTGTACATGTTTTGCAACTGTGGCATGCACGACGTAAACTTTTTAGAAACAGAATAGATCCTCTCTATGAGTATGATGATGAAGAACTAATAGAGAGGTTTCGATTTCGAGAAGAGGAAATCAGATACATCGCTGACCTATTGAGAAATGATTTGCAATTTGCTTACAATCGCAAGGGTTCCCTTTCCCCTGAAATGCAGCTGCTTGTGGCTTTGCGTTTTTTTTTGCGACTGTATCCTTACAGATCGTTGTTGGCGACGCTGTGGGAGTACACAAAAGCACTGTCTCGCGAACAGTCCATCGAGTGGCTGCAGCTTTGTTTCGGCGGGCACGACACTATATTCATTTTCCAAACCAACAAGGAGCAGATGAACAGAAACGTTTGTTTCACGCAAAAGCAGGATTTCCGAATGTCATAGCCTGTATTGATGGGACTCACATTCGCATACAAGCGCCTATCTTCAACGAAAATGAGTTCGTGAACAGAAATGGTAAACATAGTATAAATGTTCAAGTTGTCTGTGACGCACAACTACGTGTGGTGAACTGTGTTGTTCGTTATCCGGGTTCAGCTCACGATGCACGGATTGTGAGAGAGAGTTCAGTCTGGCAACACTTTGATGGACAACCCAAGCTTCTGGATGGGTTCATACTCGGAGATAGCGCATACCCACTCAGGAACTGGCTTCTCACGCCGATGTTGAACCCACAGACAGCAGCAGATGTGAGGTACAATAATGCTTTCATTGGCACGAGAATAACCGTTGAGAGGTGCTTTGGTGTGTTGAAGCGTCGTTTCCACTGCCTACATAGTGAGCTGCGATACAGTCCTTCAAGAGCCTGCAAAATTATCACTGCTTGTCTGGTTCTCCACAACATGGCCATAGAGTTCGGTACTCCCCTCCCAGAAAACGGTGATCTTCCTCCAGATGACAACGACGATAGTGATGCTTCCCCCAGTGACCAAACTCCAACACCATCTGGCCGAGCCGTCCGTCAACATCTTGTTCAGAGCTTTTTTGGACAGCCAAGGTAAAACGTTCAAATGCACACAGGCAGGCACGCATACACATATATACGAAGAGAGAGAGAGAAAGAGAGACAGACCGACAGACAGAGAGAGACAGAGAGAGACAGAGAGACAGAGGGAGACAGACAGAGAGCACAGAAACAGTATCTTGCTTGTTTTTGTTGTTGTTGTTGTTTCCAATGAATCATTTTAATGCACAAAACCTTTTTCTTTTAAGTTCCATAGATTTTTTATTTATTTGAAGTTATGAAATAAAACAAAGAAAAGATCAATGGTACACTCATTTCTTCCAAAACTAACTTCTTTAAAGCAGAAAGCTTAATGCAACTCTTGTCCTTAATCATGAAACAAAAACTAAGATAACCTTCAAGTGTCTTTTCTCTACTTATTTCACGTAATGAAAAAAGGAATAAAATAACATCCCGCCTCTTTGGCATCAATAACTAAAATAACGTTCACGTGGCTTCTTGCTACTAATATCAGGATTTAAATCTGTATCAGATAATGATCATTGTTGCTGTTAATCGTAATGGTGGATGTGTACACACAGAGATGAGGCTAGTTTTTGTCTTCGGTTTTCAAACGCTTGATCTCAAGTTCAAGTTTCTCGTTTTTTAAAGCAAGGTTTTTCATTTGCATTTCCTTCAATTCAATTCCTTTTTTGAGATATGCCTCATACAAGTCATGAGATGCCGTTGTTGGTGAAAATCGTCTCTTGCCACCTCTTTCAGGGACCACCGTGCTGCTGGATTGCCGTGTGGTGGTGGTGCTGCTGCTCGTGCTTGAAGGTTCAGGGCTGCCAGGGAATTGGCCTTCCCTTGCTATCAGGAATCCATGGGAATCTGTCACCACGTGGAATGGCCTTCTCGAAGAGCTGGTCAAGGGTGTCGATGACCTGCTGCCATTGGCCTGCGACTGTGTGCAATGATCGCTTTGTTCGCGTGTGCCTGCAGACAAGATATAATAGACACCATGAATAGTTTAATTTCTCCATTTATCCTATATTCTTTTGGACCCTCAACATTCACTAAACTATGCTGTATTTTTTTCCATTCATTGATTTAATTAAATTTAACTTGTATACAAATAAGTGATATTAGACACAAAAAAGAAAGAAAATTACAAAAATAAAACAATGGGACTATTTAATAATGAACAAAAAAACTGAATAAGAAAATCAAAATTTTAAAATAGTACATCAGGTGAGGAACAATTAAGAATTAGAATAGTATAAGTCTTTAAGACATTACAATTAAGAATATGAATAATATTAATATCAGATTTGCAGGTACACGTAACATTTCTGTTGCATTTTATTTTAAAATAATGTACTTTCCATTTGCACGTAAGAGAAAGAAGTGTAGTTTGGAAGTGTTTGCGTTTGTGCGTTTGTTCTTGCATGAATGTGTAATTTGGATTTGGATTTTTGGTTAGTTTGAAATGAAAACAAAAAACTCGTTAATTTAATCTTACGACACAACTTCATACTTGGTATTTATTATTTTCTTCCTGAGGTGTGGATATGTGTACAGTTTAATTGCTTTTCCAAGTTTATAAAAAAGAAAATGAGCAAGAGCTGTTAGTTATCTTACCAACAGGCAAAAAGTGAAAGGTGTCACAATCAGGCATATCCTCATCACGAGAATCTGAAAAAAAAAGAATCAAGATCAAAACAACCGCTGACAATCATAAGCTATGAAATGGCATACGTTTGTTGGATTATAAATGAGACAATGACAGAGCCTGAATGTTACATTTTGTGTTCCAGCCACATCAAACAATTTCCGAATAATGTTCACTTGGCTTGGGGCAAAGTTTTAGTATGCAACCCAGTGTCAGTATACAGTGACTGGAAGAGATAACTGCGACTGATATTCTTGTGTGACAGCCTCAAGTTAATTTGCCTATGCAGCACTGTCAAAAGATGAACATAGTAATAACAAGATCGCAAGCCATATAAATGTACTCCCAGTTATGATTAGTTTTGTCTTGCGCACGTGCAGTGGCATCAATATTATTTATAGAACTTAAGGGACTCAGTTCCGATCATTTTCATTCCAAGTTTCCTTCAATTCGGTCAAATAAATCCAAAGATTTCGGCAATGATGTGCTTTGTGTAAACTGTGCACGCCGAAGGTGAAGTTCATTTGACAACGTAAACAAAATCAGACAGTATATATTTGTTAAATTTACCTTCAATCACATCCCCAGTGTCGATTCCGCCACCGATTCCAAACGTCAGCTCCGAATCGGCTCCAATAATGTCAGCAATGATGCTTGTATACGGTCCTTCTTTAGGCTGTGGGCCTCCCCCTGTTTTCGGCCGCTTCTTCTGTGCAAGATGTGTTCGTGCATCGCTGCACAGTTTCTGCCACTTCGTTTGTATCTCCTGTTTGCTTCGAACTGTAAACGACACAGCGTTTACAGCTTCCACGACTACCCCCCATGCATCATTCTTTTGTTTCAGCGATAGTGATGCTTTTAATTTTGATTGCAGAATGCCTTTATTCAGGGAAAAAGCATCCAACAATGCTAATATTTCCTTGTGTGAGAAGTTTTCCTTTCTCTCTCGTTTCTCGACCACACTTTCGGAATTAAGAGCTGCCATCTTGGATTACACGGGAACGGGGAAAATCGGGAAAATCATAGAGTCTATTTATAAATATGTGACGTAGCTCCGTTAGTTGGCTGCTAGTTGACTTAGTTGGCTGCTAATTAGCAGCCAACTAAAATTGACTCGTGCAACGCATCTAACAACTGACTTCTAACTAGAAGTCAACTAGGGGTTAGGAGCTTCTAAATTGGAAGTCAGTCATGCAACTGGCCCCTGTGCTGTAGAGTAACAACGCTGTTTAAGTGACACCTATTATTGAATTGTTGGAATCCGTGCAGTGAGCACACTGCCAGTTCTTCGTAATTATTGATTTATACCGATCTCGTCTTTAAATTGACGGGCTCCCGAGAGGACAGTATTAGGCTGTTTGGGGAGGTGATTTTTTTTTGTGTAGTGATGAGTAGTGAGTATTGGTTTTATTGTCGGCTGATGCCGCCGCCCGAAGGAGCAATGGGTTGTCTCAGGGGAAGAGTCTGTATCAGTGTCGTGGTGATAACAGAGGACACTGCGTGTTCGCGTTTTGAGATATTTTGCAGAGGTAACAGAGGACACTGCGTGGTCGCGTTTTAAGAAGTTGTGAAGAAGAGTGTTTTTTTGTTTTTTTTATACAACCGATTATGTCTATGGTTTTCCGCGTTTCGTGGACCATCTAACGTAATACTAGATATGACAAGTAAGAATAACCGATTGTGATTGTGACTATCCATGTGGTCAGTGGACGAGTTACCTAAGAACATACCCGATATAGATATTAAATTGAACCGATTGTGACTAAGTACCGAGATGACTGTGCCACTTGACGTGCGCGTGTCCTGCGCTCGCCTCGGCATCTCATCTATACCGGATTGGACATGTTAGGAAGGAATTAAGCATAATGTTATTGAATTGATAGATCAATACTAGTGTTGCATTGACCTATGTAATTATTAAATCAAAAGAAGCGCTACATGACGTTTGACCGACAACGTCAGATTAATTTATTTTAAGTAACTATGCCGAAATTTGTAGTTGGATAGACCCAAAGTTTTATCTTATTTAAGAATCTGTCATACGGATTGGGATTGGAGAAACTGTTGACATCTCATTCGGAGACCGGGGATGGAATCACATACTATTGTCCATTGATTTTGGGAAACTTTAAACCACTCCCGTGCTTTCCTTTATCCAACAGTGTAACGACTGACCAGGACCCTGATTGTTGGACAACCCACACGCTGTTGCCCACGGGTCAGATGACAAAAATCCATGGCAGACCAGGCATCCAGAGCCACAAATGCCAGCGAATGAAAATTTTGTTAGAATTATTCATTGTTGATTGTTAAATGTATTCAGTACGGATGTTTTTGGATATGACCATGTGTGCATTCAAATTGTGATATATGCATTGATGTATATTCCGTAGGGAAAAACTTGTGATTCATTATTTGTTACAGACGGACCTTGCTACAGAACGATGCATGTAAATTTCTCATGCAAGTTTTGTCCATCAAAAATGCACGTTCAGTTTTCACCTTTAATATAAGTTCAGTTACGTGAACCTTCGGTTATGTCGGGGGCTCATGACATTAAGTTCCCCCAATTTTTTTTTTATCGTTAAAATTGTAAATTTTAACTGGGGTGGGGGATGTGTCATGATTTCATTTTTGGGATCCAGTGAGTAGTGTTAGGGTGATCCGACCCTTAGAATAAAAAGGTGGGATTTTATAGGTTAGTGGACTCACGCCTTAAGGCGGTGATTTGTGTAAGCTATGCACGGGGCACGTGAACCCGGCATGATTTCGGAAGGTGAGACAAGAAACTTTCACGCGGTTTGGCTGGAGGTATATAAGCTTAAGTCGCCATTGTTTAAGCAGAGAACGGCTGTGGAAATCATTCGATCCAGTGAGGTTCCTCTCGGCTCGAGCTCCAGGGCCTGACAATAGGAGTCGAGCACAGACAGAATAGACACAAGTGAAGTCGAAGTGGAGTGACCGTGTCGTCATCCAGAGAATTGATAAACGCCTCGTCGCACTAGGCCAAAAGTGCGAACCGTGTCCTTTGGATCTACGCTCGTACTTGGCTACGAGCGTATAATGGTAGGCAATTATAAGTCCACACAATAGAGACAGGAATTACTAGATCAGCCCAGTGACGAAGCTGAGTAGTAGGAAAGCCACCTGGCAATCCTCACAATAGAGACAGGATTAATACAGTGTAGAATGATAGTGTGTGTGGAAAGAAAGAACTATTGAAGTCAGTCATAGAAAAATAATCTTTTGTAGACGTAGTACGTAGATATTGTATCTCATGTTATATTGAATGCCTTAGTTGTATCCCATGTGAGATTAGAACTTTAGAATTACAGTTAATAAGTTCAGCGACAAGCTGGAGTTCCCACAACGGGGCTTTGATGTTGCCACTAATTAAGACAGTCCTATTTATTGTATCTGCAATCCTATCTATGTTATCTGCAACCATATTTATTGTATTCTGCAATCCTATCTATTGTATCTGCAACCATATTTACTGTATCTGCAATCATACCTATTGTATCCGTAGTAATAAAGTAGTATGGCCCTTCAGGCCTGATATATATATTCAACGAGTGTGTTATGAATTATTACGATTGTGCCTGGACGAGTGTGAGTGGCCTTTCGATTAGTCGAATGCGCTATTATCCCCAAGACCTTACTCACCTCGAACATTGACACTGGTTTCCCCTCCATGGTCGCGGTGTGGGTTAGAGGGGGAGAAGTCGACTGACACTCTTTCGAGGTCCGCTCCCACAATCGACGAACACACAAAAAAAATACTTGCACTCTAAAAACTAAATAAATCAATTGCTTTGATTTTTAGCAGAACTGTAGGGCAGTTTAATTACAGGAATTAATGTAACAAATATAATTATAAATATAAATATCAATTCAAAGGCAACTGAATCTAACTAATGAAACTACAGCTTTCTATAAAGACTAACTTATTCACTCTAACTACTTGCAGGTCATATGAGTTATATGCCAATAGAATCCGCGCACGTGGCGACGGATATAACAGTTTAAATTCTATTAATTCAATGAGACATGTTATGATGTGGACATTTCCTCTAGACACGCCATGGAGAATGCTTGTACAACCATGCGTTGTCTGGCGGTAGCTCTGAAACTGTCTTCAAAAGTAAGTAGAACGGTTCACTTTCATCATTACAAATTAGTATGGACTCTCACCATGCGGCCCTCACTGGGAGTGAGAGCGCTGGATGTAAACGCTGTGGGTTTATATCAAACCAAGTAGCTTAGGCTCTGGAGCTTTAACTCATGGCGCTCCTCACAATATGGACTGCTCAACTGCGTCTCTTATGTCTCTCATCTGGCTGAGGACTATCGCCGTCCACCTCGTAAATGGATTGTCTACATGTGGCATCTATCTAATCTCTGCATGGGTTTAAATACTAAAGCTATGTCTCGACCTTCCGTCCAGATTCATACATTTGATTGGTGCAACCACCTCTAGCTCAGCTGCCGAACCGAGTTATTTTAAGTAACAGCCCTACACAACGACCTTGGGTCGACATCAAAGGTCGAATCACTCAAGACAATAAAATGTAATTTTATAGCAATAAATTCCTAACATGTTCAAAACCCCGAGCTTTTACTCTGGATCACGGATTTTCTGTACGTCAACAGACGTCTCAATAACATTTAATTCCTACTCACCCCTTCCCTCTCTACTAAACCTAGTTCAAAACACGAGATATAAAAAGTGCTCAGTCATGCACACATACGCTGTCCGTCTATCCTTCCCCACACCTTCTGTCTATCTATTAGGAAAAAAACTGTTCAAAACAAATTGTTTACGAGACCAAGTTATGCTGGCTCGCACAATAATTACGTTTGTAAAAATTACTCACTGCTCTCTCACAAAAATTTACTCAGTGGAAACATTTATGAATCAAATCTGTTCTTGACAGACACATGTCCCCCTCTAAGCCAGTGCTTACAGAGGGACATACACACCTGTCCCCCCCTAAGCAAGTGCGCACAGAGGGACACAGTCATGTCCCCATCTAAGCAAGTGCTTACGGAGGGACACGAGCCCCTCTAAGCAAGTGCCTACAGAGGGACACATATCCCGCTCTAAATGTATGCTTACAGAGGGACACATGCGCCCCCCCCCCTTCTAAATATGTGCTTACATTTACTACAGAGGGACACATCACATTATTTTAATGTCTCTAAGCACAGGATTTAAGATATCTTTCAGCGCAAGATTTAAGAGGGACAGTTGCAGAAATCAGTTCCTTTTGCATGGACGGGCATAGTTAGAACGTATTATGCAGTCACTGTGTGGGCTCTGAAACAAAATAAATATTTTTGAAGATCTAGATCTAGTTCTGGATCTCACAGATGCCGGAGCAATAATATGCGCTCCAAATTTAATCTGTGGCCAGTACGTTTAAGTTTAAGTTTGAAGACAAGCACAATGGCACGATAACAGCCACGTTGTGCTGAGAAAAGTCAGATGATAGACAGAGGTAAAAGAATGACAGGATAGAAAATGAGCCTACCACTACCAGGGACATGCACCAACCGCTGTGCTAGCCTATACGTGTGAGAAGAATCACAAGGTGACAGAACATCGGACCGTCTATTTTAGGTATGGCGGCAAATAGGATATTTTACTTATTTCGAGAGTGCGGAATGTCTATTTTACGTATGACAGCAAATAGCCTGTAGGCTGTTTTACCTATTTCTGCAAAATATTCCTACCGCTATTTTACGCACGATGGCGTATGACCATGCGCTGTCAAAGTCGGCATGGCAATTAGTGTAAGGGGTAGGGTGAGATTTAGGGTTGGGAAGATCTTTCGATCTAGTCATACAGGGCGCCGCCATGTTGGGCGATCGAAATCAAAAACAGGCAAACTTCCCAAAATAGAATATCCGTCGGTTGGCTGAGTAAAAATAGCAAGTCACCATATTTCGATGACGTTTTTCACATACATGTCCCTCTGTAAGCAATTGCTTAGAGGGGGACATGTGTCCCTCTCTAAGCACTTCCAAAATAAACTAGCTGAGGTTACGGCACTGCGTGAGATAAATCACTGTGTTCGTCTGTTTCAATTCTGGTTTCAAGTAAGGGATTCTTTTTTTCTTTTTACCTCGTCCGTCCTTTAGGTTTGCTTTATTGTCGCCCTGGTTTGTTCCTAGAAAAGTCTTTTTGCATTCCCATTATGCGTTAATGCCCTACCCACCCCGTCAGCATTCGAGGCCAAAAATGTCTGAAATAGTATTATTCTGTGCATTGCACAGCATGTTTAATAATCAACGCATCGAAAAGAAATGATAATGCCATGGGCTCTTATGTTCCTTCATAAGAAAGGATTAAGGGCCAAATTAATGATGCAACGGAAACTGAAAAAAAATTACTTCCCCACCATTTCCAGTCTAAAAATCGAAAATAGAAACTTCTACAGATCAAAAGGAAGGCATTTGTACAATTTCACTCAAATTCCAGCTGTATGAGTTTAGGCAAGCTTTGATAAAAATCAGGGAATTTTCTTTTCTTTTTTTTTACTATATCGATGTGTAAATCAAAATAGTACGATTACATAATGATTTCTATTACATATTTCAGTAACTTGCAACCTTTGGCACGACTAACTGACCAAACTATACACTCTTCAGGCCTTAAATTTGGCAGGAAGGTGACAATTGAGATAAGGAAGATGATGGCTATAATTAAAAGTTGTTTACTTCAAGCATGTATTTTTTAAAAATGGCAATGTTTATTGCTATGTAACATCTGTCTTTTTGCATGTTTGTTTCGTAATATATATAGTACCGTGTGTCGCGATGTGGGTTAGATGGGGAGAAGTCGACTGACACTCTTTCGAGGTCCGCTCCCATATTGACGAAGAACACACACAAAAAAATACTTGCACTCTAAAAACTAAATAAATCAATTGCTTTGATTTTTAGCAGAACTGTAGGGCAGTTTAATTACAGGAATTAATGTAACAAATATAATTATAAATATAAATATCAATTCAAAAGCAACTGAATCTACTAATGAAACTACAGCTTTCTATAAAGACTAACTTATTCACTCTAACTACTTGCAGGTCATATGAGTTATATGCCAAATAGAATCCGCGCACGTGGCGACGGATATAACAGTTTAAATGCTATTAATTTAATGAGACATGTTATGATGTGGACATTTCCTCTAGACACGCCATGGAGAATGCTTGTACAACCATGCGTTGTCTGGCGGTAGCTCTGAAACTGTCTTCAAAAGTAAGTAGAACGGTTCACTTTCATCATTACAAATTAGTATGGACTCTCACCATGCGGCCCTCACAGGGAGTGAGAGCGCTGGATGTTAACGCTGTGGGTTCATATCAAACCAAGTAGCTTAGGCTCTGGAGCTTTAAAATCATGCTCCTCACAATATGGACTGCTCAACTGCGTCTTAAATGTCTCTCATCTGGCTGAGGACTATCGCCGTCCACCTCGTAAATGGATTGTCTACATGTGGCCTCTGTCTAAGCTCTGCACGGGTTTAAATACTAAAGCTATGTCTCGACCTTCCGTCCAGATTCATACATTTGATTGGTGCAACCACCTCTAGCTCAGCTGCCGAACCGAGTTATTTTAAGTAACAGCCCTACGCAACGACCTTGGGTCGACATCAAAGGTCGAATCACTCAAGACAATAAAATGTAATTTTATAGCAATAAATTCTTAACATGTTCAAAACCCCGAGCTTTTACTCTGGATCACGGATTTTCTGTACGTCAACAGACGTCTCAATAACATTTAATTCCTACTCACCCCTTCCCTCTCTACTAAACCTAGTTCAAAACACGAGATATAAAAAGTGCTCAGTCATGCACACCTACGCTGTCCGTCTATCCTTCCCCACACCTTCTGTCTATCTATTAGGAAAAAAACTGTTCAAAACAAATTGTTTAGGAGACCAAGTTATGCTGGCTCGCACAATAATTACGTTTGTAAAAATTACTCACTGCTCTCTCACAAAAATTTACTCAATGGAAACATTTATGAATTAAATCTGTTCTTGACACATCCCCCACCCCAGTGAAAACTTAGGGTTTGAACGACATAACTGTCTACCAACGTTGCTATGTAATAGTACTTTGGAAAGGGCTATATAGTAAAAAATATATCGTTACTGGAAGTCAAAAAAAAAAAAAATTCTAAGAACGTGCATTATCGACGGACAATAGCATATGTATGTTTATATGCGACGTTCTGTGATAATATATAATTATTGTAGCACTTAAGAATTAAAGTGATAAACTTCTCTCACACAGACATACTGTAAAGACTGAAATATTGAGCAACTAGCTCATCGCCTCACTGAGCGTAATTAATACATTCATAGAACATGAACGAACAATAGTTAATTAAAGTAATGGTATCCTGGCAGCAGTAGGTCTGGTCGCTCGGTTTGCCATTTTCTCATCTCATTGACCCGCAGACAAAGGCGTCAAGGTTGTCTGAAACTCAGGTCATGGTCAGGATGGACGCTAGTGGAAAAAGGAATCACACGGAAATTTTGAGAAAGAATGTCCATAATTGGTAGGACAATATAATGTGAAACCATCCACGGTCTCCGAAAAAGGTGAAAAATGCTCAACCTCAATGCTTAACAGTCTCTATATAAAATAGCAACATATTCTGGTTTATCAATTATAAATTTCGCCATAGTTAAGCTGAAATAAACAAACGTCGACAAAATAATTAGCCTGACGTACTCTTTCAAAATCTGCGTAGCGCTCGTCTTGATTTAAGAATTATATAGCGCTTCTCGCATTCAACAATAATCTAAATCTCAATTGAATAACATTACACTTTAATCTATTTCTAATTATATCCAATCCGGGATAGATGAGGTGCCACCAGGCGATAGTAGTTAATTTAAGGCGCCGTTTCCGTACGCAAGCCATGCACACGTCAACACAGTCATCTCGGTATATAGTCATAATCGGTTCAATTCAATATCTATATCGGGAATGTTCTTAGATAACTCACCCACTGACCGCATGGAGAGTTACAATCATAATCAGTATTCTTACTTGTCATATCTAGTATTACGTTAGATGGTCCACGAAACGCGGAAAACCGTACTATATCTATGGTGCCACTATGCTATAGAGAGCAGTGTGATTGTGATTGCGTGTTTAGTGTTTAAGATGTGTAATTAATTACATGTATTGGAGATGTATAATATTAGTTGGGCCTCACATGGGTGAGCCCCAGGATTGTTCTATGTGCGGCGGTGGATGAACAATGTTTCAGTGAGTCTACACATGTTGCAATGAGTCTCGCCGACATATATATATATATATCATGTGCATGTTGTCACAAATCCCAGACTGGGAGATGTAATAGTTTATGACAGGACGACAATCACGAACAAACAGTTTAACACTTAACAAAACAATCCATCAGACTCACACATTTATTAAACATAATTATACATATAATAGCGCAATTACATACATTATATTATTGAAATGACTGCCGTACAACGGCCTTATTCTCACACACACGCTCCCTCGGATCCACAATCCGGTAGTTACTCCTAAAGGCACTTCGGCCTCAGCCTCTCCCCTCAGGGTCTTAATAGTACATTAATGATTCACTGGCACCCCAGTCTCTCAATATCCCCTTCCTATTGTCATACACCTTAACACTCCCCTAGCACCTCCGCAGGGCAATAACACATTATTATTTCCATAGCCATCAACATGGCAACAACATAATATCAGTTCACTAGCCTATCAACATGGCAACAATATAGTATCTCATTCACTCTCATATCTACGTCCCCTGTCCGTGGCCTGACTGCCACGACTTTATGTGCCTCTACTGTCCTGCACTGACAGCCTCACTTCTGGCCTATGTGTGGCCTCCGGCCCTATGCTGGCCTATCCCCTGTGCTCATCGGGGTGGCTCTGCGGCCCGTCCCCGACACCTACAAGAATAATATTACATTGGTATAATACCCTACCATTTCGATTCACTCCACCTCTCCTTACAATCCACGAAGCGTACACACACTAGTTCACCTTTCACTCACCACACATCTTACGGTAACACACCTCCATCGGAGTACACACTACTCACTCGCGCTACAAATCCATGAACTCACTTTCATCTATCGCTCGTGGCGCACATTGCTATATCCAATATCAAGGACTTCCACATTCCTCACATATACTTATTCACATCATGGTAATAGACGAATATAATATAATACATCAATCATAATAATCAATCAACATTCTACATACCAGTCATAACTGGAAAGACTCTCACTAGTCTTCTCGACTGCTTCCTTTTATCTCTGCCCGATGGGCTATTATTCACAGATCCGCTCCCTAGGACCTTCTAACTTGCAGTGATAGTTATAAGAAGAAGTCAATGCTATGTCGAAGCGTATTGCACATTCCCCAAATGATATACATTTACAGGAAGAATATGAAAATATGAAAAAGAAATTAGAAGTTGAACAGCTTGCAAAAACTAGAGGAGCAATAATTAGATCCCGAGTCAAATGGATTGAGGATGGAGAAAAAAACACAAAGTTCTTCTTAAATTTGGAAAAAGCCAGAGGGACGTGTAATATAATAAAACAGGTTAAAAATGCGAATGGTGAAATAGTTAGAAACCCGTCAGGTATTTTGGAAGAAACACAAAAATATTATGAAAAACTTTATACTAAAGAAGCATCAGTGACAGCAGTTGGTAATAAATTAGATAATTTCCTAGACAGTATAACTTATGACAGATTAACAGAGGAAGACAAAGAATGGTGTGATCTGGATATTAATATGGAGGAAATGGGGAAAGCATTACAGTTACTTAATAATGACTCGGCTCCAGGATCCGATGGAATTACGGCTTGTTTTTATAAAGTGTTTTGGCGTCTGTTAAAGAAACCTCTACATAATAGTTATAAAGAATCGATAGAGCATGGGGAACTTTCGGTTAGTCAGAGGCGGGGAATAATAACTATGCTACATAAAGGCAACAATAGCAATCGAGAAGATCTCACTAACTGGCGACCCATAACATTAACAAATGTTGACTACAAGATTTTTACAAAAGTGTTGGCGTCGAGACTGCAGAAAGTAATAAAAAATATTGTGCATAACAACCAAAGTGGATTTATTAAAGGACGGGCAATTACGTCACATATTAGACTGATTGATGACGTCATAAACTATGCAGACAAAGAAGGTGTGGGAGGCTTGATTGTGTCATTGGACTACCAAAAAGCCTTCGACACAGTAGATAAAGAGACAATATTGGAAGCTCTTGATAGATTTAATTTTGGTCCCAAATTTATACATTATATTAAAACCATAATAACAAATACGCAGAGTGCTGTAAAGAATGGAGGGTGGATCTCTAAATGGTTTAAAACAGAGCGAGGCGTTAGACAAGGATGCTGTGTTAGCCCTCTCCTTTTTATTTTGGTCGTAGAAATGCTAGCAATAAAACTTAGGAATAATGAACAGATAAAAGGTATTATGACTCAAGGAAATATGAAAGATAATCTGAAACTCCTGCAATATGCAGATGACATGACTTTACTCTTAAAAGATAAACCGGATCTCTGTAGAGCATTGACAGCAATTGAACAATTTACAAATATCTCGGGGCTAAAACTTAACAGAAAAAAATCAGTGGGAATATGGGTGGGAAGTTATAAACAAAGGGAGGAAAGAGGGGAAGGTATAACGTGGGTAGAAAAGGGAGGCAATATAAAAATATTAGGCATATATTTTAACGCGACAGTGGAAGCATCTAACATCTCAAAAAACTGGATGGAAAAAATAGACAGTATTAAAACTCTGATTCAGAGATGGTCCAAAAGAAATATGTCATTGTATGGAAAAACTATAATAGCCAAAACTTTTTTACTGTCAAAGATAAACTATACTATCCAGGCCTTATCTCTACCACAGAAAGCATTATTTGAAGTGGACCGAATTATATTCAAGTTTCTGTGGCAAAAAAAGTACTCAAATAAAAAGGCTTTCGAAAAAGTTAAGAGACACACTTTATGTAGAGAACCAACTGAGGGGGGTTTAGGAGTAATAAGTATAAAGGACCAGCAAAATGTCTTTCTTATAAAGTGGTTTAAAGAAATATGTTTACAGAAGTCATACCCCAAAACAGGAGTAAAATTAGCTAGTTATCTCTGCAAAAACTTAGTAAGCTTACCCTATTTAACAAAATCGAATGTGAAAGCAAAAGAAGTAAAAGCAATAGGATCAATAAACTCAGTTTTTTGGCAGAATGTAGTCAAAATTTGGTTAGACCTGGAAAAAAAGGATGGGGCAAAAGAAACTGATATTGATGCAAATAGTATAGGTGGACAAGCTATATTCAATAACAATGACATTAGATATAAAAATAAGCCACTGTGGATAGATAAATGGGTGAGAGCGGGTATTAAATATGTATGTCAGATGTTTAAAGAAAATGACTGGAAAACTTTGCAAGATATTGCCCAGATAACTGGACACTATCCCGGAATTTACTTTGATTATTGGGCAATTACAAATGCAATAAAAAAAGAATGGAAGGAAATTTTTGTTAAAGTCAAAGCGGAAGACAGACCTGTGTTAAATACAGAAGACGAGATAGATGAAAAGGCAAAAGATATCTTTAAGTTAACGAATAAAGAAATAAGAAAGAAGTTAATAAACAATAAAAACTCCGCGATTTGCAGCATTGGATTCTGGAAACGGAAATATGATATTGACATACAACCTTACTTTGGTTCTGGTTTTAAAGCTTGCAAAGAATCCAGACTGAGGCTCCTGCACTTTAAGATTTTACATAACATTTACCCAACTAATATTCTCTTACAAAAAATGAAAATAAAGGAAAGTAATAAATGCGAACACTGCAAAACACCAGATTTCATTGAGCATTTCTTTTTTCACTGTGAAAAACTGAAAGATTATTGGCCCTGTGTGGCTCAATACATCTTAGGTAAAACTGGGGAAAAAATTGAAATAAATGAGAGAACTGCGCTATTTGGAATTATACGTGAAGATTTCGACCACTTTGTAAACAAAAATACCGTTAATGATATAAACTCTATACTACTGGTTGCCAAAATGTGCATCAGTAAAATAAAATATGGGAAATCAATTAATCTGAAATTTGCTTTTGAGTCAGAAATGCAAATAAGAGAAAAGTACCTTATGTCGACAATGGATAAATAAACAAAGCATGAAAGATGACTGGAACGCATGAAAGAATGAGTGAGGAAAAAAAAAAAAAAAAAAAGGCAATGACGAAAAGATGAAAATGCAAAAACTGGTACATGTATTTCAAAGTGCATGAAGTAAAGCTAATGTACACTCAGATCATAGTCTACTATTATTATGTTACTGCTGATACTGTATTATCATTATTTGGTAAGAAAATATTAACAGCGACCAGTAATTACATTCTGACATCGCTTGCGGCCTCCTCCTCTATATAATGTTTTCTCTCTCTTACCATGTAGTTATCTGTCTAGTTATTTATCTGTCTAATTATCTATTTATTTATTTAGTTTATTGTCAATAGCCTTGGTTTATATATTTTTTTTTTTTTTTTTTAAATTCTCATTAATTTTTATTTATTTTTTAATTTTTTAAATTATTTCGTGCTTCAATATTGAACTGTAAAACAAGTCAGCTGATAATGAGAAGACCTGAAAGGTTCGAGAACAGCTGACAACTCAGAGTTCAATAGTTGAGAGTTCTGGGATATAAAAGACTTCGGAGGAGTCCGACCCCCAGGACATCCCCTATGGACAGCTATATTGTTAAGCACTTATTTATCAACTTGTTTATCTTATGTCACACTTATACATACTTATTTATTATCTTTCAGATTATACTTTTCGGATTCCACTACTCCATATCTAACTATGAAGATAATTTTTTTTTTTTTTTTTTTTTTAATTCTCATTAATTTTTATTTATTTTTTAATTTTTAAATTATTTCGTGCTTCAATATTGAACTGTAAAACAAGTCAGCTGATAATGAGAAGACCTGAAAGGTTCGAGAACAGCTGACAACTCAGAGTTCAATAGTTGAGAGTTCTGGGATATAAAAGACTTCGGAGGAGTCCGACCCCCAGGACATCCCCTATGGACAGCTATATTGTTAAGCACTTATTTATCAACTTGTTTATCTTATGTCACACTTATACATACTTATTTATTATCTTTCAGATTATACTTTTCGGATTCCACTACTCCATATCTAACTATGAAGATAATTTTTTTTTTTTTTTTTTTTTTAATTCTCATTAATTTTTATTTATTTTTTAATTTTTAAATTATTTCGTGCTTCAATATTGAACTGTAAAACAAGTCAGCTGATAATGAGAAGACCTGAAAGGTTCGAGAACAGCTGACAACTCAGAGTTCAATAGTTGAGAGTTCTGGGATATAAAAGACTTCGGAGGAGTCCGACCCCCAGGACATCCCCTATGGACAGCTATATTGTTAAGCACTTATTTATCAACTTGTTTATCTTATGTCACACTTATACATACTTATTTATTATCTTTCAGATTATACTTTTCGGATTCCACTACTCCATATCTAACTATGAAGATAATTTTTTTTTTTTTTTTTTTTTTAAATTCTCATTAATTTTTATTTATTTTTTAATTTTTAAATTATTTCGTGCTTCAATACTGAACTGTAAAACAAGTCAGCTGATAATGAGAAGACCTGAAAGGTTCGAGAACAGCTGACAACTCAGAGTTCAATAGTTGAGAGTTCTGGGATATAAAAGACTTCGGAGGAGTCCGACCCCCAGGACATCCCCTATGGACAGCTATATTGTTAAGCACTTATTTATCAACTTGTTTATCTTATGCCACACTTATACATACTTATTTATTATCTTTCAGATTATACTTTTCGGATTCCACTACTCCATATCTAACTATGAAGATCATTTGTATATGTATGCTCAAGTATATAGCTATATTTCACTTTCAGATATAAGTATTTAATTATTGGCAATCACTGAGTCATGCACAAAATGAATACAGTACAGATCGCATTTCAATCTGAGCCAAAAAAAAAAAAAAAAAAAGTTATACAGCGCTTTCGCCTCCTTCAGACCCCCCCCCCCCCACTACTCACAACAGCACGCTTAACTTGCTGTCTACTGTGAGCCTTTCTTACTCTACACCCGCTCTGTAGCAATCCCCTTAATTGCACTCACTCCACTCGTGACATCATCCCCCACCCCAAAAAAATTAATGCAATTAATTTCAAATCGCATCAAGATGACTGTCAACGAGTGAGCGTGAGCAATACCTACACTAAAAAAAACTGACCTAGCAGTTCCCCTAGTATATAAAATACCGAAATCAGGGGAAAATATGGGGATCAATATGGTCTGAAATATGCATATATGTGTCACCTCATGAATAGCTAACTAAACACAATATCTAATACAGAATCAAAAACCATTCAACCTATCAACCATTCTTCATATCATATATTTTATAATGTCAATATTTTAAAGTCGACTCATTCACACAGATCCTGTCAATGTTCCTGTCCTCCGATGTATAAGCTCCTGAAATCTTGCCCTAGGCTCGACTAAGGTAGTCGGCGATATGATTGCTGGTTCCTGGAATTGGTTGAATAACGAAGGTATACGGCTGTAAAGCCAATGCCCATCTAGACAAGCGTGGGCTGGACGAACGATTCTTCGACAAAAATGTCAGTGGCTTGTGGTCTGTCTGGATACAAAATTCTCGTCCCATGAGATAACGTCCTAGTTTCTGGACGGACCAGACAATGGCAAGACACTCACGCTCTATCACAGAATACTTTCTTTCTCTCTGCAATAACTTCCTACTGACATAACATACAGGATGGAGACATTCGTTCTTCTCCTGTAGAAGACAAGCGCCGACACCAGAGTCCGACGCATCCGTTCTGAGGATAAAATTAGATCGAAAATCGGGTAATATCAGAATGGGTGACGATGATAACGCTGTCACCAAATTATCAAATGCTGTCTGACATTCAGACGTCCACTGGACCTTATCGGGTTGTCCCTTCTTAGTAAGGTCAGTAAGAGAAGATGACAAGGAGGAAAAATTTGGAATGAACTTTCTGTAATAATTTAAAATTCCCACTAAGCTTCTGACTTGTTTCTTTGTTTTAGGGATTTGCAACCCTACTAACTTGTCAATTTTTGTTACTTCTGGTCTCTGAACACCTCTACCCACAATATGTCCTAAGAATATTATCTCTGGACATGCCAAATCCATCTTTGCGGGTTTAGCAGTTAACCCAAAATGACGTAATCGTTGAAAAATTACTGTTAGTGTCTGAATATGATCAGACCATGTCGACGTATGGCATGCTATATCGTCAAAGAATGACACGACATTAGGTATGTCCTTCAACACTAATCTCATTAATCGTGCAAACGTCGCTGGCGCGTTTACCAACCCAAATGGCATGACCTTAAATTGGAATAATCCAATGGGCGTTTGGAACGCCGTGTATTGTTTAGACTCCTCAGTAAGCGGGATTTCCCACTACCCTTTCGTCAAATCTATCTTGGAAAACCACGTGGACCCGGCCAATGAAGCTATTAATTCCTCCTGAAACGGGATAGGCTCCCTATCGCCTACCGTAATAGTGTTCAGTCTTCGAAAATCAATACAGAACCGCACCGATCCATCAAGTTTTTTCACGAGGACGATGGGTGATGAATACGGCGATGTTGATGGTTCTATCACATCTAACTTCAACATTGACTCAACTTCCTTTATGACTCTATCTCTCGAAGAAAAAGGCAACGGATACGGTCTAAGAAATACTGGCTTATCCGAAGTCAACTTTATTTGGTGCTGGATCACCGTAGTGCGACCCGGCAAATCCGTAACAACATCCGGAAATGACGCTAACAGGGTCTCAAGTTCCCTACTCCTTGAACTCGTAAGGTCAGGGTTAATTTTTTCGTCCCTGTAACCTTGTGTCGGAGTTAACTCCGGCAATTGAATTTGTAACTCTTCCTGCGCCTCGGTGTCGCTTACGTCACAGTCCGACTGGTCTACGACCCCCGTACAAGCAGTAGAGAAGACAGTCTCCTCTGGTCTTGTCTGTGCACACAGATACTGTGGTCTTTCATAAAATCTCTGTAGCATGTTAACATGGAAAACCTTACTCGCTCCATCAATGTGGATAGCGTAATCTACCTTTGAAACAACTCGCTCAATAACATAAGGGCCTTTCCATGTCATCAATAACTTATTATGGTCCGTAGGTAACAACAACAGAACCTTGTCTCCTGGCTTAAAAATTCTCAGTTTGGACCCTCTATCTTTATAGTCTTTTGCTCTTTTCGAAGCGATACCCGAAGCTTCTTCCGCTATAGTGCGCGCTGAAGATAGTCTTTCTCTTAAATCAACAAGCTACTGAAACTTTTTTAAACGGTTCCGAAACCGTGGGGATCTTTTGACGAGGAGCCTGGGGTGAACGACCCTTATGCGTCGTCTTTTGGCACGCACTGCACGTCTTACAATATAAACGTACATCTCTGTATACTGACGGCCAATAAAAGTTTTTCAGAACTCTTTCCTTGGTTCTAGTACTTCCCATATGACCCGCTAATGGAACATCATGGGCCAGACGCAATACTGTAGCAATTAACGACCGTGGCACGACGACCTGCTTTTGAACGGAAGCCACTGTGACGTACATACGGAACAGAATGCCCCCCTGGACAAAAAAAGAAGATGACCCGTTCTTATATCTCCTCGTTTTCTCGGTTCGCGCTTCCCCAAAACATGGGTTTAATGATGGGTCCTCCCTTTGTAATCTCGCCAAGCGCTCTGGCGTGATATCTAGGTTGACCGCTGGCGTCGCCAAAGGTCTAATCTTATCTTTATCCGCTACCCGTCGACGTGTTTCGACCGCGGCGCAAAAGTCAATACCTTTTGATTGCGACCATGCTTGCACGTTCTCATCGGAAGGGGAAACTACCCGTGATACATTCCCAATGATGAGCTGGGCGCCTGGAAAACAACCAACGACTGCTTCGACTTCCCCGCTAAGGAAAGGTGTATCTATCATTATTTTTGCCATGGGTAATTTCTCAATGGCCCCCGAAAATTGGATGCACGGGACAGTCTCACCTGTAAGCTGTGAATCCCGAATGCAGTCCCTATGCACTCCCACAACAGTAGATCCTGTATCTCGTAAAACCGAGACCGGTTCGTCCCCAACAAACCCCGGATAAACCCTAAGACCACCTCCTGTATGACATGAATTTATAACGGGGATCTTTCTCCCACAAGGTAAAACACCGGAAGATAATAACTTCTCACAACTGGGACACTTAGAATACTGTCCGCCTCCGTTGTCCGATGTAACACACGCAGCCGCATGATGAAATTTATTTGGGGAACATGGACTGGAGCTACTGTCCACGTTCGCCGCTATCCTACCTGCAGGGCAGTTCACGCTGATGTGATCCGCTCTACCGCAGTTCCAACACTTCGCGGCCCTACACTCGCGCGAAAAGTGACCCACGCGTCCGCAAGTCCAACACTCCGCTCCCTGTGCTGCCCTAGGCCTGGGTCCCCGTGACCCCTCGCGACCGGAACTAAAGTCCCTATGCCGTCGGTCATCGGCAAAGGTCACAACTCGCCCCCGGCCATTACCGCGACCTAGCCCTCCTGCTCGGTCAAACTTACCGGATCCATATGCCGGTGATTGGTGATAGCCCCTATGCTGCCCCTGGGCTTGCCCGCTATAGGCACCACGCTGACGCGACCTGTCCCTAAGTCCTGCCGGCGACCCCTCGACAACGGCGACGCACCCAGCATCTTGGACGTACGCCCTGGCGACTGGTTTGGACGGATGCGCCGTACGGTATGCCTCCGCCAACTTAGACGCCTCCTGCACCGTCGCGGGTTCGTTCTCTTTCAGGAAAGCCACCAGATCTTTGTGGCACGACGCGTATAGCTGGTCACGGATCATTAAGTCTTTCAGTTTAGCAAAGTCCGTGCCCACATGCGCCAAGTCTACCCAGTTCGCGAAATACTCCGTTAGTCTCGCGACGAAGGCAGCAAAGTCCTCCCTGGTATCTGCACGTGCCCGCCTAAACTGCTCCCGGAAATATTCCTCGGTACGCGCAAATCGGCGAAGCAGCAAAGCCTTCAGCTTATCGTAATCTTGCACGTCTTCGCGCTGTAGCTCTTTAAAGTATGTTAACGCTCGCCCCTGCAATAGCGATGCCAGGTACGTGGCCCATAATTCCTTATTTTCCCCCCATTGCAATTGTGCGTTCAGTTCGAACCTGTAAAGGAAGGCGTCTATGTCGTCCTTCCGGTCGTCGAACGTAGGGAGCTTAATCCTAACGCCACCTTTATTGTGTACCTGCCGCTCAGCCGTTTCCGCTGGCGTATTCTTCTTGAGTTCTAACTCCGCAATCTTTACTTGCGCCTCTATCTCCTTTAACTTAAACTCTCTTTCCTGTTGCTTATCCTCCCTTTCCTGTTCCTTATCCTTAGCCTCTCTTTCCTGCTCCTGAGCCTTAGCCTCTTTTTCTCGCTCTCTATCCTTAGCACGCTCATCGCGCAAATCCGCCTGCTGTTCTTTGATCCAGCCGCGTAGGTCCTCTCCCTCCAGGCCAAGTTCCTTACCCAACTTCATTAGTTGTTGGAGTTCCGCCATTTCACAGATTTATGGTTATGGTATCTATTATAAGACGACCAACCTGTCGGTATGATCAGTAACGATACGACCAGAGACCTGAGATCACACCAGATATAACAATACCCAATTCAGAATACAATTCAGAAATTTACCTTTACAGCAAAACTAATTCTATATCTACAAAATGCATGCACTATTAATTATAAAAGAAAATAGAAACGACAAGAATGAAGAAATACAGTAGAAGGACCACAAGTACGTCAAGGACAACGAACCAGACTAGGACAAAGCTTCTACAAAAAAAAACTATAATGGAAAAAAAAATTGCAACCTACTACGCCGATTACACAACACGGTACGAACAAGAACAGAGTCTGAAAAAAAAGAACGTATCTACAGAAAGGTAAGAGAGGGACAAGAGAGACGTCTTCCTAAAACAACGAGGAAGATGGAACGGCACAATCTAAACAAAAATACAGGTCCCTATAGAACTGTTCACTGTGATGAACGAAGTTCCAAAGTTTACCACACCTTTTTAAAAGGATAAACTAAGTTCAACACAGCAAACCCGCGCCACCGCCCGTATAATCAATTACGACAAAAACAGCAAAAACAGGGAAACAGACAGATGAAAAGACAGCCCTCAATCCAGGGCACAAAATTTTCACTTAACTTTCAACTTTTGAAATTTTGAGCAAACTCCTCCCTTCAATCGGAGCTCTGGCTGCTCGTCTCCTCAGGCTGCACGCACACACACTGTCTCTCTGAAAGTTTAAGTACACATTAGTACATATTTATAGCAATACATGCATCAATACATATTTATAAACATATATAAATCATATCATCATGACATTTCCATTCATCCCACGAACAAAGACAACAGCACAAATTCCTAGCACAACAGAAAAACAACTAGATATAACGAATACACAATGTCAAAATGACCACAGGTAAACAGGACGAGCCCCCAGTGTCACAAATCCCAGACTGGGAGATGTAATAGTTTATGACAGGACGACAATCACGAACAAACAGTTTAACACTTAACAAAACAATCCATCAGACTCACACATTTATTAAACATAATTATACATATAATAGCGCAATTACATACATTATATTATTGAAATGACTGCCGTACAACGGCCTTATTCTCACACACACGCTCCCTCGGATCCACAATCCGGTAGTTACTCCTAAAGGCACTTCGGCCTCAGCCTCTCCCCTCAGGGTCTTAATAGTACATTAATGATTCACTGGCACCCCAGTCTCTCAATATCCCCTTCCTATTGTCATACACCTTAACACTCCCCTAGCACCTCCGCAGGGCAATAACACATTATTATTTCCATAGCCATCAACATGGCAACAACATAATATCAGTTCACTAGCCTATCAACATGGCAACAATATAGTATCTCATTCACTCTCATATCTACGTCCCCAGTCCGTGGCCTGACTGCCACGACTTTATGTGCCTCTACTGTCCTGCACTGACAGCCTCACTTCTGGCCTATGTGTGGCCTCCGGCCCTATGCTGGCCTATCCCCTGTGCTCATCGGGGTGGCTCTGCGGCCCGTCCCCGACACCTACAAGAATAATATTACATTGGTATAATACCCTACCATTTCGATTCACTCCACCTCTCCTTACAATCCACGAAGCGTACACACACTAGTTCACCTTTCACTCACCACACATCTTACGGTAACACACCTCCATCGGAGTACACACTACCCACTCGCGCTACAAATCCATGAACTCACTTTCATCTATCGCTCGTGGCGCACATTGCTATATCCAATATCAAGGACTTCCACATTCCTCACATATACTTATTCACATCATGGTAATAGACGAATATAATATAATACATCAATCATAATAATCAATCAACATTCTACATACCAGTCATAACTGGAAAGACTCTCACTAGTCTTCTCGACTGCTTCCTTTTATCTCTGCCCGATGGGCTATTATTCACAGATCCGCTCCCTAGGACCTTCTAACTTGCAGTGATAGTTATACAGCGCTTTCGCCTCCTTCAGACCCCCCCCCCACTACTCACAACAGCACGCTTAACTTGCTGTCTACTGTGAGCCTTTCTTACTCTACACCCGCTCTGTAGCAATCCCCTTAATTGCACTCACTCCACTCGTGACACATGTATTATAGTTATCCAGATGTATTATGCTTCTATGAGTTTCGTAAGTGTGTGAAGGACAGTTTCATTTTAAGGAATGTACACATTACTTTATGTATCTAGTGGTGTGTCATACACATGTTAGCCTGGCGGCATAGCTCCGCGGCTAAGGTCAAAGGGCATGACCCTTCAGTATCGATTGGGAAGGGAAGTAACCAATACAATAGCCCTGGGGCGGGTTAGTACTAATAATGGGAGTGGGCCTATGAGGATGGCCTGCACTGGGATGCAGCGTCTGTGTTATGGACGGTCAGTGGGCCATGTTGGCCACTGCGTTATTAAATGGAATGGCCACTCTGGATGTGTTGTACACCGGCTCAGTGGAGCGAAACTATTGTGTTCTTGCCCCTTCATTTGTTATGTCCTTCATACTTTGATTAGTACATTAGTTTATGTTGCCAGTGTACTAGGAAACTCCTTGTGTGTATGATATAGCAACTTGTAGTTGTTATTCATTAACCTTAGCGCTATTTTATTCCATGCATACATATGCAGTTGGTTATGGCTTAAATTCTATATTATGTTGTTGTTGTTTGATTTAATACTTAATACTATTACTATGTATGTCCACCATTGATTGCCTGATTAATGTTGTCATTATATCCTAATCATATTTTAGTCTTTTTCTCTTGTTCCAGCTTATGGCTGGTTGGGCTTTTTTTGCTTTGTAGGGTTCTCCTATGCCTTTTTGTTTGGTAGTGATACCTTTATGTTGAGGCATTTATCAATAAATAAGATTGCCAGCAGAACCCTGTGTTTGTTAATCCTGTGTATCCTTAAGGGAGTTACTATTGAACCCACGCAGCAACCACACTAGCCACTCGTAGTTCAATCCAACAGTACCTTGCATGTCATAAAAAGTAGCCATATCAAGCTTGGTGCGCAGTGTCCTGGCGCGCATGAGTTCTGAAGCAGGTCTGCAGATTAATACTTTTATTGTAAGAGAGAGAGAGAGAGAGAGAGAGAGAGAGAGAGAGACAGAGAGAGAGAGATAGGGAGAGAGAGAGAGAAAGAGAGAGAGAGAGAGAGAGAGAGAGAGAGAGAGCACATGATTGTTTATTCCGGGCAATGCCCGGTACGTCATCTAGTATAAGATACTATTAAAACGATGCTATGCAGTAGATGGTGTGCATTTTTTAGTCTGTATGCTCGGGTTCATAATCTAAAAGTCATCCAATGTGTATTTCCACCATGGTATAAGTTGATAATGATTGTATCTTTTAAACCAGATAAAGAAGGCCGGTATGAATACAAACTACAAATCCTGTGCAAATATTATGTAAATAAAAATATCTTGCTCAGATGCGTGAATAATGTCAGGTCTCATTAGTTAATTCAGATTAACCCAACAAAAAACAAAAATAAAAGCGTAGAGTCACACTTCATTCGGGTCATCCCTAAGGATAGAAACAAAAACAAAAACAAAAACAAAACTAAAAAAAAAAAAAAAAAATCTTTTGAACTAGAATTTTGCGTTTCTGACAAATGGGTGATTTTCGTTTAATATCAATAACACCTGGTTTCTATCGGAGTGGGGCAGCTCGCCAATTTAAAATCAACATTTATATTCAGATATTCAGGGGTTCCCGGCCAGGAAATGCGAAGAGAGAAACCGTGAAGCATTTAATTGTAAATCAGTAAAGTGTTCTATGGAGGTTCTGTGTTCTATGGAGGTTCTGTGTTCTATGGAGGTTCTGTGTTCTATGGAGGTTCTGTGTTCTATGGAGATTCTGTGTTCTATGGAGGTTCTGTGTTCTATGGAGGTTTCTGTGTTCTATGGAGGTTTCTGTGTTCTATGGAGGTTCGTGTTCTATGGAGGTTCTGTGTTCTATGGAGGTTCTGTGTTCTATGGAGGTTCTGTGTTCTATGGAGGTTCTGTGTTCTATGGAGGTTCTGTGTTCTATGGAGGTTCTGTGTTCTATGGAGGTTCTGTGTTCTATGGAGGTTCTGTGTTCTATGGAGGTTCTGTGTTCTATGGAGGTTCTGTGTTCTATGGAGGTTCTGTGTTCTATGGAGATTCTGTGTTCTATGGAGGTTCTGTGTTCTATGGAGGTTCTGTGTTCTATGGAGGTTCTGTGTTCTATGGAGGTTCTGTGTTCTATGGAGGTTCTGTGTTCTATGGAGGTTCTGTGTTCTATGGAGATTCTGTGTTCTATGGAGGTTCTGTGTTCTATGGAGGTTTCTGTGTTCTATGGAGGTTCTGTGTTCTATGGAGGTTCTGTGTTCTATGGAGGTTCTGTGTTCTATGGAGGTTCTGTGTTCTATGGAGGTTCTGTGTTCTATGGAGGTTCTGTGTTCTATGGAGGTTCTGTGTTCTATGGAGGTTCTGTGTTCTATGGAGGTTCTGTGTTCTATGGAGGTTCTGTGTTCTATGGAGGTTTCTGTGTTCTATGGAGGTTTCTGTGTTCTATGGAGGTTTCTGTGTTCTATGGAGGTTTCTGTGTTCTATGGAGGTTTCTGTGTTCTATGGAGGTTTCTGTGTTCTATGGAGGTTTCTGTGTTCTATGGAGGTTCTGTGTTCTATGGAGGTTTCTGTGTTCTATGGAGGTTTCTGTGTTCTATGGAGGTTTCTGTGTTCTATGGAGGTTTCTGTGTTCTATGGAGGTTTCTGTGTTCTATGGAGGTTTCTGTGTTCTATGGAGGTTTCTGTGTTCTATGGAGGTTCTGTGTTCTATGGAGGTTTCTGTGTTCTATGGAGGTTTCTGTGTTCTATGGAGGTTCTGTGTTCTATGGAGGTTCTGTGTTCTATGGAGGTTCTGTGTTCTATGGAGGTTCTGTGTTCTATGGAGGTTCTGTGTTCTATGGAGGTTCTGTGTTCTATGGAGGTTCTGTGTTCTATGGAGGTTCTGTGTTCTATGGAGGTTCTGTGTTCTATGGAGATTCTGTGTTCTATGGAGGTTCTGTGTTCTATGGAGGTTCTGTGTTCTATGGAGGTTCTGTGTTCTATGGAGGTTCTGTGTTCTATGGAGGTTCTGTGTTCTATGGAGGTTCTGTGTTCTATGGAGATTCTGTGTTCTATGGAGGTTCTGTGTTCTATGGAGGTTTCTGTGTTCTATGGAGGTTCTGTGTTCTATGGAGGTTCTGTGTTCTATGGAGGTTCTGTGTTCTATGGAGGTTCTGTGTTCTATGGAGGTTCTGTGTTCTATGGAGGTTCTGTGTTCTATGGAGGTTCTGTGTTCTATGGAGGTTCTGTGTTCTATGGAGGTTCTGTGTTCTATGGAGGTTCTGTGTTCTATGGAGGTTTCTGTGTTCTATGGAGGTTTCTGTGTTCTATGGAGGTTTCTGTGTTCTATGGAGGTTTCTGTGTTCTATGGAGGTTTCTGTGTTCTATGGAGGTTTCTGTGTTCTATGGAGGTTTCTGTGTTCTATGGAGGTTCTGTGTTCTATGGAGGTTTCTGTGTTCTATGGAGGTTTCTGTGTTCTATGGAGGTTTCTGTGTTCTATGGAGGTTTCTGTGTTCTATGGAGGTTTCTGTGTTCTATGGAGGTTTCTGTGTTCTATGGAGGTTTCTGTGTTCTATGGAGGTTCTGTGTTCTATGGAGGTTTCTGTGTTCTATGGAGGTTTCTGTGTTCTATGGAGGTTCTGTGTTCTATGGAGGTTCTGTGTTCTATGGAGGTTCTGTGTTCTATGGAGGTTCTGTGTTCTATGGAGGTTCTGTGTTCTATGGAGGTTCTGTGTTCTATGGAGGTTCTGTGTTCTATGGAGGTTCTGTGTTCTATGGAGGTTCTGTGTTCTATGGAGGTTCTGTGTTCTATGGAGGTTCTGTGTTCTATGGAGGTTCTGTGTTCTATGGAGGTTTCTGTGTTCTATGGAGGTTTCTGTGTTCTATGGAGGTTCTGTGTTCTATGGAGGTTCTGTGTTCTATGGAGGTTCTGTGTTCTATGGAGGTTCTGTGTTCTATGGAGGTTCTGTGTTCTATGGAGGTTCTGTGTTCTATGGAGGTTCTGTGTTCTATGGAGGTTCTGTGTTCTATGGAGGTTCTGTGTTCTATGGAGGTTCTGTGTTCTATGGAGGTTCTGTGTTCTATGGAGGTTCTGTGTTCTATGGAGGTTCTGTGTTCTATGGAGGTTCTGTGTTCTATGGAGGTTCTGTGTTCTATGGAGGTTCTGTGTTCTATGGAGGTTCTGTGTTCTATGGAGGTTCTGTGTTCTATGGAGGTTCTGTGTTCTATGGAGGTTCTGTGTTCTATGGAGGTTCTGTGTTCTATGGAGGTTCTGTGTTCTATGGAGGTTCTGTGTTCTATGGAGGTTCTGTGTTCTATGGAGGTTCTGTGTTCTATGGAGGTTCTGTGTTCTATGGAGGTTCTGTGTTCTATGGAGGTTCTGTGTTCTATGGAGGTTTCTGTGTTCTATGGAGGTTCTGTGTTCTATGGAGGTTCTGTGTTCTATGGAGGTTTCTGTGTTCTATGGAGGTTCTGTGTTCTATGGAGGTTCTGTGTTTACTTGTTAATTTGAGGAGATTTCGCTGCTCTCTGGCATTTACACCTCATTTTTCTTGTTTGTATTATTCTTCTTCTTGTTTTTGGGATGAGTTTTTGAGAATTTTTACCCGGGCCACGGCCTTGTCCGTACTGCTCGTCTTGATTTTCAATTGCCAACGTATATGACATCCACAACGTTCACAAGGGACCTCCTAGTTTTTCGCACTTATCCGAGAAGCCTAGGCGCTCGATCCTACCTATCAAATGATCAGGGACAGGTATATTCCCCCCCCCCCCCCAAAAATAAATGCAACATGCCTGCACCGACCGGAGATCGAAACCATTGCCTTCAGCATGAGAGGCGAGCACCTTGCCTCTACACCAAAGTGTTCCCTCTGCAAATTGTTGTTGCATGATGCTGAATGCATTGCTGAGTCAATATTGTTCACCTCTGATATGGATGTTCCGTGAGTAGGTTAATAAGCCTGCATGTTAAAAGGCGATTTATACTTAACAAAATAACAACAAAAGCACCACCATTCTGCACCAAGAATTTGCATGGAAATTTATTGTTTTATAAAATTCTTTGTCATGTGTAACATCAAGGGTGGCGCCTGAAATGCTCAAGTTGTTCCAATTACGAATCAAAGTCTACTTCATTTTTATTTTAATGCCCTCAAGCAACAGCTTACAGTGCATGCCTAATACAGGTCTACCTCCGTCTCATAGAGGGGGTTGCTCAGGTGTACATGGCGGAGCACACAAAACGTGGCAGGTCACAACAAAATAAATACATAAAACCATTGACTGTGTAGAAAATATCAGTCTCGGTGTGATAAAGTGGCATCAGGGTGTGTTTTGAGCGAATAAGACCAGCACGCAAAAATTGTCGTTCACATGCACTTTTAGAACACATTCTGAGAGCAATCGCCTTTAGATACATGCGCTGCATTGTTGTTCTGTCAAATCACACCATACTACGGTAATATTTGGGTTGTCACACTCGCTGCTATGTTGATAGCAACGTAGAAACAGTTATAAGCTTCTCTTGTTGTTGCATTTCAAACTGACTTTCTAATATATTTTTTTACTGGTTTTTTTTCTTGTTGCAAAAATATTTGTTAGATTTTTTTCCTTCTAAAAATATGCACGATTAATTTAATACTTAACATGTAACTGATTTGGAAATAGTCTGTTATTATCAGAACCATGTAATTCTACTTTATACATCCTTCGCCAGAGAATATTTTCACTATTATGTATCACGTGAACAGAAATATAATGCATTGTATATATATGATGTGATTATGTTCGTCCATCGCAGGCGATGAGGACCATTGACATCCCTCTATGATGGGGTTGGGATTGGGTGTGTCCGGAGATGGCTGGTGAGTCCGATCCGGGCACAGAATTGTTCCCCGCACACTGGGCAGATGTGGGGGGGGGGTGGCTGCAGCTGACGAGCTAGCCGCTCTCTCTTTACGCTGGCGTCGCTTTCTTTCAGCCTCTGCTGTCCTTTTCACCTCGGCTGACTTGGCGCCCCTGCTAATCAGTCCGCGCCAGGTGGAGCGATCCGGCGCGGCAGACTCCCAGGACGTGTTGTCATGATTCGGATGTTGTTAAAACTCACGCAGAGAGTGAGTTGTTGTTGTTTTACCAGGGCCATGAGAAATTGGCTGGTGGCCTTGAACGGCCCTCGCGAATTATAGTTGGTGAGTAAATAAATGTAAAGTTGAACGGTTAGATTCACGCTTGTCGGTTTTAATGTTCGTGATTAATAAGTAATGGAGTAGGGGTGAAACAAGGTGGGGATAGTTGACATTGTTAATTATGACTAGACAAGCTTTTGCACGTTAACTGGCTGGTAGAATAGTGCAGACGTATTACTACAATTAAAATGGTGGGAGGTTTCGGCCTATGAGATAGCTGAACTAATTGGGCCAGCGGACTAGCACTGCTGGGTAGTTAGATAGTATAAAACATCGTGTAACGTTCAGATTTATTGAATACAGACGAGCAGAAGCATCGTGTCGTGAAGTATCTCCGGTTGGCCAGTACCTGAACTGTGATTTGAAGACTAGAAGTCCTTGCTAACGGACTGACTGAGCTCTAGAAAGAAAGGTCTGAGTGGGCTGACCTTTGAAAGCCCACGCTGCGCTATTTTGAATAGCGCAGCGTGGGCTTTCAAAGGTCAGCCAGTAGGCGTGACCAATGGTAATATATCTTATTTGTTCAAGCATAATAGAAGATCAGAGATAGAGAGAGAACTACAGCCTCATAGGAAGTCTAAGGAAACCCCAGCTGGCACTCGACGACGAGTGGCCTGTGTTATAGAATTATTTCCATAGTATGATTGAAGTAATATGGCACATTGTTGATGAATTGAATAATGATTGTGCATATACATAAATAGTTTTTTGCAACTACGTAATTACCTACAAGCCGAAGTGTGCTTCTGTAGGCTTGGAACGTACTGGGCTCTCCTAACATTCAAGGCCATATGATTTAGGGAGAGTTTGCCTGGCGACTGGCCAGTGGCGACTCAACTGTCACTTTAAATTGATATCTAGTTTCGTATAATATACCTATTTGCTATTGATTGCAGTACATCCAATAAGGAACCATAATTACATGAATATCATAGATTAAGTTAGTAATTAGAATTTATTGCTTTGAATATACCTCTATTGTCTTTTGTTTTGTTTATTAATATTTATGTAAAACATGGCCTGACCGGCCTGACATATATAGATACTCTAGTTCTTTAATACTTTTCTTGTGTGGTTGTGTCCAAGTGTGAGTTAGCTGCCTCTCGTGCAGTCGAATGTTCCCCAAGACCCTAACTCGGCTCGTGACACGTGTGGTCTATATTTAGTGTTTTCAGGGAGACTTTGAAGGTGTCTTTGAATCGCTTTCTTTGACCGCCAAGACATATAGGAAATATATATTATCCTACATCGTAGGCAATTACTGTAGTTATGGTTAAATATCAAATAGAATTATACACCATAGCTTGAAGAAGCCCATTCAAAATCTTTAGATTGGGTTCTATTCGGCAGTCTTAGTCAAGGCAATTTACCATAAGACTCAATGATAATTCCAAGAAACAACAAACAGGAGCCTCTCAGTCTCACTCTACAATGCTGGATCTCATTTCTTTTTTTTTTCCATGTTCTGTTTGTAAAGTTTTCTTGCGTCAATCTGTCATCACTTATAGGTTTTTTTGTTTTTTTTTCCATGCTCTGTTTGTAAAGTTTTCTTGCGTCAATTTGTCATGACTTATAGGTTTTTTTGTTTTTTTTTCCATGTTCTGTTTGTAAAGTTTTCTTGCGTCTATCTGTCATCACTTATAGGTTTTTTTGTTTTTTTTTCCCCACAATTTTTTTTTTTTTTCCCCACTTTTCCACATGACCTTATTTAGTCTGTCGTGTGTGTATGCCATGACTCTCGCTGAACGACCTTTATATAATCGAAAGTCATTAAGCCCGTATCTATTTTCATATCCCGTGGGCCAACATAATTGTATCCACGGTATAATTCCCAGGGAAAGTCATGCCTCATCATACATGTACTTACGCCGTCCTGGATCGTCAAAAATAGTTCAAACGCTGTCAAGATCTACAGAATTTCGATATCCTTTGCGCATTATGATCCTTACGTCCACAGTATGTTGAAACCCTAAGCACTTTTTCCCTTTTCTCTAAAGGTCTCAATGTCAGAACCCGGGCCTAGCTTCGTCGTCGATTTAGGGTCTCTATTGCCATTTTTGGAGAAGACATGATAATCGTATTACTTTTGCTTTTCCTTTCACCAGCAACAATCGCCAGGACGGGCCCATTCATGTTTCTGCCGCGGTGTTTTCTCTCTCTCTCTCTCTTGATTTTATATGTTTGCGATGTTTGTGTTGGATTTTCTAGTCGTTAACCAATGATAGAAATACAAACGCGTTGCCGTACAGTTTCTCAGAAATGGTAGAGTCGTGATATTTGTGCAAGCTTAGCGTAGCAGCCTGTCTTGCGGTTGGGGTTGGGGTGTATGCGTGTGTGTGTGTGGGGGGGGGGGAAGGGGGAGGAGTAAAGTTAATCTAAGATCTTACATTTTTGCAAGACTGAATCTCAGCGGTGGGCCGGAAAAAATTCAGGAAGATTTATGTCAAGATTTTTGGCAAAGAGTCAGTTTAGAGCCTTGAGGTACACCGCAAAAGTGTACAGTACTGCTGGTGTTCTCGCAGGTGACTTACAATCTAAACCACTGGGTCTGAACGGGGCGGTATCGGCGTGTTCATTTTGTTTTATTTCAGCGTACGTGACCGGTCTAATTTAACCAGAGCACCCTGAGGGAACTGGAAATCATACAATTTTAGTGTACAGTCAATAAGTGTTGACACGCTGCAAGGAGAGATATTGAAAGTATCGACATTTCTTGGGGAAACAACTTAGCTCAGTCCGAAAGAAAGTATTATGTCTTCTTGTTGACAACTATTGTTAAGGCCTCAGGAAATGAATGCTTGAATAAAAACGGCTTGGGTCACTCTGAACAGTTAAACTATCCGACATCTGGGCAACGATGCAGATGGCAACAACTGATTTAATAATACTATTATATCATGATGGTAATACGAATAATAATAATATAGACGATGATTATGAGGCATTAAGGAAGAAGGCCCTTAGACCTGCACAAAGGAACACCGGTAAAAAATAAAAAGGAGCATGTAGAAAGTGAACCGTCAAGGATGTCGGAAAAACCGCTTAAATGAGAGACACTGTTGTGGACTCTGATGGGATGCAAACGATAATTTCTCGCTTCCAAAAATTGAATTAATTTAATCATCTTTCAGTCATTTGGGTCTTTCGTCATGCCAAAATAAAAGAAAATAGAAAATGGAAAAGAAATTATATATATATATAAACTACTGTTACCCAGCAATTAACCTGTGATTGGTCTTTTTAGAAAATAAATAAATACCCTTACATCAGTAAAACCTCATGGCATGACATCGACATTTTTTCTTTTTTTTTTTTTTAGTTTAACGGAACACTTTCAGGTCCACAGAGATAAGAAGGATCTTTCGCGGGAAATCAAAACATTGACAGGTAATTGACAAATGTCTACATTATGATCCAAATGGATCAATTCTAAATGAATTTGAAAAAAAATGGTATATTTTTTTTATCTCTTTCGGTGGCAGACTTCCTGGACACAGTGGTGAGACTCTAATACGTGTTTAATTATTTACAAGGCAATTGACGAAAGTAGCTCGCAGCTTCTAGTAAGGTAGTTCTACAATGACAAATTCCCACGTACAAGCATTGTATCACGTCCACATAAATGGACTAAAGAAATCAGTATTGGAGAAATCAGAGCCAGAAAAATTGTCAAAGGTTACGAAAAAGTAAGTTACAAAATGCAAGTACACGGCAGCCACCTGCTGAGGTTTCAGCGGTGGACCAGTCTCTATACTGGGCCGGAAGGGCCATGTTGTGATCCAGCCTCATAGTCTGACTGAAATTCTTCTGTACAGAGAAAAGGAGGCTGTTGTCGCAGTTTTCCAGAGTACATAGATTACCAACTCAGGTTCCAGGATCCTTGGCCCATATCCAAGCAATGCATAATTATATAACAGCTCAAGCAGGGATCGAACTCGTATTGTCTGATCCCTGGCAAAAACTTGCTATTCATTTTGCGAGACGAGGCTTGAATTAGTTATAGTTCCAGGGCGACATTACGGCCAAGGCGAAGTACGTTTTGAGGATTTTCAACCTATCCTTTGTTTGAACAAACTTTTTAATTACACATTTTTCTCATGCTAAATAACCTGGGCTTTCATTTTACAGGCTCATACAGTAAGGCATACAAAGTGACTTGTGTTGAAGCTCTTGTGATGAAAATGGCAGAATCATCCAAACATGAGCACATGTCTTTATATGAGAATATTTTTCATTTTATTTAGTCAGTCAGTGTCAATCGATCTCAGTGATGCTGATATTGTTCATTACTGATGCAATGCTCCTCCCGATAATGGGAAGCACAACATTTGAAACAGTCTGTGGCTAGTTCCTGAAGCTGTTGTCGTGGTAATACAAAAAGATTAATATCCTTATATCAAGCCCGCCGAATTTAAAGTAATGGAAATAAAAATATTAATTATTATGCCATAGCACTGCTATTAATGCTGCATCAAGCCCCATGCCTAATGAAAGAAATCTACTGCAGTAGCTTACACAATGAATATATTCATTCTTGGCTTGCCTGTGAAGAAGACACACTAAATGTGATTTTCCCTTTACATTCTTGTTGCCATCAAATGTCAATTGCATGGGATTTACTGTGTATTTAAATGGATTTATTCAAGAAATCAGTTTTGTTGTTTGTTTTTCAACCAGATACCTTATCTAGTTTTATGCATAAACCCATCCTGACCTTTTATTATCTGCTGCAGATCCAAATTCAGTGAAAGAAAAATCTATGATTGTGGTCATGTTCAAATAACTTACTTTCCCAATGGATTGTCCTGGAGGTGGGGAGAGAAACATGTGAAGTTGAAATGAATTTATAGGTAATTATCATAGATAGACAGATATATATTATAGATAGATAGATAGATAGATAGATAGATAGATAAATAGATAGATAGGTAGATAGATAGATAGATAGATAGATAGATAGATAGATAGATAGATAGATAGATAGATAGATAGATAGATAGATAGATAGATAGATAGACAGATAGACAGACAGACCATCAGGCAGACAGATAGACAGGCTGACAGACTGACAGACAAACAGGGTGATAGACTGATAGACTAATTGACTGATTGACTGATTAACAGATGGACTGAATGACTGATTGACTAAATGATTTATAGGTAGATAAGTAGATAGGGAGATGGATAGATAAGGAGATAGATAGATAGGGATAGATAGATAGGGATAGATAGATAGGTAGATAAACAGATAAATAGGGAGATAGATAAATTGAGACATATATAGATAGAGAGATGTAGAGATATATGTCTATCTCCAATTGATAAAGATCCTGCAAATGCAAATCTTCAAACGTTCAGTTTCATCCATCTATTTTGGTGCATATCTTCATAAAAAGCAGACCAAGTCCTGTATTTAATTATGATAACTTTAATAAAGATAATTATGACCACCATTGTTTTCCCACACTAGCAAATATTAAAGGGTACGTCTAAATATAAGTGACATTACAAATCTAAAACTAATCTACAATAAAATTTCACAAAATATAAAGTGCAAAGCAGATAATAAACCGCAAGGCTGGATAGATCTAGTACAAATGAAAATCTTGATTACAATTTTTGTTTAATATTAAGAAACAAAATAACAACAAAAAAAACAACAACAACAACACAACAACATAAATATTGAGAGCAGTCCCAACATGTTTTCTGTCTGGTCCGATCTGTTTCAACATTCTGTAATGGAGGTCTAGGGCAAACTAATTTGGAAGCACCCAAAACATCGTGGCCACATGACCAAAACGTAATCATTTCAAGTTTGGAGGATAAATTACTTGCCTACTTTGGACAAAGTTCAATCTTAGATTTGGGCTACAACAAAGTAAAATAACAATGACGGTAGGCAATTTAAAAAAAAAAAAAAAGCTGATTTCTCACTGTTTACAATCTTGGGACATAATCAAGAAAATGTTCCAAAATTACTAAGGCAAAGCTTATCTCCCATTTGGAGTCACTTTGGCGCAAAAGCAAGCAAGTAAGATAATATTAATAAGACAACAAATTTTATCTCTTAGTTTGCAATTATTCTTTCCTTTTTTTTATTTTCTATTTGGCAATTTCCGACCGAAGCTACTGACTACATTTCGACCATTGTTCATGTATGAAACATTTTTCGGTAAAATTAATATAGCACTGATTCATCTTCTAATATCCAGACACAGACTTCTTTATCCAATGCATTTGAAACATGCAGAACTGGGCCAATAACTTTAAAAAATACAAACTCATTAGGAAGTGAGCATACAGGCTGTTTCATGGTCAACCTCTTAATGTAAATCCTCACCAGATTATGTACACTAGCTGACGTACCCAACTTCTCCCGGGATAAATCTGTTTATTAGTCTCTTGTCTGGATCTGCTGCACCTTAACCGTTTCTTTAGGTTTTTTTTTTCTTTCTATTGTTGTTGTTTGTTTCTTTGTTATTGGACAAGTCTTATTGCACCACCACCCCCCCCCCCTTGCCTACGCACTCCATCTGCATTTGCAGCGAAGATCGTCATGAAATTCCAGTAGTCTGGGCACTGGGAAATGTGTTTTTCATAGTGTAAGCAGAGACAAGAGGTGATGGCGTCATGGGCCCATGCGTTCATAGAAACGATAGCATCGGAGGCAAAATTCCAACGACACCAAATAAAAAACAACTAAAAAAAAAAAAGAAATATATATCCCCACCATTTGAAGTCTCCAATCCTACAAATCAACCGCCTGCAGGCCAAAGGGCAGAGGGAAGGCACCTGTAAAATTTGAGGCCAATCCGAGCAGCATAGGCGTCGGTCGGTCTTGTTCAAAATCTCGCATTTTTGTTTGTTTTATAATTTAGAAATACAAGCTAAAGAGCCGTGCTCTATGCAGACTACCCCCACCCCCCCCCAACCACTGCCACTCCCGCAACTTTCTACCCTGTCTACATTTTGTCTCGGCAAACCGAAAGAAATCACAGAGCAAACTGCGTGTTTTCCTTTGTACTAATTTTAGCCACGGGCACGACCAATAATTTAAATTGGCCGACAGTTGTGACCTACACACGGCAGGAAGTGTTCACGTCACGGGTCAGGTGCTCGTGAAAAAAGGGATTCACATATAGTCACCTTTCCTCGCCTGTTCAATATAGAGGTTGACACACCCAGTATAATATTCTTAAACTTTTCCCAATATTTACAATACTACGGGTGTAAGTTTCAGATGCATGTATTTTGGAATATTGATTCTAGATGATTAATCAACCCATTTTAATTTTGTGTCTTCGTGTTAGACAAGGGTACAAAATATGCTCATCATACAACTCAAGATTATAACACAAAAAATATGATGGTACACTTATTAACTCCAAGTGCGTTTAGATGATAGATCTAACTTAAGATCAATTGTATTGACGCTAGACCTGCAGCTTTCATGTATATATATAGGTATACATACTGACACACACACATATATATATATATATATATGTGTCGTATATATATATATATATATAGATAGATATACACCGATGACAGACCTCAATTAAGTTGATATAAGTGGTAGACCGATTAACTCAAATGCATAGTAATGTATTCAGAGAAGTTCATAATTATCATATAGCTTCTAAATCTATTAGCCTAAAGACATGCATGTAAATGATTTAGCTATTCACAGAAGTATTCTTTTTTTGTTAAGTAAATGGCAGACCTATTACTGTAGACACATGCCGAGGATAGATCGATTAACTTAAAATACATGGTAAAAACGCTACAAAACAAAACATAAAAGAACAAAATATTGAGTTTAAGACAATGTAAGGACATACTGCTTTATCTCTATCTCGTTTGTTTTTGGCATAAAGGTACCACACATACATTTTCCATACGTTTTCGATAAAACATGTGCAAACGGGAACACAATAAATTATGTCTTGCAAAAAGAAAAACAATCCGGCAGAAAAAATTGTATATACTGTCTTTATGTCTTGTTACAAAATAATTGATATTTAAATTCTGAAAAAAGTGCTTCTTAATGGTGAGAGCAGAGTCATTTTCAGCTGGGGTATTTTGAGATTCTAAAAATGAAATACTCAGGTTCACACCTGGCGACTTTCAAGTGACTTTCAATTGTGAAATCAAAAATTGCTTTCGATGTGTAGGTCTAAACAAATGAGTTCCGCCAGAGTTCTAAACATCCCTTTTTTGTGTGTGTGTTTTTTTGTTTGTTTTTTTTTTTTGTTTCTTTTTTTAAAATAAACTGTCTAAACTGTGAACTTGATAGAAAATATGACAGCCTGGGTCATTGAGGCAATATGTCTGTGTCGACTGTAAAAGGACTACCGTTGCAACAATGAAATCACGCCTTTACCATCTACTATTATAGTTTGATAATTTCAATGTGATGTCCTCACTTTGTGAAAACAAACGACAAAAATTACAATCATAAATTTTCTCAAATGAAGAGTGATGGAATAGGCTAGAGTATATTTTTCCCACCGACTTTATTTGTCATGAAAGGTGATTGGACAGGAAACAAAATAATGTGAGGTTTTGGCTTTTCATCACAATTTTATAAATATCCTACTGCCCATTAGCACCCCATTCTAAGTAGTTAAACGGCTTCCTAAGAAGGGCATAAGCTTCATGCGTCTTATAAAATTTATTCTATAGGAACTCTTTAAAAATAATCTAAATCTTTTAACTTCTGTTACAGAAAATATGACAATGGGCCATAATTCTTTCTTTCTTTCTTTTTCTAAGTTCCCCTTGGATCTGGGTTCATGTTTGTGTTTCATTTCATGTAAATTTTATTAAAAATCCCTCTGGAGATGATCATAAGTATTCAAAATCTGAGCGAATCAGAGCTCTGCGTTCATCATGCCTTTAGCTACACCTCATGCTTTCTTGACTCATCTGGCATCTCTTGTTTTTGCTGTCTTTGCTTAGCTGGCACCTCGGCTGTTGCTGTCTTTCCTCGTCTGACACCGCTGCTTCTTCTTGATTTTCCACAGCAGTCACGTTCCTCATCTGCTCAAAAGAATGCACAAATTGTCCACATTGCTTCCCAATGTGCAAAAGGCTTGCAAGAGCCATAGAAAGGGCTTATGACAGATGAGTTTGGATGACATACAGAGATACCGATTTATAGATTTTATCTTCATGCTAAGGGGATTATTTGGCATGATGTATATCACTGTGCCAAATAACTGTGAGTTCTGTAATGATTTCAACAAAGATTAAAATATATGAATAAAAGTGGAATAATTATTAGATATTAATAGGGGATAGTATGAGATAATGCTCAACAGAGATTTTACAGCTCTCAAAACCTCCATGCATCCGTTTGCTTTGACTTTTCCCCCACTTTTTTTTTTGAACAAAATGTTTTAATCTTCCTCTTAGTATGCTCAAGTCTCTGTAGATATTTTTGCGACACAATTTAACAACCCCATGGGCGAAGGAATAGTGGCAGAGCAACCATAGTCAAAGGAATAACATGGCAGTGGAAATTCACTAATTCGCAAATGACTTTGTCTTTTTGGTACTTCTCTTTCAATAACCAATATTTTTATCATGTCTGACACTTTTAATTTCTCAGAATTATTTCTCAAAATCCGTCTATATAGAACTTCTTAACCCCTTCATTGCCACCTATGTAAAACCCCCATATGCCGGGGAGATTTAGTTATTTTGCTCTACCGAGATAACCATGCTTATAGATCAGTTATGAGCAGAACTACAACAATGCAATTTTACAAGGTTCAAATGGAGGAGACATTTTACAACCATAAAATGCACAGAAACTGATTCCAAAGTCGATGTGGGGGCGTGGGAGTTGAATTAGAAGGAAAGTATTAAGAAAATTGATTAGTAATGAAAACTATTTTTAAAAAATCCATGTCAACATGCAACTGCAAGTATACAGTTAGTCTAAAAAACAACCAAGCACAAACTTACAATAATGTCAAATTGTATAAAATACTTTGTAAACTGTTAATACCTCCATGCCAGTACACAGATTTCGTGTGGTAATCTCTGTAGCAGCTGGGATAGCAAAGAGCTGGTTCTGAAGGGCAGTCGGGGCATTGGTCGCGGGCTTCGCTACGTTGCTCTCCATTTTTGAGGCAGACAACACAGTTTTTTGTGAGGTAGTGCTCGACACCTCTTGCAGGGATAAGCTCTGGGAAATGCCTCGCAATCAATCTGACATCATCGTCGGAATCTGGAATGATTACTTTCTTGGAATTGAGTAGCATATACATTTGTTCGGTAGACAATATGGTTCAGAACATCATCATTCATCTATAAGATTATCTTGCCTCAGCCTGCCACCCCGCCACGCCCTCTTGCTTCACCCCTGCTTCTTCTTGTGGCCTCTTCCTCTAGTACATGTGTATAACCCCTGCCCCTGTCAGCCTACCTATCAGTATTAGTACTATCATTTGAATTAGATTTAGATCTAGATATACACATAGTTCTTGATGGTCCTGGTATAGCACTCCTTGATTTAGATTTACTAGTTTCAACATTTCTGTCACTATTATCACTATTTTCTTCCTGCATTCCCTCCTCTACAAGACACGAGAACAAGCCTGCATCTTCTCCTCCACTTTCTCTCTCACTTTCACTACCAAATAAATCATTATCATCACTGTCTTCATCATTCATCACCTCATTGAAAACTTCATCTGCTGTGCTGTCAGTCTAGAACAGTGTTTAGGTGTCTTTTGGTAGCAAAAGTCGGTTTCAAGCACAGCACATAAAAAAAAAAAATTCACTGTAAAACTAACAGACGAAAGGGGGCTGCCAGTTGCATTGAAACAAGCAAGGAACATTACGGCAGTTTTTTGCAGCAGTTTTAATTGTTTTATCTCCCATTGACAGTACTGCAAATACAGCACATCAAAAGGCCGAGAATTTCTCGGGGTATAGGCGTATGGTATAGTGAGCTGACCTCGATAAAGTCTTGGGGCAAGGCAGTGAAGGGGTTAAGGCAGCAGGTTTCACCCCTCTTCATTTTTTGCTAATTTAACAAGAGGGTTATTTAAAATCTGCATTATTTTTGTTTTCGGAAAAAAAATCACCAACTATCTATGTCACGAGTGGAGTGAGCGATAGTTAATAATTACGGGGGGAAAGGAGGAGAGTAAAATTAACGCACGTAGACAAGTAAGAAAAGCGTGCATGTTATGAGTGGTGGGGGTCTGAAGGAGGCGAGAGCGCTGTATTACTATCACTGCAAGTTAGAACGTCCTAAAGAGCGGACGCAAGAGAAAGCCCAGTGGGCGAACATAAGGGGAGCAGTCGGAAGACTAGTGAGAGAGTTTTTTCCAGTGATGACTGGTAGGTGAAACGATGACTGATAATTATGATTGATGTATTATATTCGTCTATTACCATGATGTAAATAAGTATATGTGAGGAATGTGGAAGTCCTTGATATTGGATATAGCAATGTGCGCCATGAGCGATAGATGAAAGTTGAGTTCATGGATTTGTAGCACGAGTGAGTATTGTGTACTACGATGGAGGTGTGTTACCGTAAGATGTTTGGTGAGTGAAATGTGAACTATTGTGTGTACGCTTCATGGGTTGTAAGGAGAGGTGGAGTGAATAGAAGTGGTATGGTATTATACCAATGTAATGTTATTCTTGTAGGTGTCGGGGACGGGCCAAAGAGTCACCTCGGTGAGCACAGGGGATAGGCCAGCATAGGGCCGGAGGCCACACATAGGCCAAGAGTGAGGCTGTCGGTGCAGGACAGTAGAGGCACATAAAGTCGTGGCAGTCAGGCCACGGACAGGGACGTAGATATGAGCGTGAATGTGATAATTGGAATGATAATGTACTATTGCCATGTTGATGGGCTATTGAAATGATAATGTACTATTGCCATGTTGATGGGCTATTGAAATGATAATGTGCGATTGCCCTGCTGAGGTGCTAGTGGAATGCTAAGGTGTTATGGCAATAGGAAGGTGATATTGAGAGACTGCGGTGCCAGTGAATTATTAATGTGCTATTAAGACCCTGAGGGGAGAGGCTGAGGCCGAAGTGTCTTTAGGAAGTAACTACCGGGTGGTGGACCCGAGGAAGAGTGCATGTGGGAATAAGGCCGTTGGACGGGAGTAAATTCAATAATATAATGTATGTAATTGCGCTATTATCGGTATAATTATGTTTAATAAATGTGTGAGTCTGATGTGTTGTTCTGTTAAGTGTTATTCTTGTCGTTCGTGATTGTTGTCCTGTCATAACTTATTACATCACCCAGTCTGGGATTTGTGACAATCTACATTATTGTAGTCATATGTCAATCATATTATATACTTTTTATTATAATTTAATAGTTATTTCGAACATTTTTTAGAAATATTTCAATGTATTATCAAAGTACTAATAACAAAATGTTGAAATTGATCTACCAATGTATTTTGTGAAGCTCCATTATATTTGAACAGCAGGAATAACTAGAAATGTGAAATTTGAAAACTTGTATAAAAGATCAATGTGGCGGATGATAAAATCAGATATTATGGCAATGTCTGGAGTTTTAACCAGGCAGAGTGAACAATTGGGCTTTTTTTCTCTCACACGAATTACGTGGTATTTGTGCTTGAAATGGATTGTTAAAGATCGCATATATAGTTTTTAATGTAAGACAGACTTGAACAACGGAGACAAAGCTGAACATTAGTAGAAATTATTACATGCACGATCAGGACTAAGAAAACTAAAAGTGACTCTGCACTTTCACGATATTAATATGGTATTCAGTTGTTCCAATAATTTTGCACCACCATTACTTAAAAACTGAATTTGAAAATGATGTGTTTGTATAAATCAAGGCAGGGATACACTCTCTGAGATAACCTCAAAATTAGGCAAAAAGAAAAATTGTATGTAACAAACCCTCGCGTAAGAAATAATACCCAAGCGACACAATTTCCTTTTAAAATCTCTCATCCTTCTATTGTTTTATCTGTTCCAGTTTTCTTTTTTTCTGTTATTGTTTTTTCACCAGTTTTTTCCATGATGAAGACTCTGGCTGAAATATCGACCATTTTCTGTCTTCTCTTTTAGTTGGCCTTGTATCGTTCGGGTATTATTCTTTACTCGAAGGTTTGCTACATAGAGTTGTTTTTTTTCTCCCCCCAATGTTGTTGTTGCTTATAGCCCAGCTGTGACCCCACAGTTTTTCTGTGGTTTTTACAATATTTCGTCATCTACTCACTGAGATTGTCACGAGCCGACAGAGGGGTTAAAATGTAGTGTGGATTCATGCCAGTGCATGACTTGCCTATTTTATTAAAACATTTACTTCTTGGTTGGCGACCTTGGTTAAGTCCAACTTGTGCACAGTTCTCGAGGTGAAAAATTAGCCCACGAGGCCCAGCATAGTTGTTCGTGTTTTGGGGTTTTGCAGGGTTGGGAGTGATTTAACCCTTTGTCTACTGGCGCCGTGAAAACTAAACTTTCACAGATCCAGCTTATATTGAGATCCACATAACTCAGTTGTTCTAAATTGTAACTATGAATGTAAAATCTATACTATGAATCTAGGCTTTTCATCTCTATTTAAAAATTTTCAACGGTGAAACAAAAACCTCTCAGTGGAGGAGCAATGGAGAATTAACAGCAATGCTGTTTCGGTATTGAAAGGGTTAAGTACAAGGCTGAACCTGGTATTGTGGTAGCTAGGGTGGATTCTGGCCAATGAGAGGAGAGACGCTTAGCAATCGCCGTGAGCATAAAACTCGTACCGCGCCATTTTGAAATCAGATTCATGTCGTTAAAGCATTCGGCGACGAGGTAATCTCGGTGGACTCCAACCTGATTGGAGAAGACGTATATAGGCAACCAATGACTGTAGTTGACGAGGAGAGCTAACATTAAAGAGAGAGAGAGAGATATAATTATATATATTTCCAGCCTCGGTGTATCAGACCAAGCGTACACACAGTGATAGTCTGATTCTTCGCCCAGGGTCATCGATGAGCGAAATAATGGTATGTCGTTTGTCACCATAAGATCTAACCCGAGAGTCACCAGATGTGTTAAGCCGAACTGTTAGGAGCTATGACCAGTGTAGAGTTACTTGTCATAGCATGACTATTGTGACTAGATTTAATGTGGTAGAGCGTGAGAGGCATTTATTAGAGTCCATCTAGAGTCGTATTTAATTCAGTGTTTTCAGAGTAAGTATGCTTTATATACCTAGTGAAGTGCCGGGACCTTTGTACATCTAAATTGTGATGCCATAATTCTTACATGTACCTAGTAGTTAATCGATTGACTTGCTGGTGATATCGAAATAACCCATTCAGTGGAATACTTATTATTATTTATTTTATGCAGTCGAAATTGTATTACACTGTTACGGCCCTTCAGGCCTGACGTAAATTTAGAACTCGAGTTATTTTCTTATTTACTGTGTGCTAGTCCGAGTGTGAGTTAGCCCCCCTCGTGCAGTTGAGAGCTATATCCTCAGGAATCCTAACTCAGCTCGTGACAGAGATCGCCGGCTTTGCCTGGGATAGATCTGTTTCCTGTTTTAGCTCCGGATGATTATAATGGATCTGCTTCACTTGCTAGATCCTTTAATTTATTTGGTTTATACAATTAATTATTTGTTTATTTTAGACTGTCTTGTCTTATTGTATAAAGTACCTTTGGTCTCACTGCAACGTTTTCCCAGGTCAAAGCCCTATTGTTCCGTTCAACAGTCGTGAAATGTAATGAACCGCGAACTGGGAATTTTGTGTAATAGTGAATATTTTTTTATTATATACAAAATTAAATGATAACACAAAAACATTCATACACGGTTATCACCTACAGAAATAAAGAACATAATTTAGAATTCAGACCTTAGCAAACTTGCTTTGTTTTTGTCCAAACTGTATTTACAAAACTACCACTTAAAATTCTCTAGGTCATAAAGTTAAGCTCTGTAGCATAAAAAGACACATACAGACAAAACAAGGTGAAGGTTAAACGAACATTACGTTATACGCCCTCTTTGTTTACTTCCGCCTTCCATTCCATTGGTAATTGCTATGGTAAATGCCTCCATTTGTGCTATTTTGGTTGTCAATATCGAAAGTTGGACAAAAGCAAAAATTTGCTACAGGGTTGGTACACGCGAGAAATGGGTAGCAGAGGAACTAAGAGAAGAAAACCTTCGTGGATCAAGATCATAACAGAAAAGGTATTTCTTGCTCCATAATTCGGAAAAATCCACTTATTGACCAAATTTTCGACATTTAAGAATGAAAAATGTCAGGATATGAGATGTTTGGAGGCTCGATCGCTTGTTAGCCGGTCATCTGGCCTTTGGTAGCTTGTACAGATCAACGCCTAGTATGCTTTGTAATGCTTGATTCTATCGTTTTTTCCTTTTTTTTTTTTTTTCACAACGGGATGCAGCGATTTTCGACTACAGGACGCCATATTGGTTGATCTTAGAGTACCTGTAAAATGGCTGCCGGGTCAAGATTCAATTCTAACACGTACAAACTATAATGACCTGTGTCTAAGTGAAAATTATCGACGACTTGAGGTAGAATGTCATTTTTCGTCTGTGACAACTCTATCGGAACAGTGAGACAATATAAAGAAAAAGACAAATAAAAAACTTAGTTCTGCCAGGATGGACACCTGAGTCAGTCGTGATTGTTACTTTTTCACATTTGATAACTGTTTGTCAGCCATCTAGAGAACATGTGTTCAAAGCCTTGCCCAAACTTGTTTTGGACATAAGGGCCTCATTTCAACAATGCATTAAACATTTCATTGACGAAAAACAAGTTCTATTTACGTTGAAAAAATTACTAATTAATCATAGTCATCAGATATCAGTTTGGACCAATATCATTTTGTACGACAAAAGTGTCATGTTCCAGATCAGGACCCAAGGCGTATTAACTAATTTGAGACACTGGGTCACATTTAAGAAACCACATGTGTCTGCTTGTACTTCTCTTTCAATAACTAATATTTTTATCATGTCTGGCAGTTTTAATTTCTCAGAATTATTTCTCAAAATCTGTCTATATAGAACTTCTTAACCCCTTCACTGCCGCTAATGTAAAACCCCCATATGCTGGGGAGATTTTTGTTACTTTGCTCTAGGGAGATAACCATGTATATAGCTCAGTAATGAGCAGAACTACAGCAATGCAATTTTGCAAGGTTCAAATGGAGACATTTCAATACCATAAAATGCACAGAAACTGATTCCAAAGTCGATGTGGGGGCATGGGAGTTGAATTAGAAGGAAAATATTAAGAAAATTGGTTAGTAATGAAAACTATTTTAAATAAACCCATGCCAACATGGAACTGCAAGTATACAGTTAGTCTAAAAAACAACCAAGCACCAACTTACAATAATGTCAACTTTTATAAAATACTTTATAAACTGTTAGTACCTTTATGCCAGTAAACAGATTTCGTGTGGTAATCTCTGTAGCAGCTGGGATAGCAAAGAGCTGGTTTTGAAGGGCAGTCGGGGTAGTGGTCGCCGGTCTCGCTATGTTGTACTCCTTTTTTGGCGCAGACAACACAATTTTTTGTGCGGTATTTCTCGACATCTCTAGCAGGGATAGGCTCTGGGTAATGCCTGGCAACCAATCTGACATCATCGTCGGAATCTGGAATGATTACTTTCTTGGAATTGAGTAGCATATAAATTTGTTCGGTAGACAATATGGTTAAGAACATCATCATTCACCCCCTCCCCCCCCCCCCCCCCCAAAAAAAAAAAACCCAACAAAAACAAAACAACAACAACAAAAAAAACAACAAAGTATGTTTTTGGGTGATTCAGGTCCAGCATCTCCTCATTCACTATAAGATCATCTTTCCTCTGCCTGCCACCAAGCCCCCCCCCCCCCTCCGCCAGGAGTCACCAGATGTGTTAAACCGAACTGTTAGGTGGAACGTTCCAGGAGTTGTTGCCAGTGCAGAGTTACTTTGCATTGCATAACATTTGTGACTAGAATTACTGTGGTAGAGAGTGAGATGAATATATTAGATGTCCATCTAGTGTCATATTTAATTCAGTGTTCTCATAGTTGAGTGTGCTTTATAAACCTAGTGAAGTGCCGGGACCTTTGGTACATCGCACTGTGATGTCATAATTCTTACAGGTCCTTTGGTAGCGAGTCCACTGTCTTGCTAGTAATATCGAATTGTAGTACACTGTCACGGCCCCTCAGGGCTGACCTAAATTTATAACTTGAAATAATTTGTTAGACTGGCTGTTTTGGATTGTAACTGATACAGTCGTAATGCGATTGCTTGCACTGGAATACTTGCAATTCTACTTCCGTTGCTTTATGTAGAAACATAATCTTTATCTTTTATAATGCAGTCGATATTTTATATGTAATAGATTCCACGGCCCAGCAGGCCTGACTAAAACCGCGTGTCCACCGAAACGGAACTGTCACCTCTAAGAATTGCCAGTCTCTTGGAAAATCGGGAGTTGACACAGGACACCGTTTTTTCCCTTTGCAATCAACCAGAATCGTCATTAATTTTGTCCACCAAAACGACCCGACTGCTCGAAGCAAACGTCCAGTCGGTTGGAATCCCGCTTGCACCATTTTTGACGGTTTGCTGGGTGCATGACTCATCAGCGGTAGGCTCAGCCAGCTCAAACAAAAATATGTTCAAGTTTTAGCTCAAATAACAAAACTAATGTCATAATTATTATTCGTAATCAGCACCTCAAAATTAGCAAAGTCTATGCGCAAACCACCTGTTTTAAGTGCGTATTTATCGTTTTATTGAAAATAAAATTAATGCCTATATCTTTTCATTCTCGTCTTGTGTATTTTGACCGAATGACCTGTCCCGCCCCCTATTTTGAGTATCGGTTTATTAACAGGTAAAAAAGCCCCGAGCCTATTATTTCCGCCTTATGTCCTTGGAGTATTTTATTTGACTTGACCCGCTCTCTGTGGCACATTTGTTGTAGATCTAGGAGAAGTGTTTGATTTTGTCACATTCAAGATGGAAGATAAAAAACTTATTGAAGAAGTATTCAAGTACAAGTTTATTTATGACAAAAGCGACCCAAAGCACTGCAACAAAGTCTACCCGGAAAGGAGTTCAAACGAAGATTGTGTCATTCTCAAGTACTCTTTAAATTTCACAGCATCTTGAGCATTATCAGGAAACAAATGGTGGAACTCACCACATGTTAATCTAGCTCGACGTATAGGATGTATCCAATATTTATGGAATCTATGCTTAGCCCTTCTTCTTTTTAACCATACCCATAAAAAGGCTAGCCGTTTCTTTTTCTTGCAAGGCGTCATCATTCCCCTTCATTCAAGTTCAACAGTGCTGAGCCTAGGGATCACACACAGACACATGGGCTGGTCGGGTCGTTTCCGAACAGTCGGTCCGTTTTGGTGGACACGCTTAAAGGAAACAATCAGACCAGACTTTCCACCACATTGAAATATCGTGACGGTTCCGTTTTGGTGCACACGCGGGGTAAAACGTAAACTATTTGTTATTTTATTATTTATCGTGTGTTTGCGTAGTGTCTGTCCGAGTGTGAGTTAACCCTCTCGGAGTCGAGAGCGATATCCTTGGGAAAAACTTGTCTCAGCTCGTGACAAACGCCCTCTTTGTTTACTTCCGCCCTCCATTGCATTGGTAAATGCCATGGAAAATACCTGTCACCTGTTCCAGTTTAGTTGTTGATAGCGAACGTCGGACTAAAGTAATAGCTTTTTTTTTCTCTACCAGGATTCGTACAGACAAGGTGAAGGTAGCAGAGGAACTGAGAAAAGAAGACCTTTGTGGATGAAGGTCATAAACAAAAAAGACATTTCCAACTCCATTGTTCGGGAAAATCTACTTACTGATCAAATGTGTTGGCAGTGCATTTGGCAGTAAAGAATGAATGACAGTAGGATATAACGTAATGTTTGGAAGCTCGATCATTAGGTTAGTCGGCAATCTGACATTTGGCAGCTTGCGCAGATCAACGTCATTTATGCTTTGTAGTGCTTCATTCTGTCGTGTTTTCTTTTTTTTTCCACAGCGGGATCTAGCGATTCTTCACTCTATGATGTCATATTAAAAATTTATTGACTGCCTGTAAAATGGCTGCCGGGCCAAAGTTCAATTCTAACGCGTTCAAACTATAATGAACTGTGCCTAAGTGAAAAATATTGACGACTTAAGATAGAATTTCAGTTTCGATCTGTGGCAACTTTATCGGAACAATGATACCACAGAGAAAAAAAATAAAACAAAACAAATACAAAACTAATTCTGCCAGGATGGACACTTGGGTGTTAATTGGGTGTGATTGTTACTTTTTTACATATCTTTACTGTTTGTTAGCCATGGAGAGAATATGTGATCACAATCGTGCCCAAGCTTGATTTGGTCAGGAGGATCTTAATTCATCAACACGTTTCATTCATGTCAAATAAGTTCTATTTGCATTGAAGAAATACTTGTGAATCATCGTCATCAAACCTCCGTTTCGACCAATAACACGTTTGTACGATAGATTGAAATGCACTGAACGGAAAAGAAGACAAAGTACGCGACAACCACCCCAAAACAAACTGGAACAAAACAGGAGAACCTGTATGTTTTGTAAAAAATAGCGAAAGTGGGACACTGCACGCTGTGTCCACCAAAGAAATGGACAGGAGCATCAGGACTATGGCTGACATGCTGAAGGACACTAATTTGATCATCTTTCTGTCAGACGGTGATTTGGTTGCCCAGGAGGTGCACTAGCACAAATTGTTAAACTCACTACTCTAATGACAAATGGCGACATGAAAATGCCAAATCCTCTGACGACGACAACGAGATGGCATTGAGTCCATCCTGGCCTTCGCAGAAGTTGTCTCCTACCTAGAAAAGAATACAGATGTAGTTCACAAGCTGTCAGATTAAATAAAGATATATATATAGACGAAACTGTAAGACGAGATCTGTTGGAAATTATACCCATGCCACAAGGTTTAAAGAAAGGCTTCTCCGAGTTATACCAAATTTAGACTCATATCCCTCCGACAGAGAAACAATCTTGTCGTTCAATACGAACATCTCTGATTTGCTAGTAAAGAGTGGAAGTGAATGTGCCGATGATAAGGCATGCTATGGCATGCAGCAAAAATAATACGAAAAGGTCTGGACAGATTTGTCGTCCCCGTCTCTGAATTTGATCTATGTTGTCAGGAAAATTCGGTACCAAAAATATTTTGATGTTCATGAAAATGCTTTTGGTAGGGTCGCCGTCTGTTGAAAAAGTGTCAAAGCGCCACCAAGAAAGTCTGTCTCTCTCACAGTTGATAGTTGTCAACAGTTTGCAACGTTAAGGAAGAGAAACTGCTTCAAAACGTATAATGACTACAAGAGAAAATCCGATCCCTCTCTGTCTTGGAATTGTTATATACAACAACACAAGATCACGGATGATAATTGACACTCTTTTTGCACTGGGATTAAGCGTATTCTCTAAACGGTAATTGACACGCTCCTCATATCGCAGCACTAGTGGACAGACGTTTTGAGGAAGATGGGGTTGTTTGTTCTGTCGAATTGAAGCAAAATTTGTTCACGACAGCAGGTGTCGACAACATCGATTACAACCCAACTTCAACATCATCCAAAACCTCATTCCATGGCACCGGGATTTCCTTCTTTCAGCATCCACTGTCAAATGAAGACGACCGCAAACGGTATGCTATATGAATTGTTTCAAAGGATGATGATAATGACAATGATGAAGGTGAACATACAGTTCTCAAAGATTTTACTACAGTACAGGACACCACCGGAATGAAGACACAAAATGGCTCAAACTCGTGCCGTTTTCCCACCCAGACAAAGAATTTCAAACATTGCTCTCCTATCACGCACAAGTATATCCTGTTAGCACTCATCCGCCATCCATCAATACAATCTTGCCTCTTCTAGAGAATCCTGCAAATAAAATATAGACCATAAAACATGTCATGGATAACTTGCAGAATATGATACAGTTCCTTAATCTAAAGTCAGTCTTGATAGCTGACCAACCCCTCTTTTCTCTCGCCAAAGAAAACCAGAGGAAATAGCATGAATTGTATGAGGAAGATAAGTTCGTTGTACTGCTTAGATGTTGGCACATAGAGATGGAATTTCTGAAAACTTTGGGTATGCTCTTAAAAGGCACAGGTTGGACATGTGCAATATCAAAAGCTGAGATATGTGGTACCGGGACAGCAAACTTTTTCTCAAAGCATGCCATGCAAAGAGAACAAGGCCCATCAGGTGACAGCTGCATGTTTAGCAGACCTCAAACAACAAGCGTACACAGCAAAGTCGGAGGAGCCGACGAAGACGTCAATATGGATAACTTGTGTAGTGGCAGGCTGGAAACTTTTTTTGGGGGGGGGGGGGGGGAGATATCTGATTTTGAAACTACAATTACTGACTCGGTGCCTTATCAAATCATTCAGAACATGAGATTTTGATGGGTATGTGGAAACATTAAAGGCAATTCTGCCTTTTCATTTTACTCTAAGAAAGCAAAGTATGCAAGATGGCTTCCAGTTCACACCAGAGACATGATGTCCAATCACGGTACCAATGGTCCACCAAGAATGGAAATGTTACCGTTAAAAAGCCAAGACGACCTTTCTCCAATATGAGCAAAGACCAGGCACCCCAACAGAACCACGAGATATTGAAAGGTTCACTGCATGTCATTAGCTTAATGGAGACACCCGCAGTAGATTATAAAATTTGAGCCGTTGAACCAAATTGTGTATATTATTAATTATTTTGATAATTAGCTCTTATTAATATGGTTTTGATTTCTTAACATATGACTTTTTGACAAGAATTACCTTCTCCAAACCAAAGTTGTCGCAGTATGATAAATCGACAAATAGAGCCCTTACAATAGGAGTTGATTTTCTATTAAGAGATAAAAAGTTTATATTGTATACCAAAGTGATATTCAAGTGGATCAAATTCATTGAGCAAAAAAAAAAAAAAATTCATTTAAAGATAGACATTTTATATTGTATACCGAAGCGAATATGTGTTTCTTTGAAACAAATCGACACATACATGATTCAGATTATATGAAAACATAAATATAGTATTAAAACAAATACAAGATGGAAGAAAACGTCTTCAAGAAACTGGTGAAGATACTTCTGAATATTTAACATTACTGTCAGAATATAAATATAAATCAAATCAATTAATTGATTATGAATTGGATATAAGGAAAATATCTCACCCTGAGGAGTTTGAAGAATTAAGGGATAATGTATTCATAAAAAAAATTAGTGGTTGTGATACCATCTCAAAAATGTAATAATTAAAAAAACTGGGTAGATTTCATAAAGAGTAAAGAATTTTCATTAATAAATAGGTGGATTAACTATGAGAAACTGAATTAGAACTAAATTAAAATGTTTTCTAGCTTTTTTTTTCGAGGGCAATATGTCGTCAAGGAATACAATATCGTCCACACTTTTGACAAAGTTCAATACTACTTTGCACGCCTATTTCACACGACCTACATGGTACAGGAATTTTTCTACCTTTACGAATTTTAAATAAATGCAACTTACAATATTTTCGAATACAACTATTTCCACACATCATCAACCCACCACTTCAAAACCAAGCGCATTTATTTTGTCCCTTCATATTTGTAACCTTAGATATACGTACTACAACATATATCTCTAAATAGGAATTTTTATTGGTGGAAGCTGGGTGTCAGACGGAACTACTAGAAGCTCATCACAAACAAATCCTGCCCTAGGACCATCTGATAAGTAGTAAATTACAAGGCTGTCAGGCCTCGTCATCGTACTTTCTATTTGATACACATAAGTGACCATATTGAGTCGGGAGCGCGCCTGTTTCCTCCTTCTAATTCACTAGGCTGGTACAGATGTTAAACCTTAACATTAGAAGGAAGTTTTTGCTCGCGAACTCCAACAGGAAGACCAGGAACGATTGAAGATGGTGTGCTGTGAGGAAGTATCTTAGCCTTTATAGCATCATTGGTTTTTTTTCCAGTTAGTCTCGTTACTTCGTTATTTAAAGCTGCAACCACAGCAAGTAAACGTTTCACCCATTCCGTAGATCGTTCACCAGAAGGGAGTCTCATCTCTTGACCATACTGATGTCTGATTAGTCTCTCGGCCAGAGTTCGGTTGAAACGTTCCACGGTACTTTGGTCCCTATGAATGTTCACATTACCTCGTCTGATAGAAACTTCATCCTTTGCGAGCAGTTGATTGATCGCACCCATGAACTCACGTCCAATATCAACTTGGAGTTGTTTTGGCCACTTTAAAGGACCATGCTTGTAAATACGAGACAAAGCATTGCAACTTCTTTAGCCTCTTTTGTGGTCAGTGGTTCAGCATCTTTAAACCGGCTAGCAACATCAGCCACTGTGAGGGCATGCTTATAATATGTAGGCTTGCCAATTTCGTCGTGAGGGGGAAAGAGCAGGTCGGCTTGATGGAATTCGTTTGGTACGACAAGTCAAAACTCGGTCTTGGAAGTTTTCGTGGAGCCGGTAAATAGATCTGCCAATTGGCTTGCTTTTTTAACCATTCCCTAGCTACATTTTCTGTAACCTTAGCTGCAGCTGTTAGTTTTTTGATAGCTGAACTACCTTTCCAGTAACCCTTAGGATTGTAGTATATGTTCGACGGAGACATAATTTATTTTAACATACAAATTACTCTCCAATAAGTTATTTTGCTAACGTATATGCCACAAATCCTGTTTCAGCCATTCCTAATACAACAAAAGCGACTTCACGATCTTTTTGTTCTTTCCTCGGTGTATAAAAGTCCGAGAGTTGTGGTTTAGATCCTTATGGGTTTAGTAATGTGCCGGAAACCTTACATACTCTCTAATTGCTACATCGACATCTTGAAAGCTGTGAACTGCGTGGCCTTGTCTTGTAAGTGTTTCATTAATCCAATCAAGACGTCCAGTTTGCAATTGATTCCAATTTGCCTGAGCAGCCTACAGCTCTTCTATTACCTTATCATGACGTGTATGTTCGTCATCAACAGTATGTCCTAATTTAGAGAATAAGAAATTGCTTCCGCTGAAAGCTAGAGCATTAATTTAGTAATGCTCCACCCAATAACAGTGCTACCGAAGCCAATACCCATAAAACCACCAAAACTACCCAGCTCTATTTTTTCGCTGCTGTGGTGATGTGGCGAACACTATAACCTTTAAAATGATAATAAAGTATGCGAAGGTAATCATGTCTGCGCTAGTTCTCTATGCCAGCTGGATAAATTCCATCAATATAGCACGCAGCACAGTTAAAGGTGCAGAAATTCCCTTTAACCCCAATCAATACTTTACCATTTCTCTCCCGAAACCCTATAGGTATAAAGCAAGGAGGACTGTCGAAAGTTAATGCACAAATGTACATGACCAGCAACATAGATTTGTTGATTGTGGCCAATGTTCTTTGGAAATGTGTATCTTGGGAATCTTATCCATAGGTATACATTATAAAATATTTTTAAATGTCTAAATAAAACTCAAAAGTTAACACTGTTTACCATTTCGTATATAATATTAGTGAATTATCTGAATATGGAAGAAACGCTATGGTGTTTGTCACCATATGGATTTAGCGCTTACTTATTGATTTCCATTATACAAAGTTCGTGCTTATCTGAGTTTAGCATATACAGTTGACGATATTGTATATTATTATTAAATAAACATATCTGATAATCGTTAAATGTAATATATTTTTTAATCCCATTTTTAGTGATGCCCTTTAATTTTTTTTATCCTCATTCTTTGTCCGCAATTTTAAATGCATAAACTTTACATCTTAGAAAGACTATTTCATTCATTATTTGACCTTTCAACTCATATTTAAACTTACCGATAACTTTTTTATTGTTTGTTGACAAGAGATAGTGCGTTTTCAAACAATCGCTTGTATTCATATAATCTATTATTTTTCCCTGTCCTTATATACATTTTCCGTTCTTATATTTAGGATATAGCTGTCAGTATCATAACCGACGATTTCGTTCGACTTCCAATGAGAATTTATAACATCGTAGTAAAATTGATACATGAGTAAGTTAGAGAGGTCTAAAACAGACATAGAATCTACCTAAATTATATAGGGTTTTCTTTATTTTATAGATGGTATATTATTAGCTATACCAATTCAGTTTTCGATGAATATTATTGACTCTTTAAAATTGGCTTTAGCAATGAACTTTGCTACTTGTTCTTCATTTGATAGTAGTTGGAAGTCAATACGTTCTCTTATGTTTTCCATTGTCTTTATGGAGAAAGCATTATTCAAGTCGCTCAACAAAGACATGACATTTTCCCTTCCCCAACTACAGGAATGGTGCCGGGAACAACACCTCCCTCTTCACGTGGCTTTTGTAGACTTCACACATGCTTTTTGACACAGTCAGCAGATCAGGACTGTATATGTTACCACATAAAATTGGTTGCCCAACAAATCTACTCAACCTTATCATCTCGTTCCATAAAGATATAAAAGGTACTGTTCTGTTTGACGGCAGCACATCAGAGAGTTTCGACATCAGAAGTGGAGTCAAATAAGGGCTATGTCCCTGCACCTACCCTCTTCAACATCTAGTTCTCATACTCCTACAGTGTGCTTTTAAGACATCACCTGGAGATGTCTATTTCCACTGCAGAACAGATGAATCCCTCTTCAACTTAACAAGATTGAAAGCCAAGACAAAGATTACATCATATCTAATTCGGGACCGCCTTTTCGCTAATGATGCAGCACTTGTCGCGCACAGTGAAACAACACTACAAAAAAATGATGAACCACCTACCACATGCATGCCAAGCATTCTCTCTTACCATCAGCGTCAAGAAAACAGTGGTTCTGTCTCAGGTTGGTATGACCTGGGAAAACATCACTCTGGACAACAATCCTCTAGAGGTTGTCAACAATTTCTGCTACCTAGGATCAACAGTCACCTTTCCAACGTCCCTTGACGATGAAATAAATACCAGGATAGGAAAAGCTGGAACATCCTTTGGCAGACTGAAAAAGAGGGCATGGAACAGCAAAATGCTCACACTAATGACAAAGATAAGGATATTTGAGGCATGCGTCCTTATTTCACTCCCTTACGGATCAGAAACGTGGACACTGTACTCAGGACAGGAGAAGAGATTGAACACCTTCCACCTCAGATGCATCCGAAAGATCCTTGGCATCAACTGGCATGACAGAAAGACCAACACACAAGTCTTGGAAGTAGCAGAACTGCCGAGCACGTACACCATCCTGTGCAAACGAAGACAGAGATGGCTAGGTCACGTAAAACGAATGAACGACAGCAGGATCCCCAAGCAGTTACTTTTTGGCGAAATGGCCCAAGGCGACAGACAGCGTGGAAGACCAAAGCTAAGATCCAAGGACAAGTGCAACAACAACATGGTAAGGTGTAACATCGGCACTTGAATTTGGGAATAACTAGCAGAGGACCGTTCAACTTGGAAGTCCACAGTGAGAGCTAGAGTCAAATACTTCGAGAACAACATCATCTCAGAACAAATTTTAATGGTGAAACACCTATTAAGAAAGGAGAAACCGTAACAATCTCGCGGTACCTCTCTTAACCGCCAATGCTGTAATATGAGCTGTTTATCCAACATCGGTAGGATAAGCCATGAGATAAGCTGCGGTAGAAAGGAGCATTTGTCAAGAGATGCCAGCAGAAACTGTATGCTGTCAATAAATCGTAACTGATTTAAGGAGAAAGAGATGTATTTTTCTGTATTGTTTGCTAATTGGCTGCATTATTAGGTGAGAGTCATATCCACGTAAATTGTGGAAGACCACAGGAACTGTTTTTTTTGGGGACTCAGCTTTAGATTACAACTGTTGTGAGCTGCCCCTCTATATTTTCCAGTAATTATTATGACAGTGGTCGCGCACAACATCCCCACAGACATGACAGATTGTGGCAGCTTCATAGGCTGGACAATCCTCTTGCGTCATACTTATCGACTTTGGATTGGCTGATACCGCCTTAATTTTATCCTCTTCTTTCTGTAGTGATTTAAGAAAATGTTCTGATGCTATAGGGCCCGGTATTCAACGGGTAATTCTGTATAGCCATCTCATCTAACCACAATATAACAATAACTGCACACCTCATGGTGGGTTGTTATTTGGGTATTACTTTTTTCAGGGTTCAATTCTGGACCCTCAACTTTTCTAGTAAGAGCCTCAAAATCTGCATAGATTATATCGGGGCTTGCATTTGTTCCTGGTACATGTAGCTCTTAAAGGTTAGTTTAGTCTTCTTTCCCTTTGGCCTTTCTTTTCTCCTAATAGCCGTTTGCCCAATTTTGCAACGGTCTGGTTTATGTGCCTTCAGTAGGTCCTATCTGGAGTACCCATTCAAACAGCGTTAGCAAAAGTATTTGCGTCTATTAGTTGTGTTCTGATGTAGGCGGTTGAGGTGCTTGATCCAGGTGTTATGAAATTTATCTGCTTTTGCAATCATTAATAGATTAATTTTTTTATATTTCTTTCAGTAGTTTACTAATATAATGAATAATGACCTTATCTCTCCAACTAAATATATTGGGGGATACATTATTTTGTTTTTCCATGACAGAAAATTGAGAGATAGGTGTTGGAGCATTCATTCCATCAAAATTAAGCCCATTCTCAGTTGGATATTTAGATAATCTATCTACATGATCTGCTGCTAGAAACAAAGCTGAACGAATTGCGATTCTGAGGCATTTGTCGCATTTATTTTTTACATTCATTACAGCCTTTTTATTACTAACAGCTGATGGAACTGGTATGTATGATCCACCTCTTAAGGGTTCATATCTAGCTACATCTAACCAAATAGCTAGTACACGATTGATTACCCACCCTGATCCCCTTTGAGTCCGTTTCTCAAGTCACTCTTGTATTCTGGTGATAGCATTATCAACTGCTTCTTCAATTTCAATTATATTTAGGAGGGTCTCTTGCTTATGACGTAAGAATACATCCATAGTCTCATCAACCCTTGTTGGGTTTTCTGTAATTCAACCTTTAAAGCTAGTTGAAACTTAATACCACCTAACACTATCAACTCTTCTTCTAAATGTCTCTTAATTTTCTGATACATTTCTTTAAGAAAAGCTCAAGGATCGTTACTATAACCATCTGGTACATATATTTCCAAACTTCTTAAGCATTTTCCAATTGCTTTTGGTGCTTTTTTAAAAGTTAGATTTTCCATTGTGTAAATAACGATTTGCTATGTTGATATAATCTGACATCTCTAAATAGAAATTACATCTTGCTATAAGTTCTCTAAGAACTAAATTGAACTGTTTTCTTGCTTTTTTTTTTCTAGTGTTATATGACGTTGATTAATTTTATCCCAACCACATTTTTTACAAAGTTCTATTTTACTCCGAAGGCTTTTTCCACAAGACCTGCACGGTACTGGAATGTTACTACCTCTACTAAATTTAAATTTATGCACATTACAATATTTCTGGGTTCAGATACCCCCACAGATCTTTGTATCACCAACTCTCAACCAAGGACAAGTATTCATTGTTGTATTATATATCTTTTAACATACCCACATATCTAAATGAAAATTACGGGGTGCTATAAGGTTTAGATTTTCTGCCAAAAATATGTACTGTAAGGTGTGTACTACTATGTGCTGTAAGGATTAGATTTTCTGTCAAAAATATGTACCCCAGGCTACTTTCTTCTCTATTATCGTGGCTAGGTTTTATTTTATGATTTGGGATCTAAAAACTGTTTTTGCAAAAAGTTTTTTAAAAAAAAGTGTGTGAAATAGCATTCAAATCGACCCAAAAAACACTCCCACAGCGGCAGGCTTGTCCAGAACCAGCCTTGTATAATACTACTTCTTCCACAGAAAAAGAAATACAATGACAGAATCAGTATCGACTCGGATTTCGCGCCAACTCAGGAGTTTGTTTACTCTTTTCCGCTAAAATTTAATTACAGATGATCCATGGTTTCGTTAATCCACAATTTGCTTCCTTCAGCGAATGAACGATGACGGGAAATGCGTCACGATACTAAAAATATACCATAGCCTGTCCCTGTTCTAAGAGTCGGAAGTGTTTGTTGCGAATGTTGCGTGTGAATTATGGAAAATGAACAACAAAGAGTTTGCAGTATCTTTATATTATCCCCTTACACCACAATAAGTCGAGTTATAGGCGATGAGAATGCTTCCAGATTTTTGGAGCCCTTCCAAAAAGAGACTGCGGACAGAACTTTCACCCTTAACTCCATTATAGTATGATTATGATGTCCTTATGTATACAATTACAACTGTCTCATGCTTGTAAGGAGACATGTTCATGGTGTTTTCAAAATATGACAAAGTAATAATTATGTATATGTTACAATTGCCTCTAACCCATATTCTATACCGTTGATAAATTTCTGCCTCACGAAATACATTTGTTATGATTGGGGGGGGGGGGGGCGGGAATTCCAAGGCTGTCTTTTGATTGACCCTTGCAATGGAACTATGACATGTGACTATAAGGGGACAGGGATCAGCTTACATTGATTAGGAATTACGAAATGAAAAATAAATCATTAATAGTTAAACCCAATTCAGCTTGTTTGGACTTAATAATTGGTAGTGATACGATTTTGAATTCCGTTTGAGTAAAAAAATAATAAAATTATGAAATTCTTACAACATCTCCGACAGCCAGTGCAGCAAGGATCTCCCCAGCAGTTCTTTCTCCACTTCGACGAACAGCATTCACATGTTTTACAGCAAGGATATGTCATGCGAATAACGAACACGAGAATGAGACAGACGCGGATGAGGCCAAAGGGTGTCCCAAAGACAAAGAATGCAAAACATTCTTGTCGTGTGCAGTTTGCTAGATCCTGTGAAAGAAAAAATGAGACAAAACAAAAAACCACAGGAGCCAGTGCTATGTGTTAGATGTGACTCTCAGGTCCACGTCAGGCACGCAAGACTTCACGTCGCAGGAGCCAGCGGTTGAATATACCGACAATAGACTTCACCAAGATCCTGGGAAATTCCACTGACCCATGACCTTGACATTGCCTAACCATCAATCAAATCCGGAAGTGAGGCAAAAACGAGTAAACATTGCTTAGCCCGTGCTACTTTGTTTTACTTTGCACTGTGGTGTACTACTAGTCTCTAGTTCGTTTATCTTTTCCAAGTCGCTTTCCATCGTCACTATGGATTTCAAAATTAAGTCGTGTTCACATCTTCAAGATTATTTGCGAGAAATAGGTGTTGTGATCAGTGGATTCAAGAAACAAGAACTGATTGACTTGTGCCGAAGTGCAGAGAGCCTGGGCATCGAGGTGGACCCAGATGGGATTTTGGAATCGAAGACAGACACTGTAAAGGCTAAACTGAAACTTACAGTCAACAGCCAGATCATATATCTTCCAATTCCAACACAGCTGGACGTATCTCACGATTTGAGCCAGATACCAGTTGTAACACCGTTTGATATCCTGTCGTATCTGGCTCAGTCGAGACATTATTCACACGGCAGTCTTCGAGACTTCACGAAACTCGAGGGCTACTCAATGTTTAAGGATGGGTACGTCCTAGACTTGAAGACTGGAAGGTTCACAGAAAGCCAGGAACACCACCACCTTCAGTTTCAAGTCAAACCACGCACTAATGCGAAGGATCCCAGCAGTGGTCTTCCGTATTACCTGGGGTGGATAGTGTTGACAGCCCAAGAGGACAACAACCCCATCATCAGTGCTTACTGCTGTTGTCGTGGAGGGTAAGTTCTGAATATATTATATATATTAATTATATTAACTTATTAAGAGAGACAGGAGAATTATAGGAAGGATTCTCACGCATCTCATCTGGAAGCTGTTGTAGTGTATAGTCTACACCTTGAAATTGATTTTAAAACCCTTGCGTGACGGAAGGTCTCTTGGTGATTCATTTTTCCCAATATTGCTGAAATTGGATCTGAAGTCGAACCGACTCTTAATTATTTGCTTTGATTAGTTATGCGAGAGAAGTATGATGTCCTTCGTACGTTTTAATGGTCCTGGTCAGTCACTATCTGTGACGTTCGATTTACGTCCAAACGGCATTTTGTCACGATTAACAAAGAGCAAAATATGACGTATGCTGTACGTCTTGCATGTCACAAAAGGGTAGTAACAGTGCCTGGATATCATGAAAAAGTGTCGGATCCAAAGTGTCTATTGCACAGATTGTAATTAGAAAAAAAAAAGATATAATTTCTAATTGTGATCAAAATTATAACAGTACATTTGGAAAGCAATTTCTTGAAGAAATGAACGTTCTTGTCATTATTCATGAATGGAGATTATAGATAATCCTTCTTTTTGTGAAAGTCAGGAAAAACTGAAATTTTTAGATCCTTTTTGCATCTAAAGTAACCAATAAACACCATTCTTATAATTTTTTCACAGGATTGATGGTTACTGCCGTCATGTTGCAGCAGCCTTATTTGAATAATATGTCATTTGTTGATGACAGAGGATCCAGCTGCACATCAAAACCATGCACATGGTATTGTAGAGGAACTGCTCCTTCAATACAAGCTGTGGAGGTCACAGAATTGAATTTGTCTCTTGAGCCACGTAGCAGAACACAGTAAGTGTTTTATTTTTCTCCTGTAGCTGTCCTTACACTACGGAGATCCCCATTTTTACCAACACATACATGGTATATAGAAACAAGGGAAGATTTGTGGGTGAAAGCAAAAATTTTATTGTAATAATATTGTCTCTATAAAGTTATCAGCATGTGACAAGGAAATGGTTCTAGGAACATGGTACCGGTGTAGCAGGCCAGATTATACCCCAGCCAGACTATACCCGGGGTTAAACTGGCCTAGCCCAGAATATACACCGGGGTATATTCTGGGCTAGGCCAGTTTATACCCCGGGGTTTACTTTGGGCTAGGCCAGATTATACCCCCCCAGTCCAGATTATACCCCCTACTTTTTTAAAAAAACAAGTCAAGACCGCAGTTTATTTCAACTTTAGTTTGAATTGTCCATTATCACTGTTATTAGATATCATATTGAAGCATACATTTTTGACTCTTGTAAATTATGATACATTTAAAAGGAAATAAACATGCGTAAAAAGCATTGATATACAAAAGGATTGAAAATCCATTGAAACTGATATGATTAAACTTTAAGACTAATTTTACTTGTGTCCGCTGGTAGTATTATTGTTTTGGTTTTTTTATAATTAGTTGTCCATGAGTTAAACATGTATTGTAATTTTTTTGTTTGGCACCACTAACATATACTTAGTGGCAATTATGAACTAATTATAAGACTCATAAGTGTAAAGTTATCTGAATCTTATTTTAATTTTTGAAAATCAGAAATGTGCTTGATATGTCGGAACAATTAGATCTACATACAAAGTTATACTGATGCAGAGAGAAAGGCCAGGAAAGAATACATAGAGAAAAAAACAACAACATTTTAACAACTGAACTGGCAGATGGTGCAATTCCATCATCCAGCACACATTCAATACTTCACACAAAACTAAATACATACTAAAATTGTTTCACATAATGAATTTAACCTGTCCAGATATACTTGAAACGTTACAGAAAGCTAACCAGTAATATACAATAATAACAATAAGAACACCAAATCATCTTACTTACTCTTGAAAATAAAGAGAATATAATCAATATCAGAATCACCACCATCTTGGAATAATACAAAGATAAGAGGAAATATAAAAATGACCTACACATCATTCTAGAATCTATAAGCAGCAATAATATATGTGTGTATGTACCAATTATATGTAAAAAAAAATGTATTAAATCTTTTCAACTATTCAAGTAGAAGTGGACTGAAAGCTTTAGCGAAGTAGCTTTGATAGTCATGTAAAATGACCGATTAAATCCACTGAGACAACATTGCATTGCAGAAAGTAATTACAGTATGTTATGGCAAAAATTCGATGGATCAAATTGCATGAACATGTCTTGTCAGTAAATTCTTTGATAGCGTGTTTGTAGAAATGTATATATTTTTATGTAGCTCATGGTTTAAGGCACTGGATTAGTTTCACTCATATTCGTTGGCATGTTGTAGTTGTTTTTGTAGTTGGTTGCCATTGAGTAAAATTTGCACGGTACTGTTTGTTTGGCACTGACATGGTGTGCGTCCAGACCAAAAGCTTTGAGCTGAGCCGTGGCCGCACCGTAGCCGAGCCGCAGAAATACCTGCTCTTTATGTATATCAACTGTTCACACCAAAAGCAGTAAACTCGCCGCACGGTTCGGCCACGGCTAGCATCGAGCGGAGATAAATATTCGAGCATTTATCCCCGCTCAAAGCTAGCAGTCGAGCTGACCTCATTTCCTGATTACTAAATTTAGCCCAAGCGGAAGTTTTCCCGCCATTAATGTCAATTGCTCGCTTACCGCTTGCTGTTGCGCCACTGACTGAATGATACTGGTGTGAAAATAAACATGGAAGAAGACAAAACCATTCAGTTCATTGCTTTATTGCAAGATTATCCAACTTGAAACAGCAAGATAAGGACTTCATGAATAGAGATGTGAGGGGGAAGAACTTCTTGGGGATTGCTGCCAAGAGGGGCATGAAAAGTATCTAAATTAGCTGAATCATTCAGTATCCCTTTCTCCTCCTTTAGATCTCTCACTCTCGCTCCCTCATTCCCTGCCTCGGGTTCTTCCTCTCTCTCTCGTTTTTTTAAATCTATCTCTCTCTTTCTCTTTTCCCTATCTCTCTCTTTCCCCCTGTCCATCCCATACTACTTTATTTAAAAACATTTAAGCTGACCTTGTAAAGCATGATCATTAACTTTTTCCGATGTTGGTATATTTAATGAAGTGTTAGTACCGGTATATCAGTTTAGAGACATTTGTCTTGCCAAGGCAGTGCGCCCTTTCCTACAAAGCAGTTTTTGTCTCATCCATATTCCGTACTCCGCAAGATGGCCTCTGTGACCAGCTTCCCCATTGCCTTTTGTGTTTCTCTCTCGACCGCTGTCCCATTCTTGGATGTCTGCTTCTGTGACTTTGTTACCTTCTAGCGTTAACACTGCTTACCGAAGTGTCAAGGTTAGTCGTTCCTTAGATGAAACAGGTTTGCGATAATTGGTTTTTTGTTTCTGTAAGTCAGCAGAGATCATATCAAGTATAGCATATATATAGAATGTCTGTTGTAACATTCGGAAATATGATTGAAAATGTCCTTGGTCTTCCTTTAGATCCAGAAACAAAAGCTGGGATTCTCCACACGTATCCCGTTTGGCATTTAAAGGATGAACCCACTATTCTCTCTTGTGTTCCAACGAGAGATCATACTTCAGATACATTGATGGCCCCAATAAATGCGGCAACACGCAGTTTTCGTTCATCCGACATGTTGGAGGCCTTGCCAACTAATTTTACCTTAACCGCTAGCTCGCCCACAGCTCAATGTGCACACCAGCATGGTAGCTTTTGGTGTGAACAGGCAAGCTTTCGTCGAGCCAAGAGCGAGCAATTTGCCAGCCACGCGCTAGCTGCCAACTAGCGGCAGTTGCTTTTGGTGTGAACAAACGAGCTGACTGCTTGACAGTGCTCGCATCTAGCTCCGAGGCTCGGCTCGGTTAGTAGCTTTTGGTCTGGACGCACCCATACACTTACTGCCAATGTATGAAATAATTAACGGACTCATAAAAATGAAGTCATTTTAAATATTTTTTTGTGTACAAATACACAGTTGTTAAATCCCTTGGCAAAGGACGTGTTAAGCTTAGGAAGGTAAAGACGGACAAGGTCTTTTTTTTTGATTATTATTATTTCACTCGCGAGTGACATACCCTTATTCACTATAATACATAGGTTCAATCTTTCAAAAGCCTTGCAAACTAATCCAGTGTCTTAAACCGTAATGTACATGAAATGTATATCTTTCTACAAATAACCCATCAAAGAATGATACTCACCAACAAGAAATACTGTTAATGCAACATGATACATTGAATTTTGCCTCAACATGCTATAGATCTAATTACCTTTTACAACGCACTACTTTTGTCTAAGTGGACTTACTCTGTCGGTCTACACACCTGTCATGGCTATTTGACTAAAGCTTTCTGTCAAGTTTTACTTGAATATTTGAATAGATTTAACATGTTTTTTTATATATAGTTGATACACATACATTGTTGCTTATAAATTCTAGAATGATTTGTAGGCCTACGCTGCCATTTTTACACACCCTCTCATATCTTTGCAATTTCCAAGATGATGATGATGATGATTCTGATATTGATATTTCTCTATATTTTCAAGAGTAACTAACATGATTTCATGTTCTTATTGTTATCATTATTACTGGTTAGCATTCTGTGACGTTTCAAGTGGATCTGGACAGGTGGAGTTCATCAGTCGCAAACATTTAGTGCCTATTTAGTTTTATGTCTGCTGGATGATGGAATTGCACCATCTGTCAGTTGGATTATCATTATGTTTTGGTTTTTTTTTCTGTGTGCTCTTTTCTGGCCTTTTCTCTCTACATCATTGTAACAAAAAATACAATGCATGTTTTACTCATGGCCAACCAACTATCAAAATGATAATAATAATAATAATAATATCATCAACACACACGAGTGTCAGTTTGAATGGATACTCAACTCTTTTGTATATCAATGCATTTTAATGAATGTTTGTTCCTTCTAAAATGTATTATGATTTACATGAGTCGAGAATGTATGTATGTACACCAAAGTAAACTAAGGCTGAAATAAACTGTTATTATTATTTTCTCTAAATTGCATTATGACTTGTTGGTGTCAAGAATATGTTCAGGTTTGCATTAATATGATATCTGATGACAGTGATGAAAAACAGGCTGAAATAAACTGTGGTCTTGACTTGTTTTTTTAAAAAAAAGTAAGGGGTATAATCTGGACTGGGGGGGTATAGTCTGGCCTAGCCCAAAGTAAGCCCGGGGTATAAACTGGCCTAGCCCAGAATATACCCCGGGGTATAAACTGGCCTAGCCCAGAATATACCCCGGGGTATATTCTGGGCTAGGCTAGTTTAACCCCGGGTATAGTCTGGGCGGGGGGTATATTTTGGCCTGTTACACCGGTACAAGGAATTAACATAAAAGGAAATAGTTTACTGTAGCAAGTGTCTCCAGTGCTTTTCTCCAACCTTTTGTAATGGTTGATTTAATGTTAATTAAGACAAAAATTGTTTAGAAGCAAGAATGCAGGATAACAAAACAGCTGACATGTATAGATCTATTCACGTTTCTATCATTATCATAAACAATGCTGTAAACTAACATTAGCAGCTGCCATTACTAAAAGTGGTGGTGGTGAATAAATGTCCTTGTGGTTTGAACATGATAATTACACCAATGATACCATCACTCACCAGCCTCTCTTATCTATGATTACACATATTTATACATGATTACGCTTCTTGTCATCAAGTGCATTTTGTTTTAGTTTTCACCAGCTCTACCCTAAAACACACTAAACAAAATGAACATAATTACTCTGATGTGCACAAACATAACATCAGTGTTGCAACATTATGACAGTAGCTCAACAATACTTTTCCAGTGACAGATGGAAAATTAATATGGTAACATCCTTCATCATTGAAACACGAGAGGCATCAATGTATTATATTACTTACAGAATATTTCATTATGATTCATTCTTTACAGATGTCAATAATTTCGGATGATTATGAACATCCGCTGGCAGGACAGAGTCACCAACCAGGAGGTGCTAGACAAGAACTGGATGCCATAGAAAAAGAAACCAGAGGTCAGACAAGCAGTGATAACTGGCATTGTGTAAGAAAAACTCTGATAACGGCATCAAATTTTAAGAAAGTGTGTCAGAGCACTGATGGATCTAACACTGCTGTGAATCTAATTCAGGGGTCTTCTTTGAAAGAAAACCAACTGCCAGCAGCTGTAAGGTATGGGCGCAATAACGAAAGCTGGACAAGGAAACTTTTTGCTGATGGACATAGACTGAATGACAACACCTGCAAAAAATGTGATGTTCAGACTACAGGAATTTTTTTGTCCCCAGACATTCCTTTTCTTGCTTGTTCCCCTGATGGATAATGAACTGTCAGTGTGGTCACTTTGTAATAGAGATCAAATGTTTATATAAATATCGAAATTTCTCCCCATAAGAAGCTGCCAAGATGGCAGAAATTGTTGAAATCAATGATGCTGGCATTGTTACTTTGAAAGATAAACATCCATACAACTTTCAGATTCAGGGACAGAATGATGTGGGTAACAAACATTAAAACAGCATACCTTGTTATCTACACAGATAAAGGAATTTACCCAGTCATGATTCCATTCAATGAAACTTTCTGGACAGCATGTCAGCAGCAATTAGTTGATTTCTACCACACTTTTTTTTTTATTCAACACTATGTAAAGCCTTAACAAATGGTCAGTAAGTGTACTTTTTTTTGATAAAATACTGATTGATTGTATTGCCCAACTGTTTTTGTGATTTACATTTTGAAAAGTGATTTAATCTACAAGCCGCTTTTGCAGATTACAGAGAAATATGACAATTCTTGTAATCTGATTCAAATAAAATCGTGTTTTTAAGGAAATTAAGCCACTAAGAATGCGAAACGTTTTCATCCGTCTAATGGCCCTTTCAACATGAATTCTCACTGATGCAATTTTGCGTGATCTCGTAATGGCTTTCAAGCTGAGTGTTTTGCCTCTGCAAAAGGCTGGCATGTTTAAAGTAGCTTTTATCTTCAGCAACAGGTGGCGAATGTTAAAACCTCTGTCAGCCATGATATCATCATTGTTTTCAATCACATCAAGAAAGTCTGACATCTCCACAATAGCCGCATCTGAAATGCTTCCGCCATACAATTTTGAGGCAAATGTAATAGCTCCAGATGGCATGATTGCAATTAGCTGCTTGAGAGTGTTTCGGTATTTATAATTAGAATATGTTACCTATTGGGCAGAAGGCATATATGGTCTATCAATTGTATATTATGTGCAATCAATAATTGCTCTTGTGTTTGGAAATTCTTTAAAGGCATCGGGGAGGTTATCTCTGCAAATTTCTTTTGAAGTCACCGCATTGTTGAAGCAAAGCCTTTATCCAGAAAGTCAACCCATTGGTTAAAAATAAGACCCACATTTGCTGGTGAGATCCCAAACAAGAATGCTAAAAACTGGTTATCAAAGCCCCTTCTTATCTTCACTAGTGTCATTATAAACTCTGTTCTGTGTTCCAGTATTTTCTTCTTTCTACGCTTTTGTGTTAAATTACCAAGATAGGGTGCAAACCAATCAAAAATCACATTGAACAATTCTGTGCAAGGGATACCAGTGAAATAGAAGCAAGTTGGATCATTTGCTAGAACTTTGTTGATAAATCTATTCCTGAACAGTCTTTTCACATCTTTTTCTGATAGTTCAATATGTGATTTACATTTTGTGCAAAAAATATGGAAATCTTCAGATGCTGAGTACTTTCTGGGGGATTGAAAAAGTGAGTCCAGGTCAGGAACACATGATAAAATTTGGTCATGCTGACTAGATTTTTCCTGATTTGTGTTACAAGAAATATTATTTGATTTTGGTGGTGTTAAGAGTGTTGAAAATATTGGGATGCCTTTATGTGCAGGGCTTTGGGGTGGGTCTGATTCTTCACAATGACATTTTATACTTTTCTCTTGGTAATGGACTTCTCATCATTGCAGTAATATTTGGATATGTTTTCAGATTCATCGCTAATGACAGCACTACTGAAACCTTTAAGTGGCATTTCCTGTCTTGATGACAATGACATGACATTATTTGAATTTACAGTTGATGGGTTGGCTATCATTGTACATGGTGAAGATGATGGTGTTGATGCCAATGACATTACATTTGAATTTGTACTCGCCGGCTTGTCTATCACTGTTGATAATGGTGACTTTGCAGTTGCTGATACAGGTACTGCTTTTGTTGTACAGAGTTTGGATGATGTCAATATGTCCCTAAGTGTGCTGTACTCAGAATTGTATCCTTGTGGGGCAGGGCTGCTTTCTGGTGTAGCCTTTTCTGTAATGAAACAAAAAGCAAACACTTATATAACATATTGATTTGTAGTAAATTTAATACCTTGTAGCCTTGTTTATGTCAAAGTATTTTGTGTGGAGATGTTACTTATTAGCAGCTCTTTTGAGTTTTATCATGGAATAAAAATCACATGTACACATTATTGATCTTTACTATAATATAATTAACCTGCTTTGTATTTGATAAATAAATTCATTATCTTGTATTTGTGACTTATTGCAGTTTTGTTGCTAGTGAGTATGCAGATGTACATATATTATGATGTATGTATGTATGAGAGTGAACATGGTTGTGGCAAGATAAGGTTTAAAAAAAAGGGTACCAGGTGTAAGGAAAAATCAACCATCTCCGCCCCTTCCCCAGATAATTTGTTTGAAACATGAAGGGGTTAATGATCTATGAATCTGAATATTAAATTTGCAATTATATTTACTTCTCCTCTGCTTTGTTGGTCCATCCCGTTCTGCTGGGGCCTTTCTTTTCCTGACTGGGGTAGCACGCCTGCAGGTTGAGGATACTCTGAAGAGTCATCTTTGAAATGCTGGAAGTAAAAAATTGAAAATAATCTCAAACTTTGTTTAAAGACACAGTGAAGTGTGAAATTACACGAGTAACTCTAAAAGTCATATTGTACGATGAAACATCATAGATCTAGGCCTACAATGTATTTATAAAATTGAAAAAAACGGAAGGGACAAAATTAAAATTCACATTTCGTCATTATTCTTCTGCATCAAAGACAGACTGAAAAGGAGTGAGAAAATCAGTAAACTTTGAAGGTGGCCAAGATAGCCACATGTAGTAAGTGGTGCTAGTAGAATAACATGGGGGCTGGCTTTCATTGTTTCACGCAGTTAGAACAAAGAAAATTGTCGATGGGTAAACAACAGATAAGAAATGACTGTTATCAATGGAGATGCAGACCAGTCGAAATTTAATAATAATTATGAAATATTTGTGCAAAATATGAAATTTTAAAAAGTACAATAATCTCTCACCTTTGAACAGACATAGGTGTAAGTCTTGATCTTGTCCACATTCAGGTCCTCGTGTGGCCGGTTACACAGTCTAATCCACTCTTTGCACTATCTAGTTTTGTTTTTGGCTTGGGAAACGGTCTGAAAGTGACACCGGCCATATATGGCCTGTCACTATAGCGGCTGTCACTGTTACACGTTCCCCAAGCACATGTTTTTGTCCGCATTGTGGTGTATTTACAACTGCGTCCCGATGCGAAAGACTCAATGTTTGCCTCACTTCCTGACCTGACCTCGTTACGATAGGCCTCGCCTACTTTTGGCTGGAAATTCCGCCGGACTTCCCCAAAATCTTGTGTTTTCCTATAGGGGTAAGTGTGTGGCCACATGTCTAGCGATGAGCCAAGCGATGAGCTACACTGTAGCGAAGCGACGGGAATAAATGCATTAAACCTAAGCAAGGTGTCCACACCACAAGCCATTACCGCTAGCTAGGTGCTCGATGTGAGCGACGATAAATAACTTGCCCATTAACACCGCTCGTCTCTCAAGCTGTGTGTCGTGACCTCGTGCCCTCCTAAAGAGTGTGAGGTTTTTGCGCATTTTCACTTTCTGTCTAGTTTCTTTTTCAACCACATCATCAATGAAAGGCTTTTTTTAGCTGGTGAGCCTTAAATCCTACAAAATATCACATTATGCATCAGAAGGCGTAAAGGTGTGTGTGGGCATATTTTGAAAGGTCTTGATGCTCACTTTATTTTGTAATAATTGTGATGATTTCGATCCCCAACTGAATTGATCGGAAGAAAGTGTTGCGATATTTTGAGCAGATAAAAAAAAAATGATACAATAAGTATACATGTAATAGGACTGTATCTATAAATTATTATTTTCAAGCAGCCATAACGAAAGGTGGAAAATACCGTTTTTCTCTTCAATATTAATTGAGATATTAATGATTTTCAACGAAGCTTCAATGTAATTTTTGTACATTCGCTTGCGACCAGTGGAAGAAGTTAAAATAACAACAAAACAAAACATCATCTTTGAGTAATATTCATAGTAGAAATTTATATATAATTTTCTTGCCAAGCCACGGCACCAGGACCAACAAAATATTTCACCCCTTGTTCTCTCATCCATGTTGCATGTTGTCCTGGTCGACCTTGGTAGTGCCTCACCCGCCTATCACCATCTTGGGCTGGAGCATCATCCCACTCTTCGTGTTCTGTTTCCATTTTGTTCAAACATTTAATGTCAATAATTGCGGATGATTATGAACATCCGCTGGCAGGACAGAGTCACCAACCAGGAGGTGCTAGACAGAGCTGGCTCTACAACCAGTGAGTCGATGCGGCTGAAGGCTCAAATGCGCTGGACAGGCCATGTAATGCGAATGGATGACAGCAGCATACCTAGATAAGTCATGTATGGAGTGCTGAGAGAGGGTTCGCGCAAACAAGGACGCCCAAAACTGAGGTACAAGGACACCTTGAAAAACAACCTCAAGTAGAGCGGCATTCAGCCACGCCAGCTGGAAGCGTGTGCCTCCAATAGATCAGGATGGAGGTCTCTCACCTCCAAGGCCACACTGCCTTTGAGGAGGATCGGCGACAGCGTCTCGCTGCGGCAAGGGACAGACGTCACAGGGCAGCGTCCACCTCCGTCCAAAATACAAACTTTCAATGCAACACCTGCGGGCACATGTGTGCTTCCAGCTTCAGTCTGCGGAGCCACATGCGCCGCTATCGCTAAGTGCAGGGAAACAACATCATCATCAGATCCCCATGGAATACCAAGCAATGCGACGGTAGCAAGGACAATCTTAACAGTTGATATGGCCGTCTTCAACACTCGCCATGTTGCTGCCAGAACCCCAAAGGCACACTCGACACAATGCCTTGCTCGCGAATGACGATAAATAAATATGTAGTTTTAACTTTGAATTGATGGTAGTTATTAGATAAGGTTTTAAAGGATAAACTGTATCTCCGATGAGAAAATAGGGAATCCGGATGTTTGAAGTCCGTAGACCAGAGCCTGTTGGGAGTTCAGCAATGTTTGCGTCAAGCTGAGTTTGTAGCTCAGATCTTGAAAATATTCCACCAACAGCCACCACACAGAGCGCGGATATGAACGAACGTAAATGCTTTTGTTTTTCTTTTTTTCTTTTAATAAACTGTTATATTTTATCTATTATATCTTATTGTTGTTCAGTCAATTTATTTACTGTGTGCAGAATGAAATGAAACAAAATGAAAATACCATAGTTAGTTTGTGAGTTATCTTACTAGTTGCATTAAAAATAAGTAGAGTTTATTTAAGCCCAACAAGGTCTATAGACTAGCTGAATGAATCTCAGCGAGCTACAAGCGAGCTACTGAGCTAGCTATAATCGCTTGAAACGTCCACACCATAAGCTATTGCCCAGCTAGGAGGTAGCATGCAGCTTGAAAATCCATAGCTAGTGGTGTGGCCACCCAAGCTCCATCGCTCACAACACGACCGACGCCTGATCACAGCGAGCTGGTAGCGCGGCTCGACATGTGGCCACACTGTAAGAGTGCGTCCAGACCAAAAGCTACTAACCGAGCTGAGCCTCGGAGCTGGATGCCAGCACTGTCAAGCAGATCAGCTCGTTTGTTCACATCAAAAGCAACTGCCGTTAGTTGGCAGCTAGGGCGTGGCTGACTAATTGCTCGCTCTTGTCTCGACGAAAGCTTGCCTGTTCACACCAAAAGCTGCCGTGCTGGTGTGCACATTGAGCTGTGGGCGAGCTAGCGGTTAAGTGTTGACGGGGGTAACATTAGTTGGCAAGGCCTTCAACATGTCGGTTGAACGAAAACTGTGCATGTTGCTGCATTTATTGGGACCTCAATGTGTATGATCTTTAGTTGGAACACAAGAGAGAATAGTGGGTTCATCCTTTAAATGCCAAACGGGATACGTGTGGAGAATTCCAGCTTTTGTTTCCGGATTTAAAGGAAGACGAAGGACATTTTCAATCATATTTCCGAATGTTACCACAGACATTCTATGCTATACTTGATATGATCTCTGCTGACTTACAGAAACAAAAAACCAATTATCGCAAACCTGTTTCATCTGAGGAACGACTACTCTTGACACTTCGGTAAGCAGTGTTAACGCTAGAAGGTAACAAAGTCACAGAAGCAGACATCCAAGAATGGGGCAGCGGTCGAGAGAGAAACACAAAAGGCAATGGGGAAGCTGGTCACAGAGGCCATCTTGCGGAGTACGGAATATGGACGAGACAAAAACTGCTTTGTAGGAAAGGGCGCACTGCCTTGGCAAGACAAATGTCTCTAAACTGATATACCGGTACTAACACTTCATTAAATATACCAACATCGGAAAAGTTAATGATCATGCTTTACAAGGTCAGCTTAAATGTTTTTAAATAAAGTAGTATGGGATGGACAGGGGGAAAGAAAGAGAGATAGGGAATAGAGAAAGAGAAGATAGAGAAAAAGACGAGAGAGAGAGAGAGGGAGAACGGAGGCAGGGAATGAGGGGCCGAGAGAGAGAGATCTAAAGGAGGAGAAAGAGATACTGAATGATTCAGCTAATTTAGATACTTTTCATGCCCCTCTTGGCAGCAATCCCCAAGAAGTTCTTCCCCCTCACATCTCTATTCATGAAGTTCTTATCTTGCTGTTTCAATCAAGTTGGATAATCTTGCAATAAAGCAATGAACTGAATGGTTTTGTCTTCTTCCATGTTTATTTTCACACCAGTATCATTCAGTCAGTGGCGCAACAGCAAGCGGTAAGCGAGCAATTGACATTAATGGCGGGAAAACTTCCGCTTGGGCTAAATTTAGTAATCAGGAAATGAGGTCAGCTCGACTGCTAGCTTTGAGCGGTGATAAATGCTCGAATATTTATCTCCGCTCGATGCTAGCCGTGGCCGAACCGTGCGGCGAGTTTACTGCTTTTGGTGTGAACAGTTGATATACATAAAGAGCAGGTATTTCTGCTGCTCGGCTACGGTGCGACTACGGCTCAGCTCAAAGCTTTTGGTCTGGACGCACACTTACCCAGGGCAATGTGCTATTTCGTGATCGTGGCTATATTGGTCATTGTCTGTCTGTTTCTTTGTTTAATACATAAAGAATGTTGACACTGATGTGGATTGCACATACCAGGCTCTAAATCTACATCCTGTTATAACATGGGCTTATGGTTTTAGTGTGGGAGCAAAAATAAACAAACAAACAAACAAACAAAAGTGCATTTATTGGAGCCCTTCTGTCATGCCCTAATTTTATTCGCATTTAGTAAAGCATTTCTCTTTCTTTCTGTAAAGAAACATGTTTGGAGATTTATTTTGTTATTATAATAGAATGTAAGCTTTTCTCATTAGTTTTATTTATTTACATATTTATTTATTTGGGTATTTTTTTAATATTTTTTTTTTTGAGAGCTCAGATTGAAATGCGATTTTGAATGTATTCATTCAGTGCATGACTCAGTGATCACCAAATAAAGAAATAGTAGGTACCTAATAAATTAAGCGAACAGAGATGAACAACTTCAATTTTTATAAATATATAGATGCCTATAGAGGTGTGTTTGAATATACATGTAGATACTCGAAGGAATTAGAAGTGAAGACGAAGGTAAATGAATAGATAAATAAATAAATAGATGAGTAAGAGAAAACATATAACCAAGTAAATGAATACACAGCTGTCTATGGGGATTATCCTGGGGATCGGACCCAACTTGAGTCTTTTATATCTCAGAATTGTTAACTACTGAATTCTGTGTTGTCGGCCTTCTCGAACCCTCTAGGCCTTTAACATTATCAGCTGATCAGTTTTAAAGTTCAGTTTTAAACAGCTGGTACTGTAGAAATACAAACAGAAGCCAATCACAATGATAATGAGTAAATATATATAATAAACCTGAGCAGAAGTTTTAAAAATACAGATTAAAAGAACAAACAGACATTTCTGAAAAAAAAAAAAATCTGTCTTCCATGTGCTACGTGTGTTCCCAACGGTTTTGAATTCTAAGCGGATGAGTCATCTATAAAATAATTAATGCAGATGTGATACACAATAGAGTCAATCGAGACGAGGAAAACAAAACAACAAAAAACAAAACAAAAAAAAAAAAACCCAGAGGCTGCCAAATGTCATCCCCACTGCATGTTATTAAGATATTTTCTAACCAAATAATAATAATATATATTATCAGTAACAGAATAATTATAGTATAATGTGATCGTGGAATAACTTTACTTTCATGCACCTTGGAATACCAAAATTTGTTGCATTTTTCATCTTTTCCTCATTGCCCTTTTTTTTTTGTCTTTATCTCTATTTCACTCGCTCATACAATAAAATTTCCATTCATATTTAACGTTAATGGGGCCTGAGATGAGTTAAGGATACTGAGACATCTCATGGCGTACAAATAATAGCTATTCGATGAAATGTTCTCTATTCTTCCGTTCTATTTCAAATATATGGAAAATATTATTCATGGTTCCATATTTCAGCTTTCTTATACATAGCTTGGCCACTAATATAATATGATTTATAGTATTTATTTTCTTACTTGTACATTCGTTACAATCTTCTTTCACTATTCCAAAGAGTGCTCTCACCTCGTTCATGATTAATTTATGGCCTGTTTTCATGAGAATGACATTGGCTATATGATTCCAAAATCCCCTGATTTTCTTACAGTGAAAGAAGAAATGCTCTATGTAATCTCTTTCATTACAATAAGCACAATTTTCTGATGATTTTATTCCTATTCTTGTAATTAATATATTGGTAGGGTAGATATTATGGATTAATTTAAAGTGAAGAAGCCTCAGTCTACTTTCCCTAGATGAATTTTTTGCTACCATAAAATATTTTGTTACATCAATATCAAGCTTTCTTTTCCAGAAGCCAACTCCACAACTAGTGCCTTCTCTACTGTTTAGATATCTATTTCTTATTTGTTTATTAGTTTTGGCAAAGAAACATTCAAGATATTCAGGAAGCTTACGAGCTGTCTCTTTTGCGTCCCTAATCATGTTCCTTGTGACACTGCCTAAAAGCGTTCTCTGGTTTTCTGTGAAGGCATTTATCATTGCGTTATATTCAAACATTAGGCTTGGGTAATTTCTTGTTTTTTCCTCTATGGTCTCTCTTCCGATTATTCCTCTCTCGCTCCACACGTCATGTATATATCTTATATTTGCCTTGATCCATTTCGGGAAGAAAAGGAGGTTTCTTTTATATTGGAACAACTTATTATTAAACAAGGGTTGATTTAACAATTCCTGTAGTGACATGTTGTCAGTGTCATTAACAATTACTTTTGTCCTTTGCTTCTATCCAGGCACTGGATACAGTTTGCCAGAATAAAGATGTGATAGTGTTTATTTTTGCCTTATGTTTAAGGCTGAAATTACTTTCTACAAAGTATTTGCTACCCCCAAACTGTGAGAAGAGATGTTCAGAGGTGTTTATGTGGCTTTCATTCGTCCTATTACCTTTCGATGTCAGCCATTTCATCCACTTCACTAGGAATATTTTCTGTTGGTCTTTTACACGAATCATACCCAATCCTCCTTCAGACAATTATTTTACAAGAGTCTATTTCTTGTAGTATGTTTTGTGGCAGACTTACTGATTGTACTATATAGCTCAATTGTGATAGTAGTAGGCTCTTTACCACAGTTTCTTTACCATAACATGATAAATTGTGTCTTTTCCATCTTTGGATGATTTCTTCAAGTTTCCTTACCCTTTCATTCCAATTCTCTTCCACACAGGATATTTCTTTATCAGGATTGAAGTAGATGCCCAGTATTTTCATGTTATCTCCCTAGTTGAGCCACGAAATTCCCATATCACCAAGTTTTCATATTCCCATCTCCTATTTCCACCCCTTTACATTTGTTCTTATTTAATTTCAACCCCGAAAATTCTCCAAATGTTTCGATGTCTCTGAGAGCTTTTCTCGGGTCATCAGTATGGTTTAACATCAGTGTTACGTCATCTGCGTACTGGAGCAGTTTATGATTCAAAGTATTTTCCATTTGTATACACTTGATATCTGGATTATGTCTTACCTTGATGGCCATAATTTCTGCCACCAAAATAAACAATAGAGGACTGACACAACAGCCTTGCCTCACTCCACGTTCTGTATTGAACCATTTGGAGACCCAGCCCCCATTTTTTTACACAGCTCTCTGTACTCCGTATCAATGTTTTGACATATTGAATAAAGTTATTACCAAAGTTGAAGGTTTCAAGTGCATATATAATTGCTTTTTTATCAATACTATCGAAGGCCTTTTGGAAATCCAGTGAGACCAAAATGCCTGCCCCACCCTCTCCCCCCCTTACTAAAGTCAAACACTCATCTATTGTACGAATCAAATTCGTAATAGATCGGCCTTTAATAAAACCTACCTGATTACTATGTATACGTTTACCCATGACCCTTTGGAGTTTTAAGGCTAGACATTTAGAAAAGATTTTATAATCTGTGTTCGGAACTGCCCTATGTTCCCTAGCTCTATGTTCCCTAGCTCTATGTCTCTATGTTCCCTAGCCCTATGTTCCCTAGCTCTATGTTCCCTTGGTTGTTCTCAGTACTGAAAGAGCTGTCTGACGGGTGGAGAGGCAGACGGTGACAAGGATCGTTTCCAGTAATTGTTTTTCGTTTAAATTGGATACAAAACAATTGTGACGGCTTCTGTAAGGTCTTTTCTTCTGATCCCTACAATCTTGAAGTCGTTCGACTACGCAGACAAGCCCAGGGCGGTGGAGACAGACCCGAGTTGCCCCCCTTCGAGAGCTTAAGGTCTTCCATGCAAAGAGCTCGGGCAGCATCTTTGCCGGCCATTCCGAGAACAATGGATGCTGTCCAGATTCAAGGAGAGTGGGCACAAACCTGGACTGACGAGAGGTTCTTGTTACACGCCGATAATCATTGGGGAGTTCTTGTTTTCGCAACTGACCAAAATTTAACTGTTTTACAACGTTGTTCTACGGTTTACATGGACGGAACCTTCAGAAGCTGCCCTCGTCCCTACCAACAGCTAGGTGTTTTCAATTTATGGGAAGACCCATGGATTTGTTCTTTCTCTGATCCATGTTTTAATGGAGCAGAAAACGGTTGGACATTACCGCCAGGTTTTCCAAGCAGTTAAAACAGCAGTGAGACGTGTGAGCCATCAAAGCTTCCGCCCAGAGCAAGTGATATGTGACTTTGAGCAAGCGCTCAAGACTGCAATAGAAACGGAATTCCCTGAGGCCAATATCGGAGGGTGCTACTTCCATTTCAATCAGTCTCTCTGGAGGCGCATCCAGCACTTGGGTCTAGCTGGACCATACCAAGCCGATGACCGTTTTGCACAAACCATAAAGACGGTCATGGCGCTCGGGTACTTATCCGTGGCCCTTGTGCAGCTTAATTTCCAAGTTCTGGTGAACCAACACGGGACACGGCGACTCATCGACCAGCACCCTGAACTTGAGGAGTTCTTGGAGTACGTGAGAAACACTAACATCAGACCTGGCTGTCCATTCCCTCCCGTTGTCTGGAACATATTTCATCGTAATATGGATCAAAGAACAAACAACCACGTTGAATGTATGTCTCTCTCTCTCTCTCTCTCTCTCTCTCTCTCTCTCTCTCTCACAAACACACACACACACATATAAACGCTTACATACATAAGAACTCTATCGTGCTGGGTCCAATATTGACAGTGTCAGTTTTAAATTGGACCTCCAGCATGTTGATATTAAACCTGATCGATAATCAACATAAAATATCGAATCCTAACACTGGCCTCTGAAGACAGGGTGCAGATTATATTAATCATAGATACATCAAAATTTTCCTCAACTCAGATTTTTGCCTGATTTTTAACAACAAAAAATCGATTTTGCTCAAATTTATATCATTTGTACATCTCATCAGTATGTATCGATTCACCAAGTTTCAAATCGATATAATTTCCGGTTCAAGGTCAAGATCACTCGGAAAATCGAAAAATGACCATTTTTCGGGATTTTAAACAGCGATTACTCAGCAACCGAAAATGACATTTTCAAACGGATTTCAGCTCTATGTAAAACTGCCCAGTTTTTTGTGCCTGTCATTCCTCTACTGCATAAAGACAGATATAATGTGTTTATTTTTTTCAAGCGTTGATGTCGTTTTTAAATTGCTCTTCATCTATACTAATAAAAGAGAAACTTTACGACATTGCGCGCGCCTCTGTCGCTACTCCTCCGTTAATGTTGATTCTATGGCCGTCAAATTTTACACAGTGCTTAGTATAGTCTGTGGTCGTGTCGCCGGCACATAAAATTTAAATATATTTGAGAAATAACAGAACGTTTGTTTCCGTTTTTGTGTTGCGACACATCAAATTTTCGGCAAATTTGCGGCAATTTTTTGTCATCGATTATAGTATTCTGTGCGCAAATTGCTTGAGCGATTACAGTCGCCGATTTTGTTGAATCGCCTCGCAATATAGCCGATTGTGCTAAACTGCCTCGGAATAGACCCCCAAATTACATGTCTTATCATGAGGACGCAGATCTAATATCGCCTCGCAATATAGCCGATTGTGCTAAACTGCCTCGGAATAGACCCCCAAATTACATGTCTTATCATGAGGACGCAGATCTAATGATATACGTGCACTGTACCTTCAAGAAGGCATTTTCTCATAATATTTCATCGACTGAAGTAATCAGACCTATTTAACTCATGATGTTTTACGCCAACGATTACCGCCAACTTCCGCCGTCACACATTTTAAAACAGTGCACAACTGTGGTTAAGTTTCAACTTTGTTCTGATTAGTTTACATCTAGACTAGGTCTATATATCTGTGTTTTAGAATGTGTTTTCAATAGCCTATGCCTACATTCTAGTCTAGATCTAGGAAAGGAAAGATTCTGGATTAGGTCGGGAGATTGACGCCACAGTACAGACTACAGGGCCAACGTTTCAAGCGGCAACGATTGTTGCACGTGGGTGGCCATCACACATTTTAACTGTTTAAAGCAGCGCCCAACAGCAGGACTTTCATTTCGTTGCTCAACAGCAAACCTTTTTGGCTTTGGTTAGGTTTCAGCTTTGTTCTAATTAGTCTAGACTAGATCTAAGTTTTTAATATGCCTAGGAAAAGGAAAGGGTCTGGATTAGGGAGATTGACGCCACAGGGCCAACGTTTCAAGCGGCAAAAATTGTTGCATGTGGATGGATCTGCTACCACCAATGAAGATTCGGCAACCGAAGAAGATGGAATTGCCATGCAGTCTCTTCAAGCTATTCAGTCAGTGCCTCAAGTGCCTGATGAGCTTGCTCTAGAACGCCGTCCACAGGAAACGCCAGTCTCTGCCCCAGCTCCACACCCGCATGAAAGGCCACCCCCTGCCCTAGCTACACACCCGCAGGAAAGGCCAGTCCCTGCTCTAGATCCAGGAATTCCAATGGCTCTTAACTATGCGCCACATGCATTTGTTCAAAGGCATAACAATGCCATTGGAGGGATGACAAAGATATGTCCCCATTGTCATGCATCAAAATTTAAATTGGAAACTCCTGGAATGTGCTGTGGAAAGGGTAAGGTAACTCTGACTCCTTATCCACCTCAAACTGAATATTTGCACACCCTCTTTCACCAGGAAACCCCTGACACAGTGCACTTTTTATCAAATATCCGGAAATACAACTGTGCTTTCTAGCTGACATCCTTCGGATGCAGTGAAATTAATGTTCCAGGTTGGAATCCCCAATTCCGCATCCAGGGCCAAGTCTGTCATCGCATCGGTGGACTTCTACCAAATACAAATACTGACGCCAGTGTTGACGCAAAATTTCTTCAGATCTATTTCATCGATGGAGAAATGTCTGAGGTAACTGCCAGAATGGGTGTTGTTGATGGTCTTCGACAAAACATTGTGAGGGCAATTCAAGAGGAGCTTCATGCACACAATATTTGTGTTCGTGAACTGAAAGCAGTGCATGAATTTGCATTACACAACAATTTGGAAAATTACCGCATCAGTATTTCGAATCACAACCGTCCACCTGGAGAGCATGAAAGACGCTATAATGCCCCCGAGACGAGTGAGGTAGGTCTGCTTATGCCTAATGATCCTGTAGGTGAGAGAGACATCGTCTTGAGGACGCGTGATGATACCCTACAACGCATCAGTGAATTTCACCCTGCGTATGATACCATGAAATATCCCATACTGTTTCCAAGAGGTACACATGGATGGAATTTGCAGATGAAATTCACAAACAATAACAAACTCACCATGCTGAAATTTTACAGCTTTCACTTTATGACACGACCAGGGAATTACATTTTGCTCAGCAGAAGGCTACTGCAGCAATTTTTAGTTGATGTCTATGCCAAAATTGAAAGTGAACGCCTTTTTTACATTCGGCCTGAACAGGGCAGACTGAGGGCAGACAGTTATGGTGCTCTGAGAGATACCTTCACCTCTGGAGATGGTGACCCTCGGAATGTTGGTCAACGTGTAATATTACCTTCGAGTTTCACTGGGGGACCCCGCTACATGTTTGAGCGACAGCAAGATGCAATGACATATGTCAGACAATATGGAAAGCCAGATCTGTTTATTACCATGACGACAAACCCCAAATGGAAGGAAATTCAGGACAACCTCTGTCAAGGACAACAAGCACATGATCGACCTGACCTGATTGTGCGCGTCTTCAGGCTAAAGCTACAGCATCTCATGGAAATTTAAAAAAATGGTGACTTCGGTACACTGCAAGCTTGGCTGTACTCCATTGAGTTCCAGAAGCGTGGTCTGCCCCATGCACATATTCTATTGTGGCTGACCAAGGACAGCAAGATAACACCGGAGCATTTTGATAAAGCAGTTGTTGCAGAAATTCCTGACAAGAATCAAGATCCTGAGCTGTACAATATTGTTACATCAAACATGATCCATGGGCCATGTGGTCAACAGAATGTAACAGCACCATGCATAAAAAATGGCACATGCTCTAAAGGATTCCCCAAACCATTTCTCCACCACACTGAAACTGGCACTGATTCTTATCCCAAGTATCGGCGGAGACATCCAAGTGATGGAGGCCATACCGCTGTCCTGCAATGCACACGAAAAGGAAGAAGAACAGAAACAGTGGTAGATAACAGATGGGTTGTCCCTTATAACCCTTGCCTTCTCCGTCAAATGAATTGCCATTTGAATGTTGAACTCTGTAGCTCTGTCAAGAGCATAAAATATGTTTTGAAATATGTCCATAAAGGTTCTGACCAGGCAACATTCCAGGTAACAGACCAAGGAGAAAGGGATGAAGTCAGTGATTTTATCAATGCCAGGTATATTGGCAGTACCGAGGCAGCATGGAGAATTTTCCAGATGCCAATGCACGAACGTTACCCGCCAGTTATTCAGTTAGCCGTTCACTTGGAAAATGGCCAACGGGTATACTTTACTGAGGATACTGCACAAGAGAGGGCTACAGCTGATCCACCAGCATCAACACTCACAGCCTTTGTTCAGCTCTGTCAGATAGACCCCTTTGCTGCTACTTTGCTTTATATAGATGTGCCACGTTTTTACACATGGGCCAACAAAACGTGGAGTCGCAGGAAACGTGGAAAGCAAATAGATGGTGAGGATATTTTTGAAGCCGCAGCAATCGGTAGAATGTATACAGTTAGCCCCCGTCAAGGAGAGTGTTTCTTTTTGCGACTGCTGCTTCATCACGTGACCGGTCCAAGGAGCTACAATGACTTAAAAATTGTGGACCAGAATGTGTACCCTACCTACAGAGATGCATGTTTGCAGAGAGGGCTTTTACTAGATGACAATGTCCACCACTTAACTTTGGAAGAAGCATCAGTCAGTATGTTGCCCAAACAGATGCGTAGTCTGTTTGCGGTACTTTTGGTGCACTGCAACCCAAGCAACCCTATGGATTTATGGTCAAGGCATACTGAAACCATGTCAGAAGATTTTGCTCACAGTCTTGGTGCAGAGCGCAATGATGATAATTGTTCTTCAAGCTGCTTTGGCAGAGATAGAAGATATGGTGTTGGAGATGGGAGGACTTCAGCTCACACATTATGGCCTTCCTCACCATGAAAGAGATGCTGTGCAGAGAGCTGGAGCGGACTACAGGCGGGAAATGACATATGACATCGTGAAGGAGAAGGAAGTCTCTGCGAGAAATATCCAGTTACTTAATACAGAGCAACGTATTGTCCATGATGAGTTTGTTACAGCTGCACTTAATTCTGAGAAAGGGTTGTTTTTCCTGGATGCGCCTGGGGGATGTGGTAAAACATTTCTTATCCACACCATTCTTGCATCTATAAGATCACAACGAAGAATTGCTATTGCCACAGCCAGCAGTGGTCTTGCAGCTACCCTCATTCCTGGAGGCCGCACTATTCACAGCACTTTCAAGGTACCCCTTAACTTGACGCAGTGTGATGTTCCAATGTGTTCGATCAAGAAAGGAACTTCCCTCGCTAAACTCATCAAGGACTGTTGTGCCATCATTGTAGATGAAGCGCCCATGAGTAACAAGTTGATTTTTGAAGCCCTTGACAGATCACTTCGTGACATCACAGGAATTGAAGAAATAATGGGTGGAATTACTACTTTACTATGTGGAGACTTCAGGCAAATATTACCTGTAGTGCGTGGTGGCACAAGGTCCAACATTGTGAACTCATGCTTAAAGATGTCCAATCTATGGCAGTATGTCAAGATTCGAAAACTTCAAACAGACATGAGAGTTCATCTTGGTGGTGAAGCAGAAGCTGGTCAATTTGCTGAATTCTTGCTTGATCTTGGCAGTGGTACATATCCATTGTGCAAGGAACCAGACAGCATATCTCTGAATTCATTTGGAACCACAGTATTAACTACAAATGACCTAATTACTTCTGTATATCCAGATTTTTTGCAGAACCATACTAGCTCATCATGGCTGGCAGAACGGGCCATATTGGCACCACTAAATGACACTGTAGCCACCATCAATGCCAGACTTACTCAAATGATGCCTGGGCTGTGCAAAGTTTACACCTCCTTTGATAGCACTGTTACGGAAGAGGAGGCAGTGCATTATCCCACAGAGTTTCTTAATTCAGTAGAGGTCGCTGGGCTTCCGTCTCACAAACTTACCATTAAAGTTGGGATGCCAGTTATGATTATGCGGTCTCTCAACCCACCACGTCTAATGAATGGCACAAGGTGCACTGTCTGCAAATCTACCCCCAATGCTTTAATAGTGCAGATATCATCAGGACCGTATAAGGGGGAAACAATCTAATTCTCTCATAACTTAGGTTTCTATTGATGAGAATAATTTGACCTTTACTTCTATTTGTACCCACAGAATAAAACATCTCCCCCCCCTCCCCCCTCCCCACTCCTTCTTCCACTACTCCCCCTGTTCACTTGTGACATGAGTTTCCTGTAAACATGAGATATCATATTTTCTGCATTTTTTAAAAATATTGGAACGTTTACTTTTTTTATTTAGGCCTCTGCAATTCAGAGACAGAACAAACATGGGAGTTTTCTAAAAGTGTAATCCTTATTCGGTCCTGTTCGTTGCCTGCTAATCACACGTGAGTGAGGAGAGCTTAAGTTTCGTTTCTCTTTTGGTTGTGCTCCCAACCGCCTACCTCCTCCTCCTCCTGTCGCCTTATCTCACTGGCTGGTTCAATTGCTTCTCCGGCTCTTTTATTGTGTTGGCCGAGTGCGGACTCACGTAGTCCTCGGGAAGACAAACTCCGAGATCTGTTTAGAAGTATTTGTTTTATGTCTGTTTAGTTGTAGCACTTCGCTCACCTGTTCGTGTTTTGGGGCGACTTACGTGTGCCCCCTGATTGGTCACACCTGCATAATTAGCTCTAGATGAGCAAGTACTTACCGTGTTAGAGTTTGTTTTGTGTTGGTCTAATTGCCCTGTGTTTGGAATGTTGTCTGTGTGTGCTACTGATACACTTTCCCCTGTGTCCTTACTGCTGTCTACAGGACGTGTCGATGTAGTGTCACTATTGTTGGTGTGTCGTCCTGGTCTGACCTGTTCTCTATAGTAAATGGTACCCTTCCACAGGCCTATGGGAATGGATACCTCAATATTTATCAAAGGGATATCAGCATAAACAAAACGTCTTAAAGCCTGTCCACCCTCCCCCCTTTTTCGTCCCTGTAATGCTCTTCTCGTATATATTATGAGCGCAACACCACACCTTTATTGGTCAGGGCCTTCTCTATTTCCTCATTACTCACCGATAATGGGATGCCTCCGATTATGATTTTAGTTGTGCTTGTCGTTGCATCAGTGACAGAGAAAGGGTTTCTCGCTAGCAATGAGACAGACTGACCGTTAAATATAATCCCCTGCGTTAGCAGCTTTTCCCTGGCACTTGTCCCTTTAACATATATCCTCCACAGGCCCCCAATTTTTTGAGCGCCCTCCACTCCTACGCCTTCGCCACGCATTTAGTTCACTAAGTTACATACTATCCCCAAGCGGTACAAAACGTTCTTTTTCTTTATAATTATGTGTGTGCCGAAAGATGGTCCCATAGTCTGAAGGCTTGTGTTTGTCTGTTTTTTCTTTGATTTTGCCTTTGCCATAAAATAATGGCTGGCTTTTCCGTATTGTTTCATTCCCTCAGTAAATATTCCTACCCCCCGACCCCTTTTCACGTTTTCATCACTGTTGCCCCATCATAATCTTGCACTTAGTCCTATTGGAGAGCCACCATCTGTGTTAATCCATGTAGGTCCATGTTTGCATAATAATGAGTACTATGATCATGATAATATCCATAAGAAGTATAGCATTATTTTGATGAGTAGACAGATACTTTTTTTTTTCGTATTTTCCTAGTACCGGTACTATCGAGTTCATCGACATCGCCCCTTTGTTCCCATACGAGTGTTAGGAAAGAAATACAGACGGAAAGCTGTATAGTGAACATTCAATAACAGAGTCAAGCACGTCACAACAGGACACAGCATGCGGTGGCCGGTGAACCTAAGGAGGTAACGGTGAAGATGCGAAACTGGGCGATAATTTCTCACTGGTCAACATTGGGAAAAGTCCCTCTTGCGCGTGAACTCTGAGATGACGGTATCGGCATCCAATGCCGGTGCGACGAAGTATTTATTTTTCTTCCCCCGTAGTGGACATTCCCCCAGGACAAGTAGTACTAAAAGGTCACTCGGAAGAAATATTTCATAGTAAAAGTTCCCCCTTGCATTTTGCCAAAAAAAAAAAAATACTGAAGATCTTTCATAATTTACACGTGAAGCCTTGAAAACTCGACGAAAAGTCACCATAAAAACACTTGAATCCTAATTCTGTATCAAGAACGATTTTTGGCAGTTTTTTGAAAATAGTTTTTTGGGGGCGTGGCGTTGTACTTCGTATGGGGATACGTGTAATATGAAATAAAAAATCCGGGATTACAGATATTTCCCCCCCCCCCTAAACCCCCCCCCCCCCCGCCCGGACAATGAAGTAAAGACTTCATAGCAAACGTTCCGCCTAGAATAATTACATTACGTTGATATGTTTCTACCGAGCAAATATATGTGCTGCAAACGGAATGTGTAAATTTATGAAGCCAATAAATAAGGAAACCCATTTTACACTGGAACATATTTACCCATAATTTCAGAGATTTAAACCAGATTAAGAGAGAATTAATGAGAACGACAGAGAAAGGCACATGTAACAATACTACTGACATGGTTGTTGTTTCTTTCATTCCGTTTTCCTTTCCCTTTCTGTCTTTCCCGCTCGTTCTCCTTTTCTTTCAGGCTTACTTCTTCATTTGCTGTTCCACATTGTTGCATATCCATTTTTATTTTTCTGTTGCAGGATTTGTGTCTAATTTAAACAAGTTTTATACTTTTTGTTTATCTTTTTTTCCCCGAATTTTATTTGTTGATTTACATCTGTTTACAAGTACCGGTACTTGTTGCTTTTATCTAATATTTGGCTATAACTCGTATATCATGTACTTATGGGCATGAATGCATATTTATGTGTTTGTGTAGCATCTGCAAGTTACCCCTTTCCCTCCCCCGTTGTTTGTCATACTGGTGACTGAGCATGTGTTCACTTCTTTTTTCCTTTTATTATTGCCGTTTGGCCAGCGTCTACTCGGTGACCTGACCTTCCCTTTCTTGTGAGTAGTTTTTTTTCCTTGGTCAATTGTTGCTGACCGGTTTCGTAAATATTATTAGTACATTCCTGAACATTTGATAATGTCTTAAATGTAGATGTATACGCCAGATTTGGCCTTGGGTGATGTAAGCTGGTGACGTATTGATACGTGATTGGTCAGTTTGAGTGTTTCGGGCGACGGCAGAGGTTAGAATAATTTCGGGAGCTTTCTATAGAAATATATATATATATAGACCCATGTAAGTAGTAAAGGCGCTGAGGAAGTGAGTTTTCAGCATTTGTGCGTTTCCTCGTGTGGCATAGGATAGTCAGTTGTTAGGTGTTCGCTGGTGTCTTCCAAAGATTTTATTGTTCATCATACACTTATTAAACTTAGTATTATTTAATCGATCATCGGATCTCGTGTTTATTTTGTCTACATCGTTAATAGTTTCGTTTTCTAAATGGTTGTAGTTAAATCGACTAACTTCCCCTACTATAACGTGCTAAATCAACTTCAGCTGTTACAGTTGGTATGTGGTGAAGATAATAGACAGATAAAAACAATGAGATCGCTCGGAATGGTCAGTTCTTGTCGGGTGTCATAAATTTGATTCTAACTGGGCAAGAAAAGGTGAAGGAAGGTGGAAATTGTGCCATACTTTCGAAGTTGAGACTGTCGTGGTCATCACATCAGCCGCAATAAGAGCAATCTTTCTCTTGTTCAGAAGCGGATACAAAGTCTCGGCGAAGGGCTTTGGTTTTGAAGAATCGAACATTGGCCATCAAGTTTGTGTTTTCTTTTGCCGAGCACATGTTTAATTCTTCTTGAGCGAAATCAAGTTTGGAGTTTGTTTTGTCAACTTCCGTGTGTCTTGCCGACTGTTGGCCTTCTTTTCCATACATGACTTTGTCTTCTACCGCGTATATTGGGTTTTGATATCTGTTTCTGTTATCAGCAGCCAGAGTGACGAATGAAATTATTGTGGTATCTCGCTGACACGGATCGTAATATCGTGCAGATCAAATGGACAGGTTAAAAAAAAAACAACAACACAATTCCATTTGGTATTCGAGCAGCAGATATGATATCCAATGGAAATGCATGAACAAAATGAGGCTGGACCCATTCTTAGCCATGCCCTAGTAGGATGCTTTAATCAAGGATGCACTTGGCAGAGTAAATCAAAGTTGAATCGTTTGTGGCTGTGGCCAGTCTCTGATCAGGTTATACACAAAGTCTCAGTTTTTATACCATACCCACAATAGTTCTTGTTATTGTTGCTAAGACACCACCCCTAGATGATGGGAGGTGGTCAACTCCTTACTTTTGTCAACGTTCTGTCAATTTGAGAGGTTGAAAGGTGTGACATTATGTTTTTTTTTAGGAGGTTCATGAAAGCAATGTCATTAACCATCGTAGTTTCTTTCTATTGTGAATAATTGACTAAAACAGTAAATATGTCTAGAGCAGTAAATACTTAGGAGAGAGAGGCGGAGGGGGGGGGGGAGAAAGAGAGAGAGAGAGAGAGAGAGAGAGAGAGAGAGAGAGAGAGAGAGATTGAGAGAGAGAGATAGAGAGAGAGACAGAGAGAGAGAGAGAGAGCCAAAAAGGAACTGTTGTAGAAGAAATATGTTGTTGTTGCTGCCAGAGGAGAGAAGGCCAGAAGAAAAAAACAACAAACCATGTCAGTAAGAATGGTAAGATGTTCCGCGATTAAGTTCTGTTTCATTTTACATATTTGCGCTTTTTTTCTTCTTTTTTTGTTTTTGTTTTCGGAAACAGTGAAACCAGCAACCACACCAACATTGTGGAGATTGGTAGCCCTATTAGCTGACCATCATAAAAAAAGATCGAAAATAATTACATGCAATGGTAATGGTTAATTCACCGACTTTAAAGTAGAAGCATTCACTGGGTCATAATTTTCTAAAGTAATTGTTACAAATTCTTGAAAATCTTCATGTTCGGTAAAATAAAAGGGGGGGGGGGGTACCTCTTTACTATAAAGTATGATGTTCAGAGGCACAGCTACAACATAGTACTTGTTCCGGGCGGTCAACTACTGTCATGGTCCGACAAGGGTTAAAATCAATTGTGAGTTTATGCCAGTGCATGGCTTTTTTATTTTCATCGAGGCGTGAAATGCTTAGCTCGTAACCTTGAGTAGACCGTGAATAGGTAGAATGCGCATGATGTCACAGAGTTTTTATTTTGTACTTCCGCCAAACAAGATGGCCGGTGGATCAGCTGATGAGTGTAACCTCGAGATGTGTCTAAGCAGTTAAAATGCCTGCTGGTTGCATTGCAGTTGGCTGTTGTGACAGGGGTGGAAAGGATGTATCCAAACTGGTCCGATTCCCTACCATCCGTGTAAACAAGAGAAAGGAAGTGAAAGAATTGACCGAACGTCTCCCATGTGCGTATACACACGTGTCATTGTTTACAGTAGTGAACTCCCCGCCGATTGGTTCGCGACGCCTTAAGTGGGTCCGGACAGACAAGATGGTGGATATGCGCATTCTACCTATAAGGGGAAGAGCAAGGTGCGCTGTTGCAGCGTCATCTTGTGTATTAGTAGCTGTGGCCGAGTGAGGCAATGACAGTTTTAGATTCAGAGCTGCCACAAAGCCTGAACCACGAAGTACTTGTTCTGGTGGCACGTTTACTGCAGGGGACCAAATACTTCGTCACCCCGTCAACAGTAAACCAGGGGACCATAGGACTAATAGATGATCGGTAGGTCTCCTTAAAATACATTCGTAGGACTATTCATTGAGCACAGAATATAAACAAATAGCCCGCTGTACTTGCTTGTAGGAGACGCTATCAAATAACCTAAAATGAGGGCCAATTTTATATTGCGTGCATGTGTATATTAGGGGCTTTTATTGCTCATGTTTTTCTCTTACTAATGCCACTCGCGAGTTTCGTGAAAAGTATGAGTAAATGTTTTGTAAGCACACAAAGACAATCATGTCATCCATAAAGTGTATAAAGGGTACCTGGCTTGAGCCCATGTTCAATGACTTTGCTGATATTTCAGTGAATTTCCCTCCAGCAGAAGGGCTGAATTAAGGAGAACAGACCCTGTGTTATTAGGTGTATGAAAAAAATTTGTGCAATATAATATTGTTCCTGTCATGGAGCGCTACCGTATACTGATGTGGGGTAACACATCGCTGTGATTAGCGGTCGTAAAACAGTATACTGTGTCGTGGGTAAAAGTGCTATTAGAACTATTATCGCAGATACGGGGCTGGTGTTCGACTAAAGGATAATTATTAACCACAATAAAGAGCTAAACCGAGCGTTATAGCCATGAGACAATTATGTTGGTGAGGCCAGGATGGTAGTTTGAGATAATGTTGTACCCATTTTATCACAAACAATGAACTTCACTCGGACTTCTCAACTTCATCAATTATTAATAATTATTTATATTCCACAATTATCGAACCATTGTACTATAACACGTGTTGACCATCCTTTATGTTGGGTATCACAATCATAAAGTTTCTAGGCTTTCTCTGCACGAATGTTTTACATACTTGATTTCATTTAAGGGTGCATTTAAGGGTGCATTATTAGAATGGCAAGTCTGTCCGTCGTGTTCTTCTGTCCCAGCTCTCGACTGTATAATTATGTTTTCATAATATAGAAATAAAGAAGAATGTATAATGTCGTAGACGACTCCTCTTGGGCAATGGTGTTTCTATTATTACTGTATCATAAAAAAAACCCAGCTAGGTATAATAGAATCATTACATTTCAGGCGGTGAAAAGTTAGTATAATAATAATATGGTATATTATATACCGCTCTTGAATGGTAGAGTACCAGTCTCACACAGGAAGGCCAACATAGTTTCAAAAGAATGAAACTGCCTGAAAGTAAAGTCTGAAAAGGAAAAATTAATGAATTATAAATATGAGGGGGGAGAAAAAGTGAAGCAGTCAAAGGAGGAAATAGAAAAGAAGGCACATATCGCGGAATGACAGAATCTGGAGTCGTGGACAGGCGAAGAGGAAAATGGTAGAAATATATACTTACAATACTTCCAAAGGAGAAACCGGTAGTGCAGTCAACTACTATTAGAGCCAGTGGCAACAGATTACCCCGTTCTCTTTTGAACTGAATTAGATAAAAGGAAGAGGAAAAGGTAACGTATTCTGTGTATAAAATTAAGATTTGACGAAAGTTGTATTTTGTAAAGCCCTACGCTAAGAACAATTAGATGAGTTTACAATAAGTCTAAAAAAAAGTGTGTGCGTGTTTAGGGGGGGGAGGGGGGGTGAGAGGATGAAATATATTATTCAAGGGCTTAGTCACTAAAGACCTGAACCAGGCTGAACATTTCTGGAAAAATTAAACAATTTTGGAAATAAAAAATATACAAAGAAATATGAAACGGCTACTTAGTAGTGGTTGGTCTTTCCAAATTCGATGACATTTTTCTGTTTTTTGGATATAAAACTTAGAATCAGTTTTGTGCTGTGGGCTATGGAAGAGGATTTAGTAATACCTCACCATCATGTCTATTAAATATCAGCAGAACTTTCGTTACGTAAGGGAATTCAGAATTACGCAGTCAAAGTTCAAGGAATCATATTTTTTGGGATGTCGTTAACTTAAGACATCGGGTCTTACAGTAAGGCAAATCAGGTCACTTGAATAATAAAATACAAAATATAGAATATTCAAGAAAAGGGTTATAGGGGTAAAACAGACGAAGCCTGCTGTAGGCGTCAGACTGGTGGCTCACGGCCTAATTATTGTGCATTACACTGATACACTAGGCGCTTTCAACACCACGCGGGATATATATATATATACTAGGTGAGTTCCCGGCCCAGCACGGGATAAATCGATTTATTAGTTTCAGTTCTGGGTGATTATTATGAACCTGCTTCTTTTGCCTGTTCCTTTAGCTTTATTTTATTTTTGTTTGTTTGTTTTCAGATACGTTTTACTGCTCTCCCTTTGCGCGTTGACGTCCTGCGCGTCCCGCCAGCATCCGTCAAATGGCTATGATTTCCCCACGGTTTAGTTTGTTTGCACATCGCAGGAAATGATAACGTCATATTGTGTTAATGGAAAAGAAATATTATATTTTCCTAGGCATTATATGGAAAACACAAACCTGTGTACTTTTTGGCCCTGCAGCGTCAATCTCCCAATTCCAGACCCTTTCTTTTTCCCAGTCTAGGCACATTGAGAACACACAAAGTTTTATAATTGATAGTCTTAGAACTCAATCTCATCATTCAAAACAGTCCTAACCGGAAGTTGTTTTGTGAGTGTGATACAATCTATACTGGAACCAATCTCAATGACATTAATTTGCCGAAAAAATAGACCGAACGCCAATTTGTCGCAACCTAGAAACGAATACAAACGTTCTGCGAGTTATTAAATCTGTTTTTATTTTCTGTGCCGGGGACACGACGGCAGTCTGTACTAAGCTTGTATAAAATCTGAGGGCCACCGAATCAGCATTAACAGAGGAGTAGCGAAAGGCGCGCTGCAATTGTCGTAAGATTTCACTTTTATTAATATAGATATACATACAAAATAAGCTTACAGAAGAAAAATTGGTCAGTACCCAGCGAACAATACTCCACTCATTAAAGTGCACAACTGTTGTCAGGGGACAGTTGCATTTACAACGACAAATATAGAGAAAATGTTAAAACATGTTCGCTGCTCAGATAGAGATTTCTTTGTAATTATTAGGTTTTCAAAGCTAAAGTATACATGATGCTGAACACAACCCCATTATGGAATGCGTTAACTTGAGCGGAGATGGCCCTCTAGCAGCAGTCATACACTTGCCAATATAACCAAAATACCAACAATCGAAACAAACAGCCAAAGTGAAACATTTTCCCCACCAAAACGTAACTCGAAATGAACTCTACGACATAAGAGAACAGAGCCGTCCACCTATGACGCCGACAATTTCCTCTTTGCGTAAAATGGATATTAGTTGGCCTCCGCTTTTTTTGATGCGTCGCAACATTTCTGAGAGCAATAGGCCTACTCATTCTTTAAATTTATTCATTGTCTGTCTATTCATGTGTCTGTCTGTCTGTTTCCTTACCCAATAAATGACACCTTTTGCTATGCAAGTTATGCAGGGACTGATGCAAGGAATATGTCCACAGCATTTTGAGCAACAAGGTTCGTCAGCCTCTTTTGAATCTGCTTTATTCCCGCCTTCAGGTTCCTTCTCTGGTGTGATTGATGAGAAAAGGCTTATTCGAGAACTAATCTTGATGCCCAGCTTGATGACCAGATTACGAATCATATAAAAAGCAACTTTTTTTGGCTTTTCATATACGAAAGGCTGAATAACAAATGAGAAGCAGACCTGGCAAAAAAATGAAAAAAAAAACGACAATATAATGATATAATTTATATGTGTTACACAAAAAAATTATCAACAATGATTTCTTTGAAAGTGTGCATTAATTTTAAGTCCATCCTTTAATAATTTTCAGTCCATGTTTAAATAATTTTAAGTCCATGCTTAAATTCTTTCTGCACTCCTTCTGGAGTTCCCCTCTGGATGTGCGCGGCAGGTACAGCGAAGTTTGAGCATCTATTACCGACCCGTCTATCAAACACCCCCGCTAGCGAGGACAACCTTTGTGCAAGTTTTTATGCGTAGCTGAAAACCATTGTTCATGTTCTTGTGCGTAGACAAAAGCTACTGTTTGAGTTTTTATGGTTTAGTTGAATTCCGTTTTCCAAATTCTGAGGCGTAGTTCCCTAATCTGAAGATATCCCAGAGGAAATCTAGAGTCGTCGGTCGGCAAGAGATAGACTCAAATGCGAGGGCCTGTTCAGGTAGAGCTGAGCGCCTAGAGTCCGCATGCGGTAGACTCAACCAACAGGACCTGCCTGAGTACACGTACGGCAGCACGCCTAAGTAGAGTCACATTGCGAGAGACACCAGTGAGAGCCTGTTTATGTAGAACAGTACGCGTATTTCGAGTCTGTGTAGAACTCAGACGGACAGTGCCAAAAGGGCCTGTATCAAAGTTAGTGTAGAGCATGCTTGAGATTTAAGGCTAGATTAAGGCTACCCGCCGACCGGCGCTGCACTGTGGCGACGACGTGCCTGCTCCAGTTGTAACTGGTCTGCAATGGCACAAAGGCAAATTTTCCAAATCGGATTAAAGAGTTATTCAAATACAAATACCATTAATGCAAATAGTTACAGCGCGATAACGGCCTGTGCTAAGCCAGCTCAAAATTAATGCCGCGCGTACGGCCCATGCTAAGCGTAGAGAGTGGAGCACCAAGTGCACGTGATAAAAGTTATATAATGTATAATAGGTTGGAACATAATGAAGTGGATGCACTAGCAGATTATTAAGGAAAATAATTTACTAGTTTGTCTGTAATGAAGTGCATGACAGATAGGGGCATAAGATTTATGGACTTAGTATCAAACTGAAGTGAATGCAATTCGGCGCCATGTAATATCTTGAGGTCAGCGAGCTATCGTCAACATCTACCGTAACAACCGATCACCCAAAGACCATTGCGCATTAGCGAACATAAACAATTAAGCATTGTTCGAATGCTATGATAATAATAATATAATATAATGTATTAATCACAACACACTGTACCGCTCGTCGCTACACACATCGTGTACATTATAAGACTAGGTGACCATCAGCATCTAACGCAATTAACAGACAGCTTACTTCGAATGACACTTGACAATTACAGTTGGGCCGAACTCACATTAGTCACTATAGATTAGATACACCTCTATGCGGCATCATCAGGGGGGGGGGGGGTACATTGGCGGCACCAGCATAACTTGTCCGGAATCAGTTACGCAAATTAAAATTACTTCTGATAAAGTTTCCAACTCACCCAAAGACTCTCATGGTCCTGCGCTACTCTTCATGTCTTGGGGGTGGGTAGTCGGCGGCAAGCGTTGACAAAGCTTCTGCAATAGTATCGGGTCTGTGTTTATTGGCGCCGGTCAGCTCTTGTCTCGGCGTCTTGGATGGAAGTGCATCCTAACCCCGAATTGCCATTGTATTTACAGTGCTCGGTCGCCCGGTCGGACGCGGGAGGGAGCAGGCCCGGTAGTCGACAATTTGAATGCTCTGGCGTAGGGCCCAGACCCGAATAATAACCCGAAAATTCCTAGCAAGGCTAGTGATGTACGCAGAGAAATCAAACAGATATCCCGGTAAACAACAGAAGTTACTCTATCGTCCTATCATCCATTGACCCAGATGAGATTTATTGGTGATAATACGGGTCTAGCTCATGGTTTATTAAAATTTGAAATCCGAGACTCTATTATTGGCGATCTCACTGGGATACGTGCATCGAAGTATACTACAATTGATATAAATACAATGTAGTAACTTCCTACTAAAATTCTAACCTGCTACTTTTTCCAGAAACCCTGTAGTGGTTTTAGTATAATTTTTGAAAGGTGACGAGATAAGTAAAAATTGGTAGACTCATGCAGGATACAGGTTTTCTGTGGTTTTTATAATATTTCGGGATACCTTAGTCCATCAACAAGTCGTAATTTCGTTATTAACAAAAGTTACCATTAACACCTATATCATACGGGACGGGTATTGCAAACTCTTGAAAATGAACCCAAGTTTCTGTCATTCTGGCGGTTAAGAAGAAAGAAGACGTAAGTTCAAGACTGGATACAAGAACTGTATGTCCGATGAAAACGCAGCAATGTTCATATTATGATAAATAACGGTTCAGACAAGCAGACAAGTGCCTATAAACCTCTATGAGAAGCCGTACCTTACTCACGCACTAACTCAGATTTAGAACGTCTACGGCCACACACATAAAAATCCCAAACATTGAAATCATAGCTATGTATGTAATAGATGCATTACTTTGAATTTAAATGAATATTAGGCGCCTTCAAACAGAAAAAAAACGACAACAACGACAAGCCATTTTTATAATCATTAAATGCTATGGGTTTTATTTAATTCTGTTCACCTATACAAAGAACTTCTTATTCCCATAATTGGACTTTGTTAGTGAAAATGAAATAATGTACACTAAAATATCATATTATATTAATTATCATGATGTTTAAACATATTTCACTCACCATACTCCTCCGTGAGACATTTAAAATGGCATAAAGGTGCTAATCATCTATGTGTTTTTTACTAAATCATTACATTAGTTTACCCAAGAAATACCTGCTTCGTCTATCAACAGTACTATGATAAATTTTAATATCTCCGTCAAGATCACAGTTGAGCTAATAATAGAGGAGAAATCGCTATCTAGCTGAATAAATGAGTCCAGAAGTTCTCACTAAGAAAAAAAAAAAGGCCATTCATTTCTGCGAACACCATAACTCTTTGAAGTGATTCACTTACACCCAATGAGAGATCCAGCCAGGCGAACTCTGAAACTATCTTGTTGATTGGGTACAGAGCTGAACAGTCACAGCAACAACCACACAGTGAACATCTCTTGTCTTTGAAACATTGGTTGACACATGGGAAAACGAGCGTGAACAACATAGATATGATGGAAGTTATTACTAGAACCTGGAAAAGAGATTGGAAAACAAAAAAATCATCTATGATGACTCAACGTTGTTTAACAATGACCTGAGTTGTTTGCAAAAGAAAAAAATACAACTTTTTTTTCTCTTAACGTCACCACGCATAGCAGACTAATAGCAGACGCAAAGATTATGAATCATTTATTGCTGATAAAGGTGTCCTATCTACAAAGGCGTAATCTTCTGCAAGATCCACTTTTCCATGATATAACTCGGCCTTGGGAAAATGTAACGAAATCAAACTTTCTAAATGAAAATATCACAATTTGAATATCAAAATAGTTTTTGCCATACTGCAGGTCAGAATGTAAAAAATAAGTCTAAACGCTAACTTATGATCCAATCCTTTGGGGACAAGTTGGTAGCCTCCCATGTCAAGGGTACCGGGTTCGAAACCCGGCCGGTGCAGGCATGTTGGACGTTTGAGATTCTTCTGATATGTTCGTGTCCCTGATCCTATTGGGGGGGTAGGATCGAGTACCTAGTCTTCTCGGATAAGGACGAACAATATCGGAGGGCCCGTGTGCGCACGTTAAAGACACCTTAGCAGTTGGAAATCGTAAAGAGCAGGCGGAACAGGCCGCTGCCCCGGCAAAATTAAAAATTAATAAATTAATAGATTAAAATTTATCAATATCACTCCCCAACCCCCCCCCCCCCCTGCGTTAAAATGTGTTCTGAGATAGAGGGTGAAAGAGACAGGGAGAGAGAAAGAGAGAGACAGAGAGAGAGATACAGAGAGAGATGCAAATCGACGGAACAAGATTTCTGTAAAGCGCCTAAAGCAAACGTGTTTGGATTAGGCGGTATATAAATGATCTCCATTATTATTATATAATCTGATATTATCCGATCACATCGATCTGTTGATTAAAGTCATAATTATAAATAATAGGAAGTTGCAAAACATACACCGAAAACTCTGATTCAACCACAAACCATTATGCAGTTGTTTCACATGCTTCAATTTAAAGTAGATTTAATGAAATTGTGTCAACATTAGTGTTATACTTTTTTTGAAGCTGAGCCCTACCATCTTCCACCACGTGATGTATAGTCAGTCTACTCTTACAGTCTTAGATTTCCCTGTTTGTGTTCTGCGAAACATTTACATCTCTTGGTGCTTTTTGGATATCACTGTGTCCTCTACAAGTCACGGCCTTCCAATTCCTCTCCCTCTTCAGTGCAAATGGGACGGAACATAACAGGCACGGCCAAATTCTAGAAAGAAAGATTGGCTGAACTTCCGATGCTGTCCCGAACGGCCGTCCTACAGAAACGACGTGGCTATTCAGCACCTACCACAGGTCCCAGTTAACTACGAAATGGACTTACAATCCACACTGCGAGAGGCGGGGAAGGCCATCAGGCAGTTGTCCAGTGAAAACACGCCTGGAATTGACGCTGTACCTGCACAGATGTACAAGTCAAGTGGTCCTGTCCTACCCCTGAAACCCGTTGTCACGAATCGACGATGTGCTCGGTTTAATACGGAATAAATGATTGTATGCTCGTGATTTTTATAGAGTGTGGTGTGATGTAGATAGCAAGCAGCCATCTTGGCATTGCCGCGTCGTGAATTCATTGGTCAGTGCTGGCTGAGCTACTAACGGTCATTCTCGCCGGTTCCAACTGGTTGCAGGATATAATTATAGGCAAGCGGCGGCTAAGATTTGGCAGACGCAGATGATTGAGTTTCCTAACCGTGAGACGTTCCGGTACGCTCCCAGCTGAGTGGAGAGGGCGTAGATATTCTATCAAGAGACGATTGTCTTTGACGAGATAGCAAACGTTAGAGAGAGAGAGAGGGATAGCTCCATGTCTGGGTGTACCGGACCAAGTGTACTCACAGCGCTATTCTGATTCTTCGCTCACATCCGAACAACGAGCGAAATAATGGTATGTTGTCTGTCACCATAATAAGATCTAGATCTACCCCAAAAGCCACCAGATGTCTTAAACCACTGTTAGATTGAACGTTCCAGGAGCTGTTGCCACCGCAGAGTTACTTGGCATAGCATAACTATTGTGACTAGAATTATTGTGGTAGAGAGTGAGAGGAATATATTAGATGTCCATCTAGGTCTATTTAATTCAGAGTTGTGTATGCTTCATAAACCTAGTGAAGTGCCGGGACTGTTGGTACAGCTACATAGTGATGTCATAATTCTTACAGGTCCTTTGGTAGCGAGTCCATTGACTTGCTGGTAATACCGAATTCGTATTACACTGTCACGGCCCCTCAGGCCTGACCTAAATTTATAACTTGAAGTAATTTGTTAGACTTGCTGTTTTGGATTGTAACTGATACAGACGTAATAGATTAGAAATTATTACTTGCAATTGAATTGTTGGCATTTGAATTACTTGCAATTCTACATCCGTTGCTTTATGTAGTAACATAATCTTTATCTTTTATATTGCAGTCGATATTTTATATTTAATAGATTCCACGGCCCTGCAGGCCTGACTAAAGCGGAAACTATTTGTTATCTTATTATTTCTCGTGTGTTTGAGTAGTATGTGTCGGAGTGTGAGTTAACCCTCTCGAAGTCGAAAGCTACATCCTTCTGAAAACTTGACTCAGCTCATGACATTTGGAGGGGACACCAAACCAGTGTCTGTGACCTCTCCGGCCACTAATTTAATTTAACTTAGTTTAGTGTTTACTTATTTATATTTATATACTTTGTATGCTGCTGTTTTTGTTCTTCCTTTTCATATCCACCTGCTGATCCCGTTGACCTGATGACCACAGCGAGAGACTGACTCCATTCCAGTAACTATTTGAGAAGAAAAAGACAGCAAAGACGGGATGTACGTGTGATTAGTGCGCTGTGGATTGAGGGAATCAGCACCCCTCCCTATAACTTAAGTGGCTCCGCCTTGTTTTGTCTACGTCTGGGGAGTTGAAGTGTGTCCTCCCCCATATTTGACAGGCGTTTTTTTTTTTTTTTTGTTCTTTTTCTCTGTGTTTTAGTTTAGAATAGTGGGCGGTTGACGAGGGGTCACAGTTGTGCAGTTTTTTCTTGCCATAGTGGTGGTTTGGTCACTAATTTTGCCGTTACGACGACAACTTGCGTGATCGTTCCAAATCAGAGACGTAATAAACGGGATAATCTTGCACTCTTGTGACTAGTTCTTCAAGGCCTTTTTTGTTTTTGTTTAGGTTGTGGCGTTCCATCTTCCTCGTGTTCTTTAGGAAGACGCCTCTCCTGTCCCTATTCTCACCTATCTGTAGATAAGTTTCAGGCTTGTTGGGTCTGGTATCGACCGCCCCTTTAGTTAGTCTAACGTCGTGTTTTGTGTGTGTGTGTGTTTTTTCTTATACCTTTGATTATATTGTGATTCACATTTCTTATTTTGATTATTATGCCTGGGTGATTCGCGTGTCGCTTGACACGTTGAGTAAGCGATCTGGTGAGTGGGTGAGAGTGAGGCCTATAGGCCAAGGCTATATATTTAGACTAATAATCATCCCAATCAAAGAGCAGTAAGGAGACTGTCTTATATAAAGAGGTGAGTGATTGCTGACGGAGACAGTTTTGTGTAAGTCATCTAGTGTTGGCGACGACCATAGGAAGCGATAGTGAACTTGTTTCAGGGGATTACACGGAGTAGGACGTGAGAGGTAGAGATTGAGCTTACAGAGATCTACATAAATTTTATTTGGTTGATGTGAAAAATATAATTCTGCAATGACAACAGGGAGAGGACACGGCGAAGTTAAGTCTTAAGAGGAGCTAGTGTTAATTTGTCATCTGAGGGTGACGAGCACCCGATTGGGCAACAGTAAGGTTGTCAAGGAGATCTTAAGGGAGATTTCTTACAGTTGAGAGAATCTACTTATCGGCATGAATTATTTCCGACTTGGTCTAATTTTTGGACGCGGCCACGACGCTCGGCATTCCGGAAGACAAACGTGCTTCTTAGTGTGAAGAGAGGCTTAAGGAAGACGTGATAGAGAGGATCAGCCAATGCTAATAACTGTAAGTCGAATCCAAAACTACTGACCTTTAACGACAAGGTCGATCAGATACATTCGTACCTACATCGATTCGAGCCCCACGCAGCGTGCGTCGGCTGGGGCCGAAGCGATTATACAAACCTTCTTACGGGGAGAGCACTTGATGTCTTTCATGGCCTCTACGTCAACGATGCACAGGTTTATGACTTGCTAAAGAAAGCATTGTTGAAACGATTTCAACATACCGAGGACGGATTTCACCAGAGGTGCTCTACTTGCAAACCCGAACCGTCCCAGAACTTTTCCACCTATTTGGGCCGCCTTAAACACTTAATAGATCGGTGGATTCAGTTCGCCGGTATTCCCGGCGGAAATTTTCAGGGGCTTTATGATTTAATAGTAAAGGATCAAATTCATAGTTCCTGTCACTCAGATATATTCGCCCGCCTCAAGGGACGGGCGCCAAAAACGTCAGGGGAAATTACCTCACTGGCGGAACAATATGCCCCCGCACACTCGAACCGTTCTCTGGCGAAGCCTAGGTCTGCTGAACCATTCTACGACGGCGTTCTAAAAAATGCACCGGTCGGGCCGAGACGTTCACGACCTACCTTTCGCCTGGAACCGCCGCCTAGCGCGCAGTCAGAGCCAACGGCTGCTAGAGTGCAACCCGGTTCTCGAGGTTTTCCAGGCAACCGCGGATACCCCGTCGGACACCCTGTTCCATCCCGTCGAGGGGAGTATAATAACTATCGATATAATGGGCCTTTGGGTCCACCCCGTCGTAGTGACCATGAAGACCCACGTATGTGCTTCAGATGTGACAGAAACAGCCATGTACCAAGATCGTGTAAATTTAAATTAGAGGCCACGAATCCGTGCATTGTCATAAAATATGTCCTGCCGAGCCTGATGACAGTCACGTCATTCCTACATCGGCTGTGTCGAACGCTCTTCCGGTTATGTCGGCCTTACATGAACGAAGAGTTTTAACTCTACCATGGCCACGTCGACACGGAACTCCGGATGCACCACCATGGGCGTTCGGGAGTCTCTAGTCCGCCCCAAACAGATACTTGAACGGGAGACGACTTGCACTACCTTCGGTGGATCTGTCGAGCGGTTCCGCCTCGTGGAGGTTTATATCGACACGTCTTTTCGCACAGGTGTTGTTACCACGTGCGTGTTACCTAATCCGGTTGGTGACTTAATTATAGGGAATATACCCCAAGTTAGAGATGTTCCCATTGCTGAACTGGAGATTTGGACCAAAGAAAATGATATTGCCTGTGTTACTACGCGTCAGCAAACGCGCCGTCATCAACAGAGGAAGAACTGATTCGAATGTAACAGTTGATGCAAATTTCAGCACGTTATGATGGGGAGAGTCAGATGAACTGATCGTCTACCCCTTAAAAAACGAAACTGTCTCGAACTGTTGTAGAAATAAATAACAGGATCCGATGAACAATTAATACTAACGTTTAATAACTGTAAACAAGAGCTGATATCCACAAGTTACTTACACCTAGCTAGCCGGGAAGACACACTTCTAACTACGACTGGATTTGCACCTACGGTTTGCACACCTACGATTTGCACCTCTACGATTTGCACACACCCTACTCGCCTGGCCCTCCTTATATATATTCTGTCCAGGAACGTTCAGGAAGCGGCTTAACCGCCCCATAAGCACGAGACAGACCTAGATCGTTCGGGACACATACAAGCCACCCAATCGTACACAGACACGTCACAGAATTACATCACTCAAGGTCGACCTAGCGTAATCTCGGATACTGCAGTATCTTCTAGATCTTCTAGATTTTCTACAGTGAAACAAACAAGCCACACAGCGAGACATCAAAGAGAAATACCGGCCTTGCTGGCGAGAGGAGGGGGGGGGGGGAGGAAGGTCGCCGAGTGATCCTCGCCATGCAGGGGTGAGAAAATATCGAGCGTTCAACTAGTGGGACGCTACATCGAGCAATCGACGGTGTACAGGGAGGAAAGACTCCTGGAAAATACCAAATACCAGCAGAAATACTGATAGAGAATGTCACGAGTGGAGTGAGCGATAGTTAATAATTACGGGGGGAGAGGAGAGTAAAATTAACGCACGGAGACAAGTGAGAAAGTCGTGCATGTCATGAGTGGGGGATCTGAAGGAGGCGAAAGCGCTGTATAACTATCACTGCAAGTTAGAAGGTCCCAGGGAGCGGATCTGTGAATAATAGCCCATCGGGCAGACATAAAGGGAGCAGTCGAGAAGACTAGGAGAAAGTCTTTCCAGTTATGACTGGTGTCGGGGACGGGCCGCAGAGCCACCTCGATGAGCACAGGGGATAGGCCAGCATAGGGCCGGAGGCCACACATAGGCCAGAAGTGAGGCTGTCAGTGCAGGACAGTAGAGGCACATAAAGTCGTGGCAGTCAGGCCACGGACAGGGACGTAGATATGAGAGTGAATGAGATACTATGTTGTTGCCATGTTGATAGGCTAGTGAACTGATATTATGTTGTTGCCATGTTGATGGCTATGGAAATAATAATGTGTTATTGCCCTGCGGAGGTGCTAGGGGAGTGCTAAGGTGTATGACAATAGGAAGGTGATATTGAGAGACTGCGGTGCCAGTGAATCATTAATGTACTATTAAGACCCTGAGGGGAGAGGCTGAGGCCGAAGTGCCTTTAGGAGTAACTACCGGATTGTGGATCCGAGGGAGAGTGTGTGTGAGAATAAGGCCGTTGTACGGCAGTCATTTCAATAATATAATATATGTAATTGCGCTATTATATGTATAATTATGTTTAATAAATGTGTGAGTCTGATGGGTTGTTCTGTTAAGTGTTAAACTTGTTGTTCGTGATTGTTGTCCTGTCATACTTATTACATCTCCCAGTCTGGGATTTGTGACACTGGGGGCTCGTCCGTTGTGACATTGGGGGCTCGTCCGTTGTGACATTGGGGGCTCGTCCATTGTGACTCGTCCATTTTCGTAATATTTAGTTGTAGTTAGTTAGTAGGTAATTGTGCTGTCTTGTTCGTTGGATGAATGGACATTTCATGATATGATTTATGTATAATAATGAATGTATATTGATGCATGTATTGCTATGAATAGGTATTAATTTGTATTTAAACTTTCCAGAGTGTGTGCGTGCAGCCTGAGGAGACGAGCAGCCAGAGCTCCGATTAAAGGGAGGAGTTTACTCAAAATTTCAAAAATTGAAAGTTAAGTTAAAGGAGTTGCATCAGCAACAGGAGAAACAGGCTCAGGAGAGGGAGTTAAGGTTAAAGGAGATAGAAGCTCAAGAGCGGGAGACAGACGCGCGAGTAAGAATCGCGGAATTAGAACTCAAAAAGAATGCGCCAACAGAAACAGTTGAGCGGCAGGTACACAATAAAGGTGGCGTTAGGATTAAGCTCCCTACGTTCGACGACCGGAAGGACGACATAGACGCCTTCCTTTACAGGTTCGAACTGAACGCACAATTGCAATGGGGGGAAAATAAGGAATTATGGGCCACGTACCTGGCGTCGCTATTGCAGGGGCGAGCGTTAACCTACTTTAAAGAGCTACAGCGCGAAGACGTGCAAGACTACGATAAGCTGAAGGCTTTGCTGCTTCGCCGATTTGCGCGTACCGAGGAATATTTCCGGGAGCAGTTTAGGCGAGCACGTGCAGATACCAGGGAGGACTTTGCTGCCTTCGTCGCGAGACTAACGGAGTATTTCGCGAACTGGGTAGACTTGGCGCATGTGGGCACGGATTTTGCTAAACTGAAAGACTTAATGATCCGTGACCAGCTGTACGCGTCGTGCCACAAAGATCTGGTGGCTTTCCTGAAAGAGAACGAACCCGCGACGGTGCAGGAGGCGTCTAAGTTGGCGGAGGCATACCGTACGGCGCACCCGTCCAAACCAGTCGCCAGGGCGTACGTCCAAGATGCTGGGTACGTCGCCGTTGTCGAGGGGTCGCCGGCAGGACTTAGGGACAGGTCGCGTCAGCGTGGTGCCTATAGTGGGCAAGGCCAGGGGCAGCATAGGGGCTATCACCAATCACCGGCATATGGATCCGGTAAGTTTGACCGAGCAGGAGGGCTAGGTCGCGGTAATGGCCGGGGGCGAGTTGTGACCTTTGCCGATGACCGACGGCATAGGGACTCTAGTTCCGGTCGCGAGGGGTCACGGGGACCCAGGCCTAGAGCAGCACAGGGAGCGGAGTGTTGGACTTGCGGACGCGTGGGTCACTTTTCGCGCGAGTGTAGGGCCGCGAAGTGTTGGAACTGCGGAAGAGCAGATCACATCAGCGTGAACTGCCCTGCAGGTAGGATAGCGGCGAACGTGGACAGTAGCTCCAGTCCATGCTCCCCAAATAAATTTCATCATGCGGCTGCGTGTGTTACATCGGACAACGGAGGCGGACAGTATTCTAAGTGTCCCAGTTGTGAGAAGTTATTATCTTCCGGTGTTTTACCTTGTGGGAGAAAGATCCCCGTTATAAATTCATGTCATACAGGAGGTGGTCTTAGGGTTTATCCGGGGTTTGTTGGGGACGAACCGGTCTCGGTTTTACGAGATACAGGATCTACCGTTGTGGGAGTGCATAGGGACTGCATTCGGGATTCACAGCTTACAGGTGAGACTGTCCCGTGCATCCAATTTTCGGGGGCCATTGAGAGATTACCCATGGCAAAAATAATGATAGATACACCTTTCCTTAGCGGGGAAGTCGAAGCAGTCGTTGGTTGTTTTCCAGGCGCCCAGCTCATCATTGGGAATGTATCACGGGTAGTTTCCCCTTCCGATGAGAACGTGCAAGCATGGTCGCAATCAAAAGGTATTGACTTTTGCGCCGCGGTCGAAACACGCCGACGGTTAGCCGATAAAGACAAGATTAGACCTTTGGCTACGCCAGCGGTCAACCTAGACATCACGCCGGAGCGCTTGGCGAGATTACAAAGGGAGGACCCATCATTAAACCCATGTTTTGGGGAAGCGCGAACCGAGAAAACGAGGAGATATAAGAACGGGTCGTCCTCCTTTATTGTTCAGGCGGGCATTCTGTTCCGTAAATATGTAACGGTGTCCTCCATTTTAAAGCAGGTCGTGGTGCCAGCGTTGCTGATCGCAACAGTGTTGCATTTGGCACATGATGTCCCATTAGCGGGTCATATGGGGATAGCTAGAACCAAAGAAAGGGTTCTTAAAAATTTTTACTGGCCATCGATCCACAGAGATGTGCAGGTCTATTGTAAGACGTGCAGTGCGTGCCAAAAGACGACGCATAAGGGTCGTACACCCCAGGCCCCTCTTCAGAAGATCCCCACGGTCTCAGAACCGTTTAAAAAGGTCTCGATAGACCTTGTTGGCCCCATTCACCCAGCGACCGATAGGGGGAATCGATTTTTCTTAACGGTCATATGTAATGCTACGAGATGGCCAGAGGCGGTTCCTCTGCGGACCATAACGTCTGAGGCAGTCGCGGAAGCGTTGTTTGCAATTTTCGCTAGGGTAGGAATACCAGAGCAAATTCTGTCTGATAGGGGCGCGCAATTTACGTCGCAGATGATGAAGGAATTGTTCCGCTTATTCAGCATACAACCCATCACTACCACCCCTTATCATCCGCAGGCTAATGGCATGTGCGAGAGATTGAACTCGACGTTAAAGTCGATGCTGCGTAAGGTAGCTGCGGATCGCCCTAAAGATTGGGATAGATATATCCCTGCGGTGTTATTCGCGTACAGAGAGGTACGGCAGGAGTCAACGGGATTCTCGCCGTTCGAAATGATGTACGGTCGTAGTCCCAGGGGCCCAACTGATGTTCTTCGGGACATGATGACGTCGCCATCATCGGGAGACGATGAGCAGATTTCGGTGTTTCAGTACCTTGTTGATTTAAGAGAAAGACTATCTTCAGCGCGCACTATAGCGGAAGAAGCTTCTGGTATCGCTTCGAAAAGAGCAAAAGACTATAAAGATAGAGGTTCCAAACTGAGAATTTTTAAGCCAGGAGACAAGGTTCTGTTGTTGTTACCTACGGACCATAATAAGTTATTGATGACATGGAAAGGTCCTTATGTTATTGAGCGAGTTGTTTCAAAGGTAGATTACGCTATCCACATTGATGGAGCGAGTAAGGTTTTCCATGTTAATATGCTACAGAGATTTTATGAGAGACCACAGTATCTGTGTGCACAGACAAGACCAGAGGAGACTGTCTTCTCTACCGCTTGTACGGGGGTCGTAGACCAGTTGGACTGTGACGTAAGCGACACCGAGGCGCAGGAGGAGTTACAAATTCAATTGCCGGAGTTAACTCCGACACAAGGTTACAGGGACGTAAAAATTAACCCTGACCTTACGAGTTCAAGGAGTAGGGAACTTGAGACCCTGTTAGCGTCATTTCCGGATGTTGTTACGGATTTGCCGGGTCGCACTACGGTGATCCAGCACCAAATAAAGTTGACTTCGGATAAGCCGGTATTTCTTAGACCTTATCCGCTGCCGTTTTCTTCGAGAGATAGAGTCATAAAGGAAGTTGAGTCAATGTTGAAGTTAGATGTGATAGAACCATCAACATCGCCGTATTCATCACCCATCGTCCTCGTGAAAAAACTTGATGGATCGGTGCGGTTCTGTATTGATTTTCGAAGATTGAACACTATTACGGTAGGCGATAGGGAGCCTATTCCGTTTCAGGAGGAATTAATAGCTTCATTGGCCGGGTCCACGTGGTTTTCCAAGATAGATTTAACGAAAGGTTATTGGGAAATCCCGCTTACTGAGGAGTCTAAACAATACACGGCGTTCCAAACGCCCATTGGATTATTCCAATTTAAGGTCATGCCATTTGGGTTGGTAAACGCGCCAGCGACGTTTGCACGATTAATGAGACTAGTGTTGAAGGACATACCTAATGTCGTGTCATTCTTTGACGATATAGCATGCCATACGTCGACATGGTCTGATCATATTCAGACCCTAACAGTAATTTTTCAACGATTACGCCATTTTGGGTTAACTGCTAAACCCGCAAAGATTGATTTGGCATGTCCAGAGATAGTATTCTTAGGACATATTGTGGGTAGAGGCGTTCAGAGACCTGAAGTAACAAAAATTGACAAGTTAGTAGGGTTGCAAATCCCAAAAACAAAGAAACAAGTCAGAAGCTTAGTGGGAATTTTAAATTATTACAGAAAGTTCATTCCAAATTTTTCCTCCTTGTCATCTTCTCTTACTGACCTTACTAAGAAGGGACAACCCGATAAGGTCCAGTGGACGTCTGAATGTCAGACATCATTTGATAATTTGGTGACAGCATTATCATCGTCACCCATTTTGATATTACCCGATTTTCGATCTAATTTTATCCTCAGAACGGATGCGTCGGACTCTGGTGTCGGCGCTTGTCTTCTACAGGAGAAGAACGAATGTCTCCATCCTGTATGTTATGTCAGTAGGAAGTTATTGCAGAGAGAAAGAAAGTATTCTGTGATAGAGCGTGAGTGTCTTGCCATTGTCTGGTCCGTCCAGAAACTAGGACGTTATCTCATGGGACGAGAATTTTGTATCCAGACAGACCACAAGCCACTGACATTTTTGTCGAAGAATCGTTCGTCCAGCCCACGCTTGTCTAGATGGGCATTGGCTTTACAGCCGTACACCTTCGTTATTCAACCAATTCCAGGAACCAGCAATCATATCGCCGACTACCTTAGTCGAGCCTAGGGGAAGATTTCAGGAGCTTATACATCGGAGGACAGGAACATTGACAGGATCTGTGTGAATAAGTCGACTTTAAAATATTGACATTATAAATATGATATGAAGAATGGTTGATAGGTTGAATGGTTGCTGATTCTGTATTAAGTATTGTGATTAGTTAGCTATTCATGATGTGACACATATATGCATATTGCAGGCCATATTGATCCCCATATTTTCCCCTGATTTCGGTATTCTATATATTAGGGGAACTGGTAGGTCATTTTTAATGTAGGTATTGCTCAGGCTCACTCGTTGACAGTCATCTTGATGCGATTTGAAATTAATTGCATTAATTTTTTTGGGGTGGGGGATGATGTCACGAGTGGAGTGAGCGATAGTTAATAATTACGGGGGGAGAGGAGAGTAAAATTAACGCACGGAGACAAGTGAGAAAGTCGTGCATGTCATGAGTGGGGGGTCTGAAGGAGGCGAAAGCGCTGTATAACTATCACTGCAAGTTAGAAGGTCCCAGGGAGCGGATCTGTGAATAATAGCCCATCGGGCAGACATAAAGGGAGCAGTCGAGAAGACTAGGAGAAAGTCTTTCCAGTTATGACTGGTGTCGGGGACGGGCCGCAGAGCCACCTCGATGAGCACAGGGGATAGGCCAGCATAGGGCCGGAGGCCACACATAGGCCAGAAGTGAGGCTGTCAGTGCAGGACAGTAGAGGCACATAAAGTCGTGGCAGTCAGGCCACGGACAGGGACGTAGATATGAGAGTGAATGAGATACTATGTTGTTGCCATGTTGATAGGCTAGTGAACTGATATTATGTTGTTGCCATGTTGATGGCTATGGAAATAATAATGTGTTATTGCCCTGCGGAGGTGCTAGGGGAGTGCTAAGGTGTATGACAATAGGAAGGTGATATTGAGAGACTGCGGTGCCAGTGAATCATTAATGTACTATTAAGACCCTGAGGGGAGAGGCTGAGGCCGAAGTGCCTTTAGGAGTAACTACCGGATTGTGGATCCGAGGGAGAGTGTGTGTGAGAATAAGGCCGTTGTACGGCAGTCATTTCAATAATATAATATATGTAATTGCGCTATTATATGTATAATTATGTTTAATAAATGTGTGAGTCTGATGGGTTGTTCTGTTAAGTGTTAAACTTGTTGTTCGTGATTGTTGTCCTGTCATACTTATTACATCTCCCAGTCTGGGATTTGTGACAGAGAACAAAGAGCTCCTCCTTTTGTACCTGGACAAGCTCTTGATTGCCTGCTGGAAACAGGGGGAAATACCATACGGCATGAGAGATGTCACCATAATAACCCTGTACAAGAACAAAGGCGACAAAGGAGACTGCAACAACTACAGAAGCGTATCACTCTTAAGTATAACTGCAAAAGCATTTGCACGGATCCTCCTACGGGGCCTGCAGAAATTGGCAGATTACATCTTGTCAGAGAGCCAGTGCGGCTTCAGATCAAGTCGCTCAACAATGGACATGATATTTTCCCTTCGCCAACTACAGGAAAAGTGCCGGGAACAACATCTCCTCTTCACATGGCTTTTGTAGACCTCACAAAGGCTTTTTGACACAGTCAGCAGATCAGGACTGTATATGATACTACACAAAATTGATTGCCCCACACATCTGCTCAATCGTATCATCTCTTTCCATAAAGATATGAAAGGTGCTGTTCTGCTTGACGGCAGAACACCAGAGAGCTGCGACATCAGAAGTGGAGTCAAACAGGGTTGTGTCCTTGCACCTACCCTCTTCAACATCTGCTTTTTCAATGCTCCTGCAGTGTGCCTTTAAGACATTACCTTGAGATGTCTACCTCCACTGAAGAACAGATGGGTCCCTCTTTAACTTAACAAGATTGAAAGTCAAGACAAAGATTACACCATCTCTAACTAGAGATCTCCTTTTCGCTGATGACGTAGCACTTGTCGCGCACAGTGAAAGAACACTAAAAAAAAAATGATGAACTATCTATCACATGCAAGCCAAGCATTCTCTTTCACCATCAGCGTCAAGGAAACATTGATTCTGACTCAGGATGGTACGACCAAGGCAAACATCACTCTGGACAACAATCCTCTGGAGGTTGTCAACAAGTTATGCTACCTAGGATCAATAGTCACCTCTTCAACGTCCTTTGGCGATGAAATAAATACCAGGATAGGAAAAGCTAGAACATCCTTTGGCAGACTGAAAAAGAGGGCATGGAACAACAAAATGCTCACACTAATGACAAAGATAAGGATATTTGAGGTATGCGTCCTTTGTTCACTCCTTTACGAATGAGAAACGTGGACACTGTACTCAGGACAGAAGAGATTGAACACTTTCCACCTCAGATGCCTCCGAAAGATCCTTGGCAGCAGCTGGCATGACAGAAAGACCAACACACAAGTCTTGGAAGAAGCAGAACTGCCGAGCATGTACACCATCCTGTGCAAACGAAGATTGAGATGGCTATGTCACGTAAAACGAATGGACGACAACAGGATTCCTAAACAGTTACTTTTTTGGTGAAATGGCCCAAGGCGCCAGAAAGCGTGGAAGACCAAAGCTAAGATTCAAGGACAAGTGCAAGAACGACATGGTGACGTGTAACATTAACCCTCGAATTTGGGAAAAGCTAGCAGAGGACCGTTCAACTTGGAAATCGACAGTGATTGCTGGAGTCCAACATTTCGAGAACAACATCATCTCAGTCCAATTTGAGAAGCGCCAATTAAGAAAGGCGAACCCTCCCCCCCCCCCCCCCCATAATCTGGCGGCACCTCTTTTACCTGCCGCATGTCAGTACTGTAATAGGAGCTGTTTATCCAACATTGGTAGGATAAGCGATGAGAGAAACTGCAGTAGAAAGAAATAACTTTAGCTGCTGACCGTCTGTCAAGACGAAAAGAGCCAAGTAGTGGCCTTGCATGAATGAAATCCCTTATTCACCGGGGAGGGGGTGAGTGCTCTCTCAGTCTTAGATATTATACATTAAAGGACCATACAAAATGAACAGATGCTTTGCTTTTGTTTGTTTTAATTATTATTTTTTTAAAATACATTATGTTTGTTTCTTTATTAGATCTCTATCTGCAAAGGGGAGGTCCTATAACGGTCATTTTGGTGTTTTTTTTTTAGCGGGCTTCATTTGTCAGTAATATGTAAAGAAAATCTTCTTCATCCAATATAACTGCGGAATAAATATTAATGGTTCGTAATTTTTATTACGCTAAAAATTCAACTCTGAAATCATGTTTTTAACTCTGATCAATAAGGTTCCTCAGAGTTGGATATGAAAGAATTATGTTTAGTGCCATTAATTTTGTGTGACAACAGACTGTCACTGACGGCTGGATAACATAGATATTCAACAGTTTAAATTGTACACATCTTTCTAATGAAACACAAAAACTGAATCTAACATTGCCATGTGGCAAATGTCATCTATTTAACTCCCCCCCCCCCCCCCACGTCGTAGAAGATGGTTTCCAGGAAAAGAAAGTGACCATCGCAATAAGGGTAGCTATGGAGAAAGCTTTCGACCGCGTATGGAAGAATGGTCTCCTTTAAACCCTTGAAAGAGAAATGATCCAACCGGATGTACAATTGGATTAAACAATACATCACCGATAGGGGAGCAAAAGTATCGTTACAAGGGAAACAAACTAGTACTGCACAACTGAAACATGGAGTCTCTCAGGGAGGCGCGATATTCCCCACACTCTTCACCCTCTTCAAGAATGACATAAAAGAAATTCTAACTCCAAGAGTGAAAGCGGTAATGTATGCTGATGATGTGGCACTACTCTGTTCGGAGAAAAGCATTGGCACAGCCCAGATTCGTCTTCAGTCTACCCTAAATAACCTACAGCGGTGGACATCAACATGGAACATGAAGCTGATGCATGCCAAGAAGACATACAGTCTTTAGCCTCTCCACCAGATTGCAGAATGCGGTCACCTAAACTCAAAATCAACAACGAGCTTCTCATCAAAGATGACTCACCCTCATACCTCTGATTTACGTTTGACCAACAACTGACATGGAAAGTCCATCTGGAAAAGACCCAAACTAAAGCAATGCAGCGGATTGCTCTCTTTAAAAAGTTAGCAGGTACAGAATGAGGTCTAACACAAAACATACTCAAGAAAACCTACACGGGATACATACGTCCGGTTCTGGAGTATGGTATCTCAGAGTGGGGAGCAGCGGCTAAGAGCAATTTCCAGAGAGTGGAACGCATTCAAAATCAGAGCCTTCGATTCATCACTGGGGGAATAAAATCCACACTTATGATGGAGAGCATAATTGCTTTGGAACCACTTATTTACAGGAAAAATGGAAAACTAACCCACAGCTCACAAAGTTTACAAATCTTCGAAACAACCTTAAAATCCTACCCATAGATGAAGATGAGGACCTTACAGTGGTTTACAGCTGTGCTGTATGGGAAAGACAACACTTGCCCCTAATCAAAGACAACATTTCTGGCATCCAATCCAAGAACAGTCAGTCCACCGCAGAGCTGCAATCAATCACACAGGAAATGTTTGACAGCTCATATCCGGAAAACCATTGGATCTGGGTATTCACAGACGGATCAGCACAAGTCGCCATAAGAGGTGAAGGAGGTGGTATATATCCAATTGACTAATGGAGAGGAATCAGGACTATCAGTACCCACAGAAAAATATTCTACTAACTACAGATCAGAAACTGAAGCCATTCTAGAAGCTGCGCTAGACTTACAAAACCGAGACATCTACAACATGAAAAAAAATGTAATTCTCACAGATGATAGGGGTGTCCTGCAGGCCTTTCAAATTCACATGATTATCATCAAAACAAACTCACCTCTGCCTCGGTGCAAATGTGTCAAAAAGCAAGCAACGTGGTTGTCCAGTGGATCCCTGGCCACTTTAACATCATCGGAAACGATAAGGCAGGGCCCAAACCTCCCTCAAGTCAGAAAAAAACACTGCGCTTTCAGAAGCCAAAAGTCACATTAAGGCAGCCTTGAAGCCCAAGTGGAAACAAAGTCACCCCGGCCATGTAACAGACGATGCGATACACTTCCTCAGTAGAAAGGAGCAAAATGTAGTCTTTAGTCTAAGAACTGGACAAAACAGACTCCGGCAACATCTTAAGATTCAGGGTTTGAGAAACTGAGACATGGCCATATGGAAATTCCATACACAGCAACATCTTTCCTCTGTAAATGTGGCCCCTTAGTTTTGGCCAGCTGACTTCGCCTGGTGATATCAGTTTACAGATTTATTGGCAATTAAACGCCCAGCACCGAGCGCTGGGGTGCGTCACGCTTCAGTGAACACACTTTCCCTTTAGCTAGATTAACTTTAATCTCACATGCAGTTTTGCTATTGTACCGTTCATATCTTCTTCATTTTCAACCGTTCCAAAGCAAGACTGACACCATCTGAAAGTGACAAGTTTCCTCTTTTTGTTGATGTTCATTTTGGCTAGCATTTACAAGGGTAAGTAGCTGATTTCTTCAATCGTGTGACATAACCGCCTTCAAATTAAAGGCAACTGAATTTAATCATTGACTTACAAACATTGACTTTAATAAAATTCTAATCCAACATTGTGCTTTTGCCCTATGTTCAAGGAGATTCCACGCAAGAACCTGGTGTTTGTTACATTTTGGCAAGTATTAAAGTTTAAGAGCTATGTGTCCTTTTTTGGGGAATATCGGTATTGAGAACTCGGTTTCATTTCAGTGTTCTACACTGTTACTTTATTTAACTCTGTCAATTACCGTCATCGTGGAAAGAAAACAATAATCATATTTTGTTAGCTGTCTTTATCAAACATTTTATCTAGTAATATATATACTCCTTTGCTTTTTTGATAGTAGGAAAGCCATTTTTTTTCAACTGTATAAAAGCCAGCATTGCTTAAATTAGTTCAAAACCCCCGTACATTCTTTCCAAATGTCATTATTATTTCAGTTTTTAAAGTTCAAGAAGTTTAACAACGGTCATCAGTCATGGCTCACACTCTGGCGGTTCATGATGTGGCAGTTGACAAGTTGTGCTGGATATGTGCCGAGCGAGTGCAAACTGCAGCTGAGGCACCAAAGAGAAAGCCAATGAAATGCTCCACATTTGTGGGGGACATTCGTATGCTGTATGGATTTGATGTCATCAAGGACTCAGAAAGGAATTCCAAACATATATGCAAGAGATGTCAAACGAAAATGACAAACTTCAAAATGCAGACAGTGACTTTACAAAACCTACAAGAAGTAAGGAAAGTGATAACTGAAACGGACAGGCTGTGGTGTCATTTTGATGATAATAAAGCATTTTCTGAGTGTTCTGTGTGCCAAAGATACTACCAACAAATGGAAGGTGGTCGCAGGAAAGACAAAAGGAAGCGGGCAGCCAGAGCCTTAAAGAACAGTTCTCAACCTGAAGCTGAGGGTGGGGAGTTTAGTGCTCCCTTGCATCAGACTTCATGTGTACCAGGGACATCACAGGGAGATTCCACATTCCACCAGGCACCAGCGACTGACTCTGCGTTCAGTTCTGCTGACATCAGTTTGAATGAAAGTTCACAGCTGACATTAGGCTCGGATATGAAGCTATCCTTCACTGCAGCATTAATGACTGCCTCGAGCCCACCGCAAGTTCCATTCAATAATCCTTTTCTTTTAGGTCCTTCTTCCAGTTCTTGTTCTGCACCCGATATAAGCACTTCTACACCACTCCCTCGACGCTCACCTGGCCTTGAAAATATCCTCCCTCCCATGTACCATGAGCGGTCCCCCCGAAGAAGTAAACTGTATGTCCTTGCAGCTACATCACTTTTATTGTTTTGATAACTTTTTTTTTTAGTAAAGCTGTTTTTATTTGTATTTTTTTTTTCATCTTTAATGTTATTACCAGATAATTGCAGCCGCAGTGTCAGGCAACAATATTGTTTGTTTAAATGTGTCTTTATTCCTTCCCTGAAATATTAACACATCTAAAAGGTTGTCCTGAGTAAGGATGTTCTTATATTTACTACAATGAGTAAATTTCCTGTACCTGTTTTGTGATATCACTTTATGAATCCTATGTATATCACTCTATTGGCCAATTTGTTACCTGTGCAAATACTCTACTTTCACAAAAAAAGTTGTGTGCCAGTTATGTGGATTAATTGTAGCAGAATGGCAATACTTGCCACTTTGGGTCTTGTACCATTTTCTACATCTGCTTTTCTTCTTTTATCTGATATTGCTTACATGGCTGAAACAACTTTAGAATTAATTTGAATTGAATTTGAAAATTAAAAATCATGTTTTCAATAGACATTTTGCTTGTCGTTTTCAAATGGTTGTAAAGAGAAAACCATTAAAGCTTCTTTTGACCTTTTTTCACCAATCGCAAGTTCTTGTCTCAAATTTTTATTCAATACCTAGCATGTTATATGTACAGAATATGTTAGGGTTGATACAAGTGTTGCCAATTCCCACATTTTACAAAAAAAAATCACTTTGGCAGATACATTTTTGCCCAAGTGCAGTCAAGCGAGACGAAAACCCATTAAGCGGCTGGCCTGAGCCATTGCCGTAACTCGACACCCATTTTATTTCAGGGTCCCCAAAAACTAACAGGCCAGCAAGATGCTGCTGTGCATAGAGAATGCCGAGCATTTCCTCCAACAATGCCTCCTATACAGACAACAGAGGGTGCCTCGAGGTGCAACACTACACACTAAGCTGTATGGGACAGCAGAGGATCTCAGGAGCACAGCGTCCTTCATAAAGGCTACCGGCCTCCTGATAAACAGTCTGACATGAAGAACGCACGCAGAAGAAGAAGAAGAAGAAGAAGAAGAAGAAGAACTCCCCCCCCCCCTCCCCCACGGGACACAGAGTCACACTAGCAAAATACTGACTTCATACAAACAGTAAACTGATACTATGTTTTCTCTATAAAAGAAACAAAAAAAAAAAAAAAAGAAATCAGTAATAATACTTTTTACCATACATTCTTATTAAAATATCGTATAAACGCTTTCTTTACCAATGACAGTCCTTCTCCTTCCAGGGTAATGGCTCGGTATATTGTGTAGATCGTCAGGGACAGGACACTGAAAAATGAAGCCAAGAGATGTCGTAATTCCAAAGCTTCCCCTTTACAGAACGACCAGATTTGCCATATGGTATTAAAAACTGTGGACGAAAGTTTAGAAGGAAATCAAATGCGACATTGAAGCGTTATTCTTTGCTCCACCCCGCCCAACCTTTTCACATTTCTTTTACAGGATGGAGGACACAAAGATTGGTTGCTTTTTAAGTCGAATTTCAGTTCCATTCTGTGACGATGATCCTCGAAGTGACACCACTTTAATTTAAAAAGAAAAAATAAATGTTTGTCATCTCCTCCACCTCACCAGGGGTATCATATTCCCCAATCGCCATAATCATTGAGGCTAACTCATCAAAGATGGACGATGGTAATGCTCGCAACCATGATGAACTATACACAAATGAATATTAAAAGACGATGATTGTGAAGCAACGCCATTTACAGTGGTTGTTGTTTTTTAAGAGATTAACCTTCAGCCTCGTTTTCTTGAGATGTATGTAGTCCCCACACTGTCCCACCTGAAAGTTGTGGGAGTTTAAGAATGAGACCAAATTACCATTCGTACGTTTGAGTCTAAAAGATCCGAGGATCGATGCTTTTTCTTTGTATTTTCTTTTGTTATTTGGAACTTGTTCACAAAGTCTTATGAAGTCTCCAACAACCTCCCCATCAAACATACTCATAAATGCGCACCAACACCCACACTCGCTTGCCATCCTTATATACCCATCCAGATAGAACGTTCACGAACGGGAAACCCAGAAACTACGGGATGCATGAAGGCCACCTAAACGCACTTAGAGACGTCACAGAATTGCATCACTCCAAGGCCAACCTAGCGCAACTACTCCAACATGAATGATACCGTACGTTCTCGAATAAACTACAATTTAAAAAAATACGTCACACATCGAGACATTAAAGAGAAGTAAAACTAACACAAGAGGGGTCACCCAGGGTTGCCGACAACATTGTTAGCCCGTAGGACGCAACACAATAGGACATTCTGCTAGTACTTAATCGTTTCTCTTCACCACACTTTGATGTCGCCCATTCTTGCCAACACTGGTCGTGTAATCCTTCAGATTGTTATAAGCCTTACAGTAGTATAAATAAAGCACCAATCCAGCCCCAGTACAGTAGTTCTAAAGTGAAAACAACATTTTCCCTTACAGAAGTCACCGGGGCAAAAAGATCCGCATTGTATGGCTAGGATGAAAAATAAGCAATTTCCAACGACAAAAGTCACTCGGGTCCAAAAAGCCTTCGACGTACACGAGTAGAGTAAAATAGCAGGGTACGAATCGGGCTGATCAAGAACATTCTCTCAGAATGATGTTCGTGCATTACTTGTATTGTCTTATTTATATGATCTAGATGAGGTTCCCGGCATTTCCCGGGACAAACCTGTGAGCCCACTATCCCACCTCTCTCTCATATTGGTCTACAAATAGTTCCATACTCTACAGTCTTACAACAGATTCCATGCCCTCCTGAGCACTACTCATTCATTTCTGATAGGGAAATTGTGCGCACGGAAGTGAACGCATATCAATATCGTTTCCATTGCGGTGGGTTTGATACAGGGAGCCAAAACAAAGATCAATGCGTTTTACATGTTTATAATTTTACTTTTTGATTAAAAATACCTGAAACTTGAACCAACACAATCGGTCGATATAAATGCGATTGGAGTGGATTAGTTGAAACTTAAGAAACTTAATTTTATATTTTTGGAAACTGTCGCTTAGGCTGCAGTGTCGAGCAAAAAAAGGGATCAAAACAGCACCACAATGAATTACTCCCGCCACTATTTTTTTTTTCTTATAGATTGAACGGGGAGGCTTATTGTAGTTAAAACATACAAATTAAAAGAAAAATAGTTGCCACAGAAGCAGTTTAAATAATAACACAGTCTTCATGATGAACTCAAGGCCCGCTTACCTGCAAAAGGTATGAAGGCAACAGCAAAGTTTGTGTCATAATGGCCGTCAACAATCATGGCTATACTTATGGCAATGACAGCCACAAAGCAACACACCATGCCCAGGAAAAAAATCAAGGCACATATTTTTTCCTGCAGACAGAAGCAATATTGATCACACTTAACTGATGATCATAACAGGTACAATAATAAAGCCTAGTCGTTCTCATCTTTTTTTTCAAACCTATATCCCCTACTATTCTTCTCATCGTATTAGGCTACTTGCTTAAACACTGGTTGTAACGAGAATTTGCCTGCTTGAATGGATATAATCGACTGAATGTTAGGGGTAAGCCAGACCAAGACCTCACGGCAGTGGTTTGGGGACTGAGTGGTGTTTTAGTCTCATGCATAATAATCAGGCGGCGAGCCACAAGTTTGGCGCCTACGCCAGGTTTGGTCTGGCTTATCCCTTAAGTGGGGGAATCTATAGTATGCAATGTGGAATAGGAAAAATAAAAATGACTCTGCTCTGTTTGTATACAATGTTTCTGATGAATGAATTGTCTAAGCCTATGTATCTTTATGCGCGACGCGACATTGAGTCGCTCGCGATCGTCGCTCGAGACCAGTCGCGCGAAGTGTCTCCTTATGCGCTAAGATTCGCTAGCGAAAATCCTGGATCAAGCGATATGGCTCGATCGCTCGAGTCAAAAGTGTCTCCTTATGCGCGAGCGACGTCTCGTCACGTGTCAAGTCGCCATATTTCACTTTTTTCTTTGCGAGGATAGACCCAAGACTGGACACGTCAGGATGGTGCAATTCAAGCACTTCCTTCCGCCCAGTCAGGAGTTTCTAAAAATAGTTCGGCGTGCACAATCATAAACACAGGCATACTGTAATTATATGCGATTCGTCGTTCGTGTTGATCTTGGAGAAAATCCTGCACCTTATTTGTAATTATTGCAGCTATAGACAATTATCAATCGAAACATTTGGCACTAGTGGCTGTAAAAGAATATGATGGTTCCACAGGTGAAGGGCTGGCAAGACCTAGCACAACCTGAGACTGTAGATTTTTTTCTGTAGTTGTTTTCCAAATGGACATTGCAAAATGCTAAAGTCAAGACAACATACGCCACTACTTCTAAAGCAAGTTAAAACATCTGCCTTGCATACTCAAGCACAAGTATTCCAAATGCAACTGTTGCACACTGGATGATGTTGTTAATTTGTTCCTGACAATTCGACTGCATCACCAGATCAGCCTAAGAAATAGTACATCAAAACAGAAAATTTCAGGAAAGAAACTTGGAAAACTGAAGAAGCTGCAACATGAGTAACACTTTGTTCTTCTTCTTCTTCTTCTTTCGTTCACCAAATCTAAATCTGCAGATTTGTTCTTTTAAGAAAATATATGGCTTTCTGCAGTTGTGATAGAGTTTGACATTCAGGTCGGTGGGTTTGGGCCAATATGTTTCCCATAGTGCTGAGAGGGGTGTGCAGTTCTGCAATATATGCTCTGTGTTTTGAGGAGACTGGCTGCAATCACATTTTTATGGCAGATGTTCCTATTTTAAACTCTGTGAACATATTGTGGTGGAGCCTATTGTGACCAGTTCTTAGTCTGAACAATATCACTTGATCTTCTCTGTTCAGGAAATGATGTTTTATCCTGTTGGTTTATTTTACTGCCGTCTGTTGTTTTTGATGAAGTTTTTCTGCTACCCTGGTCATCTCTACACTTTTCCATAAAATTAGAAGACGTAAATTTCCTCTCTGGTCTGATGTATGTGAGAATTCCATTCAAAGTTTGCATTTTATACCCATTTATTTGTTGTAATCATTTAAATAATCGCACATCTGGTCTCTTTTCCTACTTCATTACTCTTGTTCGGCTACCTTGGTTATCCCTACACTTTTTCATAAGATTAGAAGATGTGCAGTTCCCCTATGGTCTTATGTATGTAAGAACTTCATTCAAAGTTTGCAGGTTTATACTCATTTATTTGCTTTAATCATTAAATCAGTTATTTGAATAGATGATCCATTGTACAGTGTTGGAGTGGGTCTTGGGATAGACTTTCAAGATGTAACTAGTGCAAGGAAAAAGTACTACACACGGTACTCACAATGAATCAGCACACGCAAGATATTTCGACCAATGGCTATGCTTTAAATCAGACACACCTCCAGACAGTCTGACGCGACCACCTAGCCGATCGCGACATGACTTGATCTCACGCGATGGTCGCTCGAGAAATAAACGTCGCGTCGCGTATAAGGAGATGGCTTCTCACAAATCTTACTCGATTGATTTTGGAGCGACAACCAATCGTGAGCGACTCAACGTCACTTCACGCATAAGGATACGTAGGCTAAATGAGACAAACATGTCTCAATCATAATTAAATTACCGATTTGACCAGATGATGAAAGCAGTTTAAGGCAGGTTTCACGCTTTGGCCATAATGGGTCACCTGAAGTTTGCGCTGCCACAGAATGGACATAAGTGTGACAAAATGTTGTTCTGGGCTGTTTTTGGTTTGTCTTTTTTCCAAATAAACATGCCAACCATTTTAAGTTGCCGTTGTTCGAGTTACTGATTTTATTTTATTTTTTTGAAGTTGATCGATCGCGACCTTTCGGATGCATACAACATTTCAGTTTTACAGTATCCCAAAGAAAAGTCATATATCTTATTGAAAATCTTTTGCAACCTCAAATGGGTTTTTTTTGCAAGAAAAATGCTGGGAAAAAAAGAAAATCTTATATTGTTGTCAAACAGACGGTTGTTATGGAAATCTGCCTTTGTTTACTTCCTGTCTACTGGGGGCAACTGGCTAATCCGAACTTTCACTTATGTAAATTTGCCACGGAATTAGTTGTTGTTTGCAGTTCAGACCTAATTTTTACCTGTACGTTGAAAAAAAAAAAGCACGATTTTGCGTTGTGTAAACAAATTGGTCGATTTAACAGAAACATTTAAGTAATTCTTGTCTAAAGAATTCACGCGGCCCGCTATTTTTCCGACACATAGTGCCGTTCGATTTTATGTTTCGGCATTTTGTTGCTCTTGTCTGCAGACGGCCAGCACATCGTTTGTGCTCTGAAAAAAACACTTCGCATCACAACATTTTGAATCCTCAGTTTGGATTCGATAGCTGTTGGGTAAGTTTGCATTTATAATTATCATAAATCTGTGTATCCGATAGCGATCGATCGCATTGACCCGATCGACCTAGATCTAGTCAGCATCGGGTTTACCCGCAAGCTCGTCCGTGCCTATAGTTCAAACAAACAGAATTTATTATTTCGTAATAAAATCGAAAATTCCCCAGTTTGTAGGTCTTAGTCTGTGAATGATCTTCATATTAGAATGAGTTTATGTTTTATTTATGCCGACTATTTATGTTCCTACTGACATTATTCGTTTAAGCTTTGTAAATAAGATGCAGGTCTAGGTTTTGAGATTACCTTTTTGTTTTTTGTTCTTTTTGAAATTGAAAACAAAGTAATAAAATCTGATTTTGGATACTGGAGGTGCCAGATTCTTTTTTTTTTTCTTTTAGAGAAAAATGTTGATCTAGATTAAATCTAGATATAAGGGCAAGAGCACGCTTGCCGACCTGACTCTCGTGTCTGTAACGAAAGTACAGCGTATATTATTTGGTTCAGAGCATAGCAAAGAGGTTGCAGAATGGGGAATCCGGCGTCCTCGGCCAGGCCATAGACCTGTTAAGGGGGGTGGGGGGGGGGCTTAACATTGGCATTGTTAAGGTGGACCTGCTCTGCTTTGAGCAAGGAAGATGGCCTTCACAGGAGGACTTTCTTCCTTATTCCTCGAAATGAAATCAACAGAACAAGGCCTGAGAAGGAAATGGCTACAGTCCCAGGTATAACAGGTTTGATCTTTCTCTAAAGGATACCTTTTTGTTATTGTCTTTGACTTTAAGAAGGACGGGAGCCGGAAACTGTGAAAAGATAGGTAAAACCTGTTTCTTATTTCTACATTATCCCTTTGTCATTTCATTCTTTAATTCATTTTCGGCTTTTTTCATTTTGTTTGGTTTTGTTTTTGTTTTTTGTTGTTTCATCTTATTTGACCTGACGAAGGAGTGTTGTGTTTTTATGTTGCACCTGTTCCTTACAAGGGGGTTACAAAATATAACATGTTCTTTGTTTTTGCCAGGTTTTGTATTTGGCTTTAAGACAGCTTTCAGGTGGGGTGTGTTGCATAATGTGAATATTTTTTTATTTGGCCACAAACTGGGGGTCAACAACCTGGCAACTTCTGGCCAGGATGGACAAGGGGAACTACTGGGAAGGGGGAAAAGAAGAGCACTTCCTGTAGAGTCAAGCTAGGGTGATTACCACAAAATGGTGGCAGCGGGTTTTTTAAGAACCTAATCCAGATGAAATCGAAACATAGCCCAATCATCCATACCTATCTTAGGGATCTAGACAACAACAATGAACAGTAATTGAGTCCATCCTGTTTTTAAATCTAGATCTAGTCAGATAGGCTAGATTTTACTGTTTTTACAAGATCTGGAAAAACATAAGCCTCATGGCTGAAAGAGAACCGACAAAACCTGTAATCGCAGGCATCAGACCACCAGACAAACTGGTGCTGGGGTCTAATCCCGTAGAAACTTGGAAGTTATTTAAACAGAGGTGGAGCACATATGCCATCCTGTCGCGTCTTGAACACTTAGACGTGAAGTTCAAGGTTGCTCTGTTCCTTCATAGCCTCGATGATGAAGCGCTCCGAATATACAACGGATTCCAGTTTGCCACAGACGATGACAACCGAAATCTGCAGGAGATCATCCAGAAGTTCGATGACTTCGTGATCGGAGAACAAAACGAAACATACGAGCGCTTTAAATTTAACAAGCGAAACCAGGCGCAAGGCGAGACGTTAGAATCGTTCCTGTCTGACCTTCGCCGATTAGCGAAAACCTGCAATTTTAGTGATAACTGCAGAGATTCCCTTATCCGTGATAAGGTAGTCACCGGCATTCACAATCAAGAGGCCCGCACTGATTTACTAAAAGAACGACAGCTCACTCTCGAGAAATGCATCGATATCTGCCGTTCTGCTGAGGATGCGGCAACCCAAGGCAAGGCACTTGAAGATTATTCCAGCGCAAATAAGACCGAAGTTGAAGCAGTGAGACAAAAGAGTCGTAGACCCGAACACCGATCTGCTTTGGGCTCTCAATCCGGAAACTCGTCCAACTCAACTCGAAAACAAGGTTACAGTAACAGCAACGCACGTGGAAACGCACCCAAATCGTCATCTTGTCAATTTTGCGGCTACGGGAAACACGACCGGACGGATTGTCCTGCACGTACAGCACGCTGTAACAGATGCAAGAAAATGGGCCACTACCAAAAGGTGTGCAGATCAAAACCTGTAACCGAGGTGCACTTCGATCAAGGCACCTCGGACTGTGATCTCCCTAGTTCCTTCCTAGGACACATTTATCACCCCAGCTCGACTCTGCAGGAACTCACCGACGACAATGACTGGGTTGTCAATATCTATATCGACAAACACCTTCATCCCTTTAAGCTTGACACTGGTGCGTCAGTCACAGTTATGGGGGAAAAGGACATAGGTGTAGCACCTAATAAATGGAAGAGGCCAGACAAAGCACTCAGAGCTGCCGGGGGAACCAACCTAACAGTATTAGGCATCGTTGAAAAAACTCTAAGAAATAGAGACAAGTGCATTGTGGGAAAAGTGTACGTTGTCAAAGGTCAAGATCGCTCTCTACTCGGTCGAGACGCATGTGTCAAGTTGGGTTTGATAGCCAGAATAAACCAGCTTGATGAAACACCAGACTTTAAGAAAGAATTCCCAAAACTGTTCAAAGGCTTAGGCAAGCTCCAAGAGCCGTACACCATTAAGTTGAAAGATGGTGTAGAACCTTTGCACATTTACACTCCACGCAAGATAGCTCACCCCCTCCTTCCAAAGGTCAAAGCTCAACTCGACAAAATGTTAGCTGATGGTGTGATTTCTGAAGTCACAGATCCTACTGATTGGTGCGCAGGAATGGTGGTAGTGCCCAAACAAGATGGTTCAGTTAGAATTTGCATAGATCGTACGGCCCTCAACAGAGCTGTCAAGAGAGAAGTTCATCCACTAAAGTCTGTAGATGAAGACCTCGCACAGTTCTCAGGTTCGAAAATATTCACCAAATTAGACGCAAGATCGGGATTCTGGCAAATTCCTCTTTCTGAAGATTCACGCAAGTACACAACTTTCTTAACACCGTTTGGAAGATTTTGCATGAACCGCCTGCCCTTCGGCATTTCCTCAGCATCAGAAGTTTTCCAGCGTACAATGAATAAGATTCTACGAGGCCAAGAGGGAGCTATGTGTCACATTGACAATATCATCATTCACGCTCCAGACAAGGCCACACATGACAAGCGCGTGAGACAGGTCATGCAGCGTTTACAAGACGCCTTTCTCAAACATTTTTGAAATTTCTTGGTCATGTCATCAATTCATCCGGCATCCACGTGGATCCCGACGAAGTCAAGGCCATCATCAACTTTCCACAGCCACAAACTATCACTGAGTTACAGCGATTTTTGGGCATGGTAAATCAGATGGCAAAGTTCTCACCACGACTAGCTTCATTAACAGACCCCCTTCGTCTCCTACTCAAAAAAGAGAGTAAGTGGGTATGGGACCACCCACAGGAGGAATGTTTCAACACCATCAAGACACAGCTAACATCATCACCTGTTCTTGCCCATTACTCGCCAAATCTAAAGACTATAATTGCGGCAGATGCATCCAACAATGGGATTGGAGCAGTTTTGATTCAAATCCAACCAGACGGTTCGCGGAAGAAAGTCAGCTACATTTCCCGCACGTTGACTGACACAGAACAGCGATACGCGGTCATTGAGAAAGAAGCCTTAGCAGCTACATGGGCATCAGAGAGGCTTAGCGAGTACGTCCAAGGACTTCAATACGTCATAGAAACTGACCACAAACCTCTTGTGACCCTCCTCATGTCTAAAGAACTTGCAAAGTTGCCGCCTCGGATACAGCGATTCCGTCTTCGTCTTGCACGCTACTCTCCCGAGGTTGTGCATGTTTCAGGAAAACACCAGATCGTGGCAGACACTCTTTCCCGAGCTCCTTCAAGCAAACCTACTGAGGCTGACATTTCTTTCTATGAAGAAGTGAACGCTATGGAAGAACAGGCATTCGACTCCCTTCCAGCAATTCCTCAGAGAATCATGGAAATCATAACCCACCAGAAGTCAGATCCAGAAATTGCCGAAGTTCGCAAGTTTTGCACTGTTGGATGGCCGACCTACATGCCTGCCAATACCTTGTTAAAACAGTATTGGACCAACCAGCACCACTTTTCTATCGTGAATGACCTCCTTTTATATGACGACAGGATTGTCATTCCGAGAGACTTGCGGTTAGATATCCTTAACCGGCTGCATGAAAGTCATCATGGTATCACCAAATGCAGAGCACTGGCGCTCAACTCAGTCTGGTGGCCGAACGTTATGAGCCAAATCGAGGACATGGTAAGGAAGTGCCTAGTTTGTGCCAAGTTACGCCCAGATGTTAAAGAGCCACTTCTTTCATCTTCTTTTCCTGATCGACCTTGGTCACGTGTAGCCATAGATCTTTTTGACCTCAAAGGTAAAACTTATCTCGCTGTGACAGACTATTATTCAAGATGGCCGGAAATTAGGCTTTTTGACCAACTTTCCAGTGCACATGTGATCAACAAGCTCAAATCAATCGTAGCAACCCATGGAATTCCTGATGTCATGATGTCTGACAATGGTCCTCAATTTGCCAGTTCACAGTTCAAGAAATTTGCCACAGATTATGGTTTCACTCACATTACTAGCTCACCAAGGTATCCTCAGAGCAACGGAATGATAGAACGAGCAATTCAGACTCTCAAAAACCTTCTGAAAAAAGCAGATGACCCTTACATTGCACTTCTCAACTACAGAGCTACACCTCTGCAGAATGGATATTCACCTAGCGAACTGCTAATGGGTAGGAAACTCCAGACCAAAGTACCCATCACACAGAAAAAACTTGTCCCTCACGGCCCAAGTCAGCGACTTCTGAAGAAAGGGAGAAGAAGTATAGAGAATACCAGTGCAGACAGTACAACAATCGCCATCTTGCCAGATCTCAACCTGACCTTACTCCAGGTGAGAGAGTCCACATTAAAGACATGGGACGTAATGCCCGTGTAGTCCAACAACACCACAGCCCCAGATCGTACGTTGTACGTCCAGACAACAGCAACACCCCAGTGAGAAGAAACAGGAGGTTCCTCGTGTCTACAGCACCTCAACAGGAACAACCACCACAACGATCACCTCGAGGCAACACAAACGATCAAAGCTCCCCTGTTGTTCAACACGAGCCACCACCTGTACAACAGTCGAGTCCTCGACCTACTAGTACCTCCCAAACAAGTAGATATGGGAGAGTCATCAAGCCGCCACAGAGGCTTGACCTATAATTTAATTTTCCATAACTGTGAACGGACGATTCACCAAGTGCAGTGATCGTCCTACAGCAAGTTTTTCTTTTCGTATGTGTCGAGGAAAAGACACTTAGTAACTATATTTCGTGTGCCAAGGACACTGAACTTTACTTTGGAGTGAATTAATGTAAACAAGTTTGTTGATTCATGTGGATGACTTGGGTGAGGATAGCCCATCTTTGGGGGGGAGATGTTGCATAATGTGAATAGTTTTTTATTTGGCCACAAACTGGGGGTCAACAACCTGGCAACTTCTGGCCAGGATGGACAAGGGGAACTACTGGGAAGGGGGAAAAGAAGAGCACTTCCTGTAGAGCCAAGATAGGGTGAGTACCACAAAAGGGTGGCTTTGGTTACTTACTGCCACTTTCATAATTTCAGGAACAAGGAAAATGCATCAAATACAGAGTGTCAGCAATTACGTCATAAAGTCCAGATCCTTAGCATGATTTTTTTGTGTTTGCAGGTGTGAAAATTTCACATTATATATCAACAAGGCCCATGTGGGTGACTTTGCTGTGCACTAACTGAAGCAAATGGAAGTCGTTGGCATTACCGTTTAAAATTTCTAAATTTAACTTCGCAGCTTAATACACAAGTCCAGTACTTAAACCACTATTATTTTATGCAAGGTGACTAAGGGTGTCTTTCTATCTGTAAGAATATTGAACACCGTCATAAGCCTTCACAGAGTTTTCATCATAGGCCATTTTTCTCAGAAACAAGTATAATACAAGCATACAAAACCCGTGATTTTGTGTTTTTTTGTTTTTTTTTTCCATTTTTACGGCACCCAATCGAAGAAGAAAGTCATATTAATAACAATGAAAACAAACAGATGATAGGTCAGCTGCAATTGCTTTTTCTTAAATGTTTTTTTTGCTTTGCTTTAGCCATATAATATGAATTTGAAATAGTGCCCGTGTTGAAGGTGATATATGCTGGCAGATGGTCTGAGGAAAGTGGACAAGTGTGGCGAGAGTTCAAGATATGGATTCTCCAGTTCATGCTTATCCCTAAACTTCTATGGTGACTGCCAGTCTATGAGATTCCAACCCCAACTGTGAAGGGGCTAGAGGCAAAGATAAACCGCTACACAAGAAAATGGGTCGGATCCCATCCATGCTCAATCGATGTCGCACTGGCATGCAAACAAGCAAAGTTAGTACTACCACGTAAATCCCTGAATGAGAAATACAAAGTAGGGAAGGCCCGCCTTCATCTAATGTTCAATGGTTCACAAGATGAAGAAGAAACATGAACCTGAACTGAAAACAGATCGAAAGTGGAAAGTGAGAGAAGCAGTCGTAGCAGCAGAACACTCCCTGCAGATAAAGGAAGTCATCGGAACCACTCAGTCGTATAGAAGAGGACTGGGCGAACATTCACATCCGCCGGTGTCTACAGCAGGACCCAAAGAAAAGCGAGACATGGTACTTCAAGAGATCAGATGCGGGGAAGACGAGAAAAGATTTCGGAAAGTATTGCAACAAGGAGGGCAAGGTCAGGGGACAAACTGGGAGAGCGCTTTGCAAAGAGCATATTCATGGAACGACATCTAGGTTCAGTATTCGCGCTGCATACGATGTCCTTCCCACAAAGACAAACCTCACTCGATGGAGCAAAGAGACCAGCGATGCATGTCCGCTGTGTGGTGGGAAACAGACATTGCAACACATTCTGTCTGAGTGCAAGGTCGCATTAGTTTGTGACGATACACCTGGCGACACAATCGTGTCCTTGAAATTATGGCAACGACCATTGCATCAGAAGTAGAAAAGGCAGAGAAGAAGTCTGACAAACTCAAAACAAAGACATTCATCCAGGCATCCATCAATGTCTGCCCCAACATACATTCCCCTGCACCCGGGTTACTGGAAGAAGCCAGTGACATGAAAGTGGCAGCAGACTTGGAAGGATGGAACGACTATCCCGAACTGGTAAGGACCTCCGGTATGAGACCAGATATTGTACTAAGCTCAAAGGAAGCTCAGACATACGTCCTAATCGAGCTGACGGTCCCGTATGAAACAAACATGAAGGAGCAGCGTGAATACAAAGTGGCCAAATACCAGGATCTCGTGAGGGATCTAAGGAATGCTGGAATGAAGTCAAGCATATTCGCCGTGGAAGTAGGAGCAAGGGGATTTGTCGGTTCAACAATGTACTCTCTCCTGAAGAAACTCAATCTAGGTGGCAGGAAAATTAGAATTGCCCCTAAGGAAATAGCAACAACAGCGGCAAATGCTTCCTGCTGGATTTGGTGTAAAAGAAATGAAAACTAAATTCATATAACCTAAAATTATACCATATTACAAGTGGTACTTTTGGCAAAATGGATAAGACACCTGCACAGAAAAACAGAAACCCAGCGGTATGGGTTCAAACAAAATAATGTATCTCATGTAAAAGGTCTGGGCAATTGAGTAAATCTTGTACGTTGAATCACAAACTGCTTACAAATAAAAATCGTTTTAAAACTGACATCATGGCCTACATTTTCAACTGTAAATTCGTGGGGAGTGTTTCGGATTCTCTAATCATCTTTTTTTTTTTTTTTTTACAATTGTTGGGAAATCTTTTGAATTTCCTTAACGCATTTGGACTTCATTTATAATTTCTAATTGGTCACCAAAGATGATAAAATTTTACCATCAATAAATAATGTTGAACCCACAGGAGATATCTCTAGGAATCTTCTTTTCTTTTTCAAATTCGCATTCAAACTGAGAACGGTTGGTAGTTCATCTTTACTGCTTGAAATATAATATTCAGTACCTTTGTATTTTAAAACTGTTGCATCTTCGTACTTTTGAAGAGACACTAAACTGCCTATAATCCGACCAGCGTTGAACCCTTTTAATAATATTTATTGTTTCCTTTCGTAAAAACCCTCTCACTTGTTAACTGAATATCAATATCACAATGATGTTTTGTTGCGATGACTTTAAGTTTTCCTTCAATATCTATTAAATTCACCGGTTTATAATTATTTTATATCACTTATAAACTGATCAGATGGTTCTGAAATTTCGTTTCTAATGTATATACCATCTTCTGTTAACTTTAAACCATGCATAAAATCTTTCTTTCCATTTTCAATAAAAACTTCCACATTTTCCAAAGCGTCCAAATTAGCTGCATACTTATGAATTGGCCTTATGGTAGTTCCACTTGATGATACATTATCCGTTAATCCAAATTTGTCAACGATTTTTAATATCATTTAAAAAAAATAATTATTACAGTGTTGTTCCTCCTTCCATCCCATCATCTAAATTTAATATTCTGTATTCTTTTCTTCTTTTGGCAATTCGGATCTCAGAAACACACCTCTAAAATCAGAAATGCTTAATTTCTTAGCGGCGTGTAAAATATCAAGATGACAAAGGATTTTGTGCATCGTTGTCGAATTCTGTTCATGTTTTGAGTAAAATGTGAAAACTAAAACTGTACAAAAGATATAGAACAAGTTAAAACTAAATATGTGTTAAATGTGTTATTTGTGGTACAACTAAAACTAAATTAAAAGGAGACGGAATAGCCAATGAAATAAGCCACAAACTTCCTTTTGAAATACATTTACAGGGTCATAATTTTACAGGGCCTGGGACCAATTAAAAAGAAAGAAAAGCTTGAATTTTGACCCAACACCCAAACCTAGGAGCAAGCCCATTAAAACTGAATCGATAAAGCAGCCATGCAACGTGATATTTGCTGTTTACAAAACCAATATACCAAAACCAGCAATGAAGTTTATGATAAAGAAATGTTGCAAGAGTTGAATATTTTTTAAACAGACGTGAAGAGAAATAATAGATAAAAGTATTGTTGAACCTATTATAAAAGCTAATGGGGAAAAAAAATTCTCAAGTGTCACGATTAAGGCTGACCTTGTACGCCACGAGTATAGAGGGGGTAAACTTAGTAGGGGAGAAGGGGAGTTTAAAGTTGTTGTCGAGCATGAAAGATTAAATATCACGAGGAAGGTCGGTGGCCTTGTGCGCCACGAATCTAGGGGGGTGAGCTTAGCAGGGGAAAACACGGTTTTTAACATTGTTGACGAGCGTGGATAGATACACACGACTCGCTTTAAACTAGTCGCGTGTGCAAAAACCTCGGGAGTATAAGTAGAGGAGAAGCTCGACACACGTGGTTCCCAAATTATTCGTTCCTAGAGGAAGACGCAGCAAGAAGTGGTCCGGGCGACAAGTGGAAGGTCGTGTCATGGGGACCAGGGGTGTTATGTATGTGAGGAATCTATGAGGTTCCCAAGTTATTCATTCCTGAAAGGAAGACGCAGAATTTATCGGTCTGGGCGACAAGTGGAAGGTCGTGCCAGTGGGGACCAGAAGTGTTAGATGTGTGAGGGATCCATGATGTTCACATGTATTTTCCAATAAGAAGAATTTAATCGGTCCGGGCGACAAGTGGAAGGTCGTGCCATGGGGACCAGAAGTTGAGGAGTTCTGATGATAGGATGGGAACCCATCAGAAGCTCGTGATTTGCGATGGCGGGTGTGAACCGTCGATGTGCTGTGTGTTTGCAGAAGAAGAGTCTTTGAGGACGGGATGATAACCCCTCAAGGAACAAGTAATCTACGATGGCGGGTGTGAACTGTGTGTTCTTATTTGTGTGAAGCCAGGGACGTCTGTTTCCCCTTTTATCGTCGAAGTTAGAGATCTAGAAAGGAGCGTGTGAACTCTGGAGACGTGAAACTGCATCAACGAGGAGGGCAGCTGTTGACAGAGACTATTAAGTATATGTAATTAAGTTTATGGACAGAGGGGTTAGATCTAGATGTGAAACGGGGAACAGATAATAGCCATGATCCCCAAGAGTAAATTTGAAGTATCTCTGTTTTTGTGATTATGTATGTGATTATCATGAGTTGAATGTTTTGACATAAGTTTTGTCATGCATTTATAATTAAATATCGTTTAATTTAAATCTCACTCCATGTGTCCGTTGATCGCTGGTCTGCTTGCTTGGCTTGTTAGCTGGGTTTGAAAGGTAAATAAGTTAGGTACTCATCACACACGTGGTCGTGACCATCTTCACGCACGTGATCGTGACACAAGTGATTTAGCAGAAGAACTTCACAAACCAGTTATAAAAAAAAATTAAGAAAAGAATAGTTATAGTTAGTGGTATTGATAAAATGTGGGCTTCTGATTTAGTTGACATGTCTTTCTTTCCTAAGCAGAATTGTCGCTGAGATTGATATCTTTAGTAAATATAGTTGGATGATTCCACTGAAAAATAAAAAAACGGAATAGGTGTTGCTGAAGGTTTTGAATTTTGAAATTTTACCATTCGTAGTATTGTCAGATTTACAAGCAGACCCTCTGTATTTACCGTTAATAATGATTAATAATTATTAATATGTTCTTTGACTTTTTCAACTTCGTCAGTGAACTACATGGCAGATGCAGGAATTCATTGGTTAATTAATTAATTTTTTTTCTGAGGAAGAGTTAATTTACATCTAGCTTTTTCTTTTTTTTTTTTAAAGTAGAAGTTCGATAGATTTCTTCATTGTAGAACATAATTGTTTCCACAAACTTTTCTTTACCATCTTCTCCAGTATAAGTTGTATAAGCAGAAGGACATAGATTGGAATAATCAGATTGTATACATATCCCATAACTAATAAGTTCTTCTTTGAACTGTTTACTTTCATATGGTTCGTGGGGATTTGGTTGTGTTTTAAATAACCACCTATTGTTTGATTCAAAAGTGCATAGATTACGATCGGCAAGCCAGATTCGAAGTGCCAATTCTTAAACGCTAATACTTTATTACCTGGACTGATCATTTGCACTTTTGGTGGTCTAAAGATTTGTTTCGGTGATTATTCAAAGCGTTCAAAACCCAAGCATGAAACTTTGCATCATTTGAATTATAAAATGCACCAAAATGATTCATAGAATTTATGACACCAAAATAATAATAATAATAATAATATATTGCATTTATATAGCGCCCAACCCCGTCGATGACAAGCTCTGGGCGCTTTAACAAACTCTTACACACACACACACACACACGCATACACAAAAGAAATTCAAAAATATTTACTATTGTTGCTGCCGAAAAACACCTAGCCTAGTTTGTCTGAAAGAAATGGGTCTTCAGATGGCGTTTGAAAGAACCAATGTCATTAATTTCCCTGGTTGTCTTTGGAAGAGTGTTCCAGATGATAGGGCCAAGAAATGAAAAGGACTTTTCTCCTACAGTGGACAGATTCATTTTAGGTACTTTCAATTTTGTAGTGTCAGATGATGATCTTAGTTGACGAGATGGAACATAGTAATCAGTTAAATCAACTAGGTACGATGGAGCAGTATTATTGACACATTTGTGACAAATGGATGACAATTTGTACATTATTCTTTTCTCGACTGGCAGCCAGTGCAAACTCTGCAGAAGTGGCAGTGCTGAATCTCTTTTCTTTTTCTTCAAAACAAGTCTCGCTGCATTGTTTTGAGCAATTTGGAGTTTTCTAATATTTTTTTGTGAAGTTCCAGCCAAAAGGGAGTTGCAATAGTCAAGCTTTGAAAGTACAAAAAGAATTTACTAAAACAGCCGCAGTTTCAGTTGAAATAAGATGTCTGATTTTACCAATTTTCCAGATTTCCATGTATAGAATACGAATGAGGTGACTAACCTGAGATGACATAGAAAGATTTGAATCAATGTAAACCCCTAGGTTTTTTTACTTTTTTTGAAATTTCTATTGAATTAGTGCCAATTATCATCTCAGTTCTGTCCACTTCTTGCAGAACCCGCTCACGGCCTAATAAAATAACCTCAGTTTTATCCTCATTTAGTGCCAGTTTGTTTTGGTTCATCCAGCTTTTAATTTCTGTTATACAGTTTCCAGCCTGCTGCAGAAGGCTGTCAACATCGCATGGCAAGGCAGAACTGTAAAGCTGGGTATCATCAGCATAGATATGATATTGTAAATTAAATTTCTTTATTTCATGTACAAGTGGAATAGTATAGATAGTAAACAAAATAGGACCAAGCACTGAGCCTTGTGGTACGCCATACTGAAGCGCATAAGAAAAAGATCTTATTTTGTTGGTTACAACAAATTGGTGGCGATTTGACAGGTAAGATTCGACCCATTTAAGGGCGACCCCTCTGATTCCAAACGATGTTTCTAGCCTTCTGAGCAGGATTTCGTGATCGATGGTGTCGAACGCTGCTGATAGATCCAACAAATTTAGCAGAGTAATATTTCCAGAATCTGCCTTTACTAATATGTCATTCATGATTCTTAATAGTGCAGTTTCAGTACTGTGGTTACTTCTGTAAGCAGATTGAAATGGTTCCAACAGGTCATTATTTCTCAAATGACACATTAGTTGTTGTAATATCACCTTTTCAAGGATTTTTGAAAGAAAAGGAAGGTTTGAGACGGGTCTATAATTTTTCAACATGAGTGATAATGAGCTTCTATTATATCAAAGAGTAAAGGAGTGTTAAACTCAGAAGTATTAATTTATTTCACGTTTATAGATTTATTATCTTTAAACTTTTTAATACTATCTCTAACTCTTCTTCTGACTATTTCGAAATCTCTAGATGTGTTATTTTCACGCACATCACCAATAATAACTTCTCCAATGATATCTCTCAATTTCCTTCCCACCAATCTTTTTACAAAGTGAAATGAACAAGAACTCATTTAATGGATCATTTCCCCGTACCGCTTCAGGCGTGTGGCGAGCAGTTTTCTGGTAAAGATTTTACGAATATTTTTACAATTTTTGCCACAGCATCCCTTTGCTACTAAGGGATTCCATTTCTCGGGAGTGGCCGCTATGGCTGGCAACGTCTCGCTGTGGCGTGTAAAATCATTTTTTATCTCGTGATAGCCTAGCAACGGAGTAAACAAATACCATAATATAAACCCGAGCTGAGTTAATTTCCACAATTTAGCCATGGCTGATAATCAAGGAACAATAGCCGTTTCCAACTGAGAATTATTCAGAATTGTCATTCTAATGAAAGGTCTAAACTGACAAAACGAAATAAGAAAATTATAGACAACATTAGGACATTGGAAAGACAATCAAGTGACATGAACCAACGCATGGCAGAGCTAACAGATTAAATTAATGACTTGAATAGATCGATTGACCAAGCTGGTCAGCCATAATTAGATACAAAAGCATTATTGCAATGTGATTCTGTTTTCTTCTCCCATTTAAGTTTGTTTAGTTTGGTTTATTAAAATGATGCTTTTAATGCACCAGTAAGGCTACCTATTATTGATAATTTTAGTACAGATCCAAAGTCCTGGGGAAATGAATAATATTTCCTAAAACTGCTTATAGTGAGAATCTATTGAATGTTGGCTGTCTGTTAAACGTAATATTCCAGGCTTATGCAATGGGCAGCAAACACTATTGATTTCACTTTAAAAAATCATATAATTATAAACTATGATTTCTAGCTATTGCTCTATTATATACAAGATTGTTGCACGCTGATTTTTCCATGTTAGCTGGAGCCTTAACCATCGTCTGCCAGACAATACCACCTCTTTAGGTAATTTTTGTTCAAAAAGCATTTTTACAATCTTGTATTCGGGTTGAAATAATGATATGCCGAAAAAAAAAACAAAGAGATTATTATACTCTAACCAATCTTCATTAAGAAGCAGATTTAATAACAGGTTTGCTTTTCCACAACCACTATTCCCGGCTACCATTCCTCTAATGTTTTTTTTTGGGTAACAAATAATTATTATTCCTTAAATTAAAGTCTGATTCCACGACAAATCCGTTATGTCCATTTTTAAAAGAGTATTGTATAATATATACGTCATAGCTTGTTTGTCATGTCACGATAGTAGTAAGGGATACTGAACTGGCGAGATAAGTATTCCTTATTACTCTTGTAAGCTCGTGTCAAATACCAGGTGTGAGTTACTAAAAACACAACATCAACAAATGTTTTGATTTGTTGAAAAAGGGTTGCATAATTCAACAGATGAATCAACAGATATGCATCACATTAATATGTAACATGTTGTGGTGGTGGCATAAAAAAAAGTCAATCAACAACTTTTGAATAGATACGAGCCCCCCCCCCCCCCCGCCTTCCGCCCCCTACTACTGCATAAGAAACAAAATCAATAATATGTAGCAAAGAAAATCCAAAGCTCTCTAGTTCAGCAGTTGGTGGAAAAGAAACATCAATAATTTCATGAATGGTGAATTATGCACCAAGTTTAGGCTGCAGAAATAGATTTAAGTTTGTAAATTTTAAAATATGTAGTAGTTAGTACAAATAGCATGTCTGGATTATCTCGAATTTCAATGCAGCGAACTTTACTTTCTTTATAAAATAGATAAAGTGGGTTTTGAATAAAACAAGTATATTGCAGGTTTTATAATAGCCCTTTTTTTAAAATTATAAATAAATTTGGTAAAATGGTAGCACAGTATAAGACAGGCAAGTCTGGATTTTATTTATATTTTTTGAGTGAGAGAGGGTGAAGCGAGCTAAAAAAAACAACATCAAAGTGGTTCAGACTCGTCATGCTGATAAACTACTACCCTTTTACAAAATTTAATGGAAGATTATAAAAGACTAGCTGAGTTCCCGGCCCTGCCCGGGATAAATCGATTTATTAGTTTCAGTTCTGGGTGACTATTATGGACCTGCTTCATTGTGCCTGTTCCTTTAGCTTTATTTTATTTTTGTTTGTTTGTTTTTAGATACGTTTGCCGCTCTCCCTTTACGCGTTGACATCCTGCGCGTCCCGCCAGCATCCGTCAGATGGCTATGATTTCCACATGGTTTAGTTTGTTTGCACATCGCAGGAAGTGATAATGTCATGTGTTAATGGAAAAGAAATATTATATTTTCCTAGGAATAATATTGAAAACACAAACCTGTACTTTTGGCCCTGCAGCGTTAATCACCCAGTTCCAGACCCTTTCTTTTTCCCAGTCTAGGCACATTGAGAACACACAGTTTTATACTTGATAGTCTTAGAACACAATCTCATCATTCAAACCAGTCCTAACCGGAAGTTGTTTTGTGAGTGTGATACCTAGAAACTAATACAAACGGTCTGCGAGTTATTAATTATTTTTTTTATTTTCTATGCCGGGGACACGACGGCAGTCTATACTAAGCGTTGTATAAAATCTGAGGGCCACCGAATCAGCATTAACAGAGGAGTAGCTAAATGCGCGCTGCAATTGTCGTAAGGTTTCACTTTTATTAATATAGATATTAATGAGGTTTTAAAATTGATTTCATGAAAGAATAAAAACAACAACAAAAAAAAAACCTCTAAAACCAAAATTAATGCCGTGGAAGCGGACAATGTAAAAGATAAAGTGATTGAACCCGTTATGCTTGATGAAAATGTTAAGTTGCCGTTTCAGTCACTAATTAAGAACATGAAATGAGATTTATGTTAGAATCAAGGAATGTGTGGAACTTTCTGTTCCTTTCGATCGAGGTACTCACTTGTATTTCAACAAACTTAAGAAATATTTCCCAATGTCCCAGGGAATCAACAAACGTGGTAACGATATAGAAGTAACTGTCCTAATATCGAAAACCTTAAAAATGTACGTGGTAGATCAATAGTTCTGTATAAAGTAGGTTACTCGTCGGGTAATTTCAAAATTTTAACCAAATCTCTAAGTAAAAGTGTAACAATTGGATTGTACAGAGTTAAAAAATCTGGCTTTTCGCAGGTAGTGTTCGTAATTATTTCGATATTGTGACAATGTCAACGACATTGTTATCTACTGCAATACTTTTCATGCTAGTATGCCAAGACATCAGAGGTGTCCCAACGGACGTCTAGTCTAAGAGATCCGTGATCGTGATGTTTATTGTCACATTTCGCCAATATCATGTATTGTGGAAATGAAAGTTCTGATATCTGTCTATTTATTTCATCAGTAAACATTCTGTTCATTGTAGTAACAATTAAATCAAACACTACACTCATACAACTAATCAAGAATGCATTCATCAAATCTACGCATAACCATTAAAATTCAACTGGTGTTACAGTTGATTTAGTTGAGTTACAAAATCATAAGAAAAAAGTAAAAAAAAAAAAGTGTACTCATGAGAGCACAAAATAATGGACAGTGTCCACGCTTTTGAGCTTTTAAAAGCAAATTCGTCATTAAAGGAGACTTACCTTTTCATTCTTTTCACCTTTTCTGCTCAAGGGCTGCGGAGGGTCTTCAATTATTTCTTCCTCCCCAGGTGGGGGCTGCTGGGGCTCCTGAGTTATTCCACGTTCCTTAAGTGTTACCTCCTCTACCATCTTATGCTTTGAGGTGTCAGTTACCAACGTTGCAACTATGGGTCGCTTTCTGTGGCTGGTCTCCCAGTATAAGAAGAACTTAAATATATAATTACACAGTTACACATTCTGACCGATGAAAAGTGAACAGCTGAGACCCGCTTTTATGAAGGAATTTATTTCACAATATTAAAAAAAAAATACAACAACAAACAAACAAAAAGGTAACAGTATGTGTAACAGCGCGACAGATCTTTACACAGTGACAGCTGATGTTATTGTAGATCTCTTGGGTAGTCCTCGCTCTCTCTAGCTGGGCATAATAAGTTATTTATATTTTGAGGATCGCAGACTTAGGTTTTAGACTTTTCTAGAAAAACAAGGAAACTCTTCTATGTCGCTGCATGCCCCAGTGGTGAAATGTAATTAAGCATGGTGACGACCCCTTGCAATTATTCTTCATGACAACGCTTGACCCATTTGATAGCAAATGTTCTTGATAATGCACTGAATGCTCTGAGCCGTTAACCCCTTCAACACCTCTTCCTTTTAGAAGAAATGAACTGATAATGGCAGATGTCATATATGTGTATAAAAAATATATATATAATAACAGAACTGAGGTTCCGAGGGAAGTGTACCAAAATCTGAAATTCGAAAGCCAGTTTAATGTCACCTTGTAGTCGGACATGTGTGTCTATATCTATGGGTGTGCGTCTGTGCGTGCGTGTGTATGTATGTGTTCTTTTTATGATGGGCGCAAGGTAGCCGGGGAAAGTTTGTTTTTTTTTTTTGGGGGGGGGGGGTTGTTTATGATATTGAAGCCGCCAGAGAGGTTTAGCGCTACGCAGAAACATTCATACAGGAGGCCAAAGCGCTGACTGAGCTGACACTGAAAACGGCAAACTCACATGGCCACCCACCGAGTACGGCCGCGTGTCCACCAAGGGAAACAACAAGACGTTTTTCAGATCAGACTAGTCGTTTAGTTGCGTCGTTTCTGTCATATTTGTCCATTGTACGACCTAAAGGACTGATTTTTTCCCGCTGAATTTAGAAAAAAATTCTGTTTTGCGGATTGCACATTCTAATGGCGTTGTCTTTTCGAAAGAGGAAAGTGGCTTTGGCTGTGGTTGATACAAAGGAGGAAAACACGGAAACACAGATATTGGATTCATCCAACCGCGCAGGACAGGCAAAGTTATGCTGAATTTCATCATTTGTTTCCACGCATTCTCGACGATAATGAAAAATTCCTAGAGCACCTAAGAATGACAGTATCAACATTTAAACTTCTTTTGTGGCTCTGCAAATGTGTATTGGAGAAAGGGCACACGAATTTCAGACAGAGCATTTTCACCAACAGAACGGGAGGGGGGGGGGAGGGGGAAAGAGAAGAGAGAGAAAGACAGACACACACACACACACACACACACAGACAGAGATAGTTTGTTTTTTATACTAACCGCTGCAGCATAATGCTAGTGCAACCTCTGTCCATGTGTCAAGACTAAATGTATATATATGGCCTTAGCGTCTTTACAGACGGTCTTAGCAGCTAGAATATTCACTTTCACTTTAACTGACAGCTTCTCTCGTGGCTTATTCTACCAATGTTTGACCCGAGAGTGCGATGGCAGTGATTGCAGGTCAGTCTTTTGGGTTCACTTTGGCGAGTGTTTTCATTCCGCCTCTGTCGTTTTGTCAGGTATGTTTCTTTTGCCTTGAAGTCTATTGCGAGCGTGCCACTGCGCAAATTTTGTCTCCATCTGCTTCGATCATTTGCAAGGTTCTCCCATTCATTGGGGTCGATGTTGAATGCTTTCATCGTGACCTTGCAAGTGTCTTTGAATTGCAGATGTGGCCTACCTCTGGGTCGGTTGCCAGTAGCAAGTTCCCCGTAGAGAATTTGTCTGGGGATGCGATCATTTTCCATACGGTGGAGATGTCCAAGCCACCGCAGTCTTTTTTTGCCTAGGAGAGCCTGAGTTGATGGAATGTTGGCTCGGCTAAGAACTTCGATATTTGAGATCCTGTCTTGCCACTTGATCTTGAGAATTTTGCGTAGGCAGCGCAGGTGGAAGGAGTTGAGGGATCTTTCATGTTTGGAGTAGGTGGTCCATGTCTCTGAGCCATACAGCAGGGTGCTTAGGACGCAAGTTTGGTACACGAGTACCTTTGTTTTGATGGTCAGCTTGCTATTGTTCCACACCCTTTTTGAGAGTTTGCCAAAAGCTGTGGCCGCCTTTCCTATTCTGGCATTTATTTCAGTTGTTATGTCTGTGCTACCACTGATGGTTGAGCCTAGGTAGCAGAATTTTCCCACTTGCTCCAGAGGAGAGCCATTCAGCATGATTGGGTTGGGGTTTCTCAAGCCTTGTGTCAAAACTACAGTTTTTGAGACACTGATCTTTAGCATGAATTTGTCACAGGCTTTGGCAAGGCTATTGATGAGAGCCTGGAGCGTGGTTTCATCGTGGGCCACGATTGCAGCATCATCTGCGAAGAGGAGCTCTTGTAACATAATATGCTCTGTACGAGATTTTGCTTTTAGTCTGGCAACATTAAAAATGGAGCCGTCCACTCTGGTGTTAATAAGTACTCCACCTGAACATTGACCAAAGGCATTCTTGAGTAGGGCTGCAAAATATATACCAAATAAGGTAGGAGCAAGAACACATCCCTGCTTCACACCGCTGTTTACAGCAAATGAATTGGATGTGCAGCCCTCAAAGTTGACACATGCCCTCATGTCAGTGTGGAAGGATGCAATAAGTTTTAGCAATGTTGGTGGACAGCCTATGGATTTAAGGACTGCATACAGGCCAGATCGGCTTACGGTGTCGAAAGCCTTTGTTAGGTCCACAAAGCATGTTATAAGCGGCCTGTTTTGTTCTTTACATTTTTCTTGGATTTGCCGAAGTGCAAATATCATGTCAATAGTTGATCGTTTGCTTCGAAAGCCACATTGTGTTTCTGGTAAGACTTTTTCCGCCAGTTGTTGAAGGCGGCAGAGGATGACGCGAGCAAAAGCCTTTCCAGTAATGCTGAGGAGGGATATGCCTCGATAGTTGTTGCAGTCGCCTTTGTCTCCTTTGTTCTTGTAAAGTGTGACAATTTTGGCGTCTCTCATATCATGTGGTATCACGCCTTCTTTCCAACACTGCAGTAACAGATTATACAGGTGTGGTAATAGTGGGCCTTTTAGGTCTTTTAATACCTCTGCAGGAATGTTGTCACTTCCTGTGGCTTTTCCAGCAGACAGGTGGTCGATTGCATTGGAAAGCTCGACTAAGGAAGGTTCAGCGTCAAGTTCGGCCATTATTGGCAGCTTTTGGAGGTGTTCCTCAAAATCTGGTGGAATATTTTTCTCAGTTGAATACAACAGAGAGTAATGCTCTACCCACCTATTCAGTTGTTCATTTTTATCTGTGATGGGTTCACCATTTACAGACTTAAGTGGGGCGCTTTTGGTGATGATTGGCCCAAGAGCTACTTTCATCTGACTAAAGGCGGTTTTCATATCTCCCTTTTCATTTGCCTCTTGTATGCTGTTACACAAGTCTGTCCAGTATTTGTTGGCGCAACGTCTTACCTCCAGCTGAAGTATAGCTTTTGCATTTTTCAAACAAGTTTTTGTACTCTGATTGCAATTTTTGTTATACTCATTGAAAGCAGATTTCTTTTGCTCAATGAGAGGTAGGAGAATTTCGCTGTTCTGGGCTACCCAGTCGTTGTTTGAAACTTTATGCTGTCCAAAAGACTTGATGGCACAGTCATGAATTTTTGAACTGAGAGTGGGTGACATTATCCATGCTTTCAGCAAATAACTTTTCAAATGTCTTTCTATTTGATTCATCTCTGATTGCTGTTACATTGATCCTAGGGATTGAAGGGGCTTTTGATCTGTATATTTTCTTGGCCGAAATTTTGATTTTGCTGACTACCAGTGCATGGTCGGTGTCACAGTCAGCACTGTGGAGGGAACGAGTTATTTTTATACAGCCCAAACTCTTCCACCTTGAGAGAATAAGATCTAATTGATGCCAATGGCCAGACCTGGGATGGCGCCATGATGTTCTTTGGCATCTCTTAAGGTCAAAGTACGTGTTTGTAACACATAATGAGTTTACGGAGCATAGCTCCAGAAGGCGCTGCCCGTTTTCGTTGATGTTGCCAATGCCGAAGTGCCCAATGCACTTTGGCCATGCGGAGTGATCTGCTCCCACTCGAGCGTTAAAGTCACCCAGAATTAGCAGGCCTTCGGTGAGAGGGATGTTGTGGAGAGTCCTCTGCAATGCCTCGTAGAAAATGTCTTTGGTTTCGTCAGAGGAGGTAAGTGTTGGGGCATAGACACAGATAATGTTGGTAAAACCAGACCGGGTGTTCAGTCTGAGTGTCATGATGCGTTCTGACACTCCAATTGGAGTTGCGATCGAATTGATAAGGGAGTTTTTTACGGCGAAGCCCACGCCGTGGATTCTCGGTTGTTCGCTGCTAAGGCCCTGCCAGAAGAAGGTGTAGTTTTCTTCTTTGACTGACACGGAGTCGGGAAGTCGAGTTTCTTGAAGGGCAGCGATGTCGATGTTTAGTAGCTGAAGTTCTCGATCAATAATTTGGGATTTCCTGACGGAGTCAATATCAGTGAGATCTTGCTGTTGCAAGCCTGGGCGCATTGTTCTGACGTTCCAGGTACCAAGTTTTAGTATTTTTCTGTTTTTGCCAGGTGCACACTTTACGTCAGCTTTTTGACTTTTGGTCTAGCTCCAACCACCTTATGAAGCAGGCTGACGTGGCGGAACAACACCCAACTGCCTGGGGGCTGCCCAGGTTACGGCGGGCGGTAGTTGATCAATGCAGCTGAAAAGCCGCTCCCACCGACAGAGGGGACCCCTGGCGCTCATCCGTACGCCAAATGGATTGAGCTTATCACCGGTAACTGCCACCTCCCGTGTTGTGCCCATCCGTAACGGATGGCTGGAGTGTCCTCTCCAAATCGGAAATGGGTGGGCTTATAGAGGAGAGACAGACGCTTGCCAAGCCCGAGCAAACGCCTCCTCGTTTTGCTGCCTTGCCTGGGCTATTTTTAAGAGATGGTGCTTTGCCCAGAGGCACCACCCCTCTCTCTCTTCCATTCTAGTTAAACCCAAGGGAGAGACCAGGTCAATACATTTGGAACTAGTCCGGCTGCAGGAGAGGCTGGAAGCCAGTTTGATGCAGTTCTCCCTGACAACCACCTTCGGGTCTCCACTCCTGATTTTCTGTCTGGGTTTACTCCCATAGCCTTTGCTATCATAGCAACACACAAGGCAGTGTGGTATTTGTATTCAGGGTTATCTTCCCCTAGTCTTCCTCTCTCCCGAGATGACCCACAAGACAGTGGGGGTGACAGTAGCAGGCTGTATTGTGTACTGTTATACAATAGCAGAAAACTCTGGCCTGACATAGAGACTAAATGTAATTCAAGTGAAATAACCTAATCAATACGACCTAGAGGTGAATATGTGTAACATGTGAGGCAAGTCATTGTAGATAAGGTCAAGGACGCAGACGACCGTGGGTTTTTATAACGTATTTTTATTATTTTAAGTTGAACAACAGGAAGGGGAGATAAACGGTAGTATGCTAATAAATTATAATACATGAAGTTTGTACCCAGGAACAGAAATCTTTGTATTTTGATAATTGTAACAAAAGTAAAAGTAGGCATGTATATTGGAGGTTAGTAAATAGTTAGATAAAAGCCATCTAAGTTTTAAGGGAAGATTAGCGCCCCAGTTGTAATTTATAGAGGGACGTATGTTTGCTGACGTCACTCAGGGTAAAAGGGCTAACCAATGAGGGTTAGCGGAGAGATCGCGATGCAGCGCAAACCGGGCGCGCCGTACTTCTTTATTCGTTCCATACCGAGAGTTCCTTCGGTGAGGGGGTCAGCGCAGCCCTGCTAGAATGGGTCCAAGTAATACGAACAGCATGACCAGATGATGATCTTGTCAGTGATCCATAGGCCCAATTGAAATTGAACCACGCTTGTATATAATATCTCTGGCCTTAGCGCCAGAGCAATCGTAAGTAGATCGGACCAAGCTCGTGATGATTGACAGAGCATGACATGTATCCGATAGGAGAAGGATGAATCCACCAGGAGTGATTGCAGCGAAGGCAGAACGCATAGATAGTCTCATCTAGAGCTGCAAATAGATCTAGTATTTTTGTGTGAATACATAAAGTAGATCTGTAAATTGTGATTGAAATGTCTGGGTGAGGCTGGGAGATACCAGCCCATCCCAGAGTTAGATCTCTGTACTTAACTGGGCCGACGTCACTTTGTCGTTGACGGGCTCGTTCTATTATATTATGGCTCGTTCTTCTGCCATATAAGAAGCAGTCTATATCTTAGACAGATACAGGCATAGTTAATTAGGTAATTAGTGAGCACAGAAGTTGAATGAAATTATAGGAAAGTTAGAGCTAGATTTAGGATGAAGTATTATTGATTATGGATTTGATGCTACTGATGTTTATCATTGCTATATAATTAGATCTAGTCGAAATTGTTAGTGTCCATAGTGTAATAAACTGTGACCCTGCAGGTCTGTGTAATTGAAACTTACTCAGGTTGTTCTTTAATATTTGGGATGGCATGAAAGTTAGATATTAGATTAAAAAAAGAATAAATCACCAACTCTCGATTTAAAAATTGCAGTCGAACCCATACCCTGACAACTGGAGGGGACGTTACAATATTCCCCCAGTTTCTTCCCCAACTTCTGACACCATGCTTTAGACAAATATTCAAACTGTGTTTTGGATCCGATTTGTCGTATATAAAAATATATTTGAAAACTTCATTGATGAGTTTTTCGTCCTCCATTTCACTACTATGTACATCTAATCTAGTCCTCGCACAATCTATCAAGAATCTGGTACCAGTGGAGTTTTCCTCCGTGTAGTTTAATTCAGGCTGTAAAATTTGATGCCGGAAGAATGGGATTGGTACGGCGACCTCAAGATCAGCTAAAAATAGAAAATAAAAATATTTTTTAAACTAAAATCTTAAATACGCACCAAAACGGGGTAGTTTGCGCGAAGACTTTGCATATTTTGGGGCGCTGATCACGAATATGAACTTAGTTTTTCAATTCACGGGAAAATGTTAAACTGTTTGGAACTGTCTACTGGGGCTCTGCTGCACCTTTACCTCACGACTCACGACAGAAATGGAGCAAGCCGCATTCGATTAGATTATGCCCGACACGACTTTTGTCTGAACTTATTGGTGGACACACCTAAAACGGGACTCACTATTAAAACTCATAAAAATCGTTGTTGCATTAGCTCTTGCGGTGTCTTTACTTTTCCGTCCTTGTCGTGTCGTCCAAGTGGACACGGGGTCGTATGTTTTATCGTTACGTGAACAGTTCTCCTTGTGACAATAGCTAATGCAGTCTGTAACACATGTAATAGTTATTCCTGTGCCGCCTGAATTAACATTGGGCATGAGGTGGAGAATTGCGCTATTGTTTTCTTATTTGACTTACAGTAAACACTTGAAAAGTCTCATCTCGCTCTTTGTTACATAGTCACAATGATACAAACGGCCAATTATCATGTTTCAAAACGCGGTGATTGTTTATGTGCCGAAGATACACAACTCAGTGTATTACGAAGTGGAATAAGATATGAGAGGAGGAAAAAAAAAAGGTATATGGAAGGTAGACAATAAATACCTTTAACTATCTGTCTTTTTTATTCTCTTTTTGTGACCCTTTCTAGTTTTTGTTTCTTTGTTGTTTTGTTTGTTTGTTTGTTTGTTGTTGTTGTTTTTCAGACGGCGTTATGGCCAAGTTAGTTTAATCTCTGGCAAACTAAAATTAGGTGCCCATATCTTCCGTTTCCAAGTTCCATTTTTTAACCTTTCCATCTTGTCTTGCTATTTTCCATGGTTACCATCCATAATTTTGAAAGACTCCTGTACTATACCAAGCGCCGTAGCTATTCATTTGTCTTCTTTATTAGTTTACTTAAATGTCTAAATTTTCAGCTATGGTATGATATAATTTAACCAGAAACATCCACAGACACCAACTTCTCTTAAAGGCAGTCTAGTTTCTGGTCTCCGACATGCCTGTGTTAGTAATGTCAACAGCTTTCTCTCTTCCCGTCCATTTAATTTTGGAAACACTCAATGCGAGAACTGAGAGTTTGTTATAAAACCCACTTTGCCTTCGTCCTTTTTGTTTTTCAAATTTGGGAGACCATTACATTTTTGTTAATACATACCTATTCCCTCACCATGTTGGACCAGACAATCTTCCCCAGTCTACTTCAGCCATTGGAAAAGAAGATTCCCCTAGAAACCACACACATGTATGACCTGTAGTCTATCGAGTTTACGCCCTATTACGTATTTCTGCTGTTTGTCCTGAGAAATCAGCTCTGGTTATATGGCTTACTTTTTTTTTCAAGAATTTTTTAAATAAGAAGAGATGGTTCTCTTGTTGTCATGGCCAACGACATTGTGGTAACCGTCCAAATTTGGCTTCTTGGCAAAATGTTATTGTATAGCTGCACGACTACTCTTTTCAGTGCAGTGCACTAGCACTTCAAAGCCATATATTTGAACGAGAAATAATCTTGAGTTGGAAATTTGGGGTGAAAAAAATTTGGTAAATTGCAGAACTAAGCCTGCCGATAAAAATGGAATGATTTATTTTATTACCGTTTGTGAAAGATGCCCATATAGAAAGTCATTATGCATTCCCTGCAGCTGCCAAAAGTTAGACAAAGGATCTCAAGAAGGTGTAGACCAGTTACTGAACAAGTGCTGTTCCATGGTTTTATCGTGGACAATCGCGTGAGCTTTAGCGGGTCCAAAAGTTATATTAGTTCTTCATTAGTCCTTTTAGCACATGTTGTTTCATAAGTTCAAAATAGATTGATAAATAATCAAAAATGTAAGGTCAAGGGAATTTGGTCGGTCAATTCATTGGATGGTGACGTCGAGAACAGGTACGGCCTAGTCGTCTGTCCCATCAAAGGGGTGTGTCAACACATCGAAGACTTACAGAAGTGCACAGGCTGGAATTGTGGCAGTAAATGTGACAGTGTTCTTGTAAATTGTAACAAATTCCTTAACCATACGTGTAAAAGCACAGATAGGATTGGAAAGAGCTGAAGTAAAGCTGGGAATAATTCACTAACAGATTTCGATATTAGTTCTTCTCCGATGAAGATTTTTCTTTTGGACGACAGCTCCTCTGTGCATTTTCATTGTGCTTTTCTTGTCATTTTTGTTTTTCCTTCTGATTTCTCGTCTTTTCTTGCTGGTTCCTTTTGATCAACTTGATTAATTATTCTCTTCAACCTACTGATGCTGAAAGAATATTCTACCAAATCTGACAGGATTATAGCATAGCAATATTCTCACAGTTATTTGATTAACCCTAAACAGATTCTCTCTCTTTTTTTTTTAAAGCCATGTCAATATCAGTGAACTGCATAATATTTTACATGAAGAAATATTAAACTGACTTTGTGTCAATAAATCAAAGGATCAACATAAGTAGCATTATCATGTAAAGAAAGGAGAAGGCCAGTTACAATGTACACTGCGGTGTTTTTTGTTTTATCTTGATCTATTAAATCAATATCAAGTGGAAGGGAATGTCATAATTTTTCGCCAAGACATGCACCAGTCTGCGACTTGGCACAATTGTAACATAATGTAAACAGCAACAGGTATAATAGCCTAGCTATTTATGCGCTCCTGAGTATGCAGTGAGTTCCAATTTGACCTTCACTATGATCTAACTCTGCTTATGATGACTGAGTATCGGCTGTCTGAGAGAAATAATGATGGGTCAAAGTGTTAGATCTACACCTATTTCATACCTGTTACTGATGTTATATTATGAATCCTTACTTTAAAATACATCAAGTTGGTGATAATGAGAGAAAAACTGTGGACTCTAAGATTTTTCTCGCCAGCCAAAACGAATGATTCCGTTCTGGACACAACACGTCAAGCCTAGCCGCATCTCATATTTTCTTTTTTATCGTGTTAAGCAGATTCTGGTGTAGTGTGAAAATACAAGCTGTAAGGGGAAAAATGACCGGCCTAAAACAAAACTATGTCTCTAACTTGACTGACCGCTGATGAAAGAGCTTGTGGAGAAAAGTCATTGTCCGTTACTCGGCTGAATCCAACCTAGACCCAGTGTAAACAAAAAATTCACTCATGGAGATGAACTCGTTCCCAAATACTGACGAATCATAAGCGACGCGACCGGCTTTCCACTATGAACTTGTAACTGGCTGCGTCACTGTCGATCAGCTGGAATTTCGGCATACCTAATAGTGTAGGAGGTTTACGGGCAAATTTGAACGAATTTGAACTTTGAAGACTTCGGGATATTTTTCAGAAAACCAGACCACATTATTTTTTAGAGCCTCTGTTTTATTGCAAGTCACGTTTGAACCCGCCAACAGAGAATTTGAAAACGAAAACATTGGTGGCTATGGTGTGAGTACAAACATACTCTCAAACTTGGAACCACAATTTCTCTGTAGCCTCCCCCTGATATGGTCCCATTCGATGATTACGTCTAGGAATTCCATGGGCAATGCGAAAGAATTAGGTAATGTTTACAAAAGCAATGACATTTGAACTAACCGTGGCGCCCTGTCTCTCCCAGCCCCACCCATTTTTTTTTTCCAACATCATAAATATTCCAAATATTTCAAAAGTATTCTTCTTCTTACATCATCTGTGAATTCTGGAATAATATGCCACATTGTTACGCATTTTTTCTTAAACCGTAAAAGGCTAAGCTTATTCTCATAAGATCAAAATCTTATTCGCAGATGTCTGGAAATAATTATCTGACCAGAATCTTGTTCACAGGTAATGTCCGTGAATTATCAACAATTTTACTGGGGGGGAGGGGGGGAGGGGCGATGTCTGTGAACTCGAGGCGGATCATATTCGCAGATGGATTTTTGGTTTTCTGATTTATATTTTGGAATAGTTCATTTAGTTTACAATTTTGGCTTGTTTAGTACAATAATTAGGCTCTACTTTTCTATGGATGTGCATTGGCGTTTTTTTTTTTTTTAAACATTACAGTTATGGACTCAGTCTGTGTCACATTTACTGTCATCACTGAGCAAATACTACAAATCAAGAATAAATGCATGTCTCCCACATCTTTAAAGTACATTGTCTGTTGTCTTTGGTGATTAAAACCTGTGAAGAGAATATGTGTGTGTGTGTGTGTTACGTGTATGCCTGTGTGTGTGTGCGTATGTTCTGTGTGTGTGTTTGTATGTGTTTGAGAGAGTGGGCTAGGAATAAGCAATATAATCCCACACTTTATTTTCGTTCAGTCATGGCAAAGACAACTTCAAGTTATCCTGACCGGTCTTCGTTCGCGCTGGGTAGATCGATTATAATTTTTGCTGGTGGTGGTGACATTGACAAACTTAACGCGGGGCTGGAGTAGGACGATTTTTAAAAGTCGGTGGGTATCCCCCGCGATCTCCATGCTCGGCAGCTGTAATATGCATGCAAATACATAAAACAAATTCAGAAATGTGCACCAAATGTTAATTACCTGTTCAAAAGTTACGAGTGCAGAAAAAAGGCCTGCAACATAATTATGCGAGCAGTATATAATAAAAATGTACTGCTGTGGGTTCATTCTGTTGTCAGGTTAGCTTGACCAAAGGCCACTTGCGTACAATTCAACGCCAATAAGACTGCGGGCAAAATCCTGAATCTGTATTTCCACGGAAGGTGGACATTCATTTTTTTTCCTCATTTGATTTAATAGTCACAATCCATTTACAGGTTAAGTAGTTAATTTGTTTACTTGTTCTATTTTAATTTATCGGTGAATAAAACCGGAATCCTCATCGACCCCCCCCCCCACCCCCCTCAACGAAAAATATCTCAAAAAGCTTGCTAGGTAGAATCGAATGTAGCCGAAGACAGTCTTAATCTGACGCCAAGGCGATAGTAAGTGCGTCTGTCGGCTGTTGGAAGCTCGTTAGGTCTAAAGTCAAATCTTTACAAGAGGAAAAAACTTATTATTTTTTTAATAATAGTTTTCCTTCTTGGGAGTTGTAGCTAGGTCACTGGCCCATGTTCCTGACCAGAAATCAGACATGAATAAACCGGCAAGGAAAAGCAAATCCATCATAATCGCCCCAGACCGAAACTAATCAACAAGTTTAAACCGGGCAGGGCCGGGTAAATCAGCTAGCCGGCGAATCTTGCGGATTTGTGTCAGTTCTTTTTTGTTTGTTTTTAAATACGTCTTACTGCATCCTGCTTGTGCCTTAATGCCCTTTGCACCTCGTCAGCATTCATGAAATGGCACCAATCTGCTCTCCGGATAGTGTGTTTAAAGCGCCAATGAATGATAATTTTTGCCTGCTGGTTTTGTTCGCTCAAAACATATTCAGATGCCTCTTCATCACTTTGAGATTGAGATTTTCTACATAGAAATTATTTTGTGTGTTTATTTTGTTACAGAAAAACGCGTACAAATACCGCCGAATTTTCGGGCTGAATTTCGACGGTTTGTGCGCTACGTCATGAATGTCTGAGCAATCCCGGTAAATAGCCGAAGCTAGACCTGTACTAGTCATGCATTGTGAGTTTTTGCTTGATGCATATATTTTTAAAAAATGAAGCCCTATCAATTTTATTCGTCAAAAATTATAAGGCCTAGGCCATGGAGAAAGATCTCAGCAATGGAGATGGCACTGAACCATTATTGTGGACATGGCCTGTTGAGTCGGGTATTATTTTCCGTCACTATGAAGAAATCTGTGTTGATAAACATCATAAAATATTGTTCTACACATTATTATAAAACTTTATCTTGGTAAATCCGGACTTACTTGGTAATAACTTGTTGTCACTAGATGTGGATCTTTTACTCTGGCACTTTCATACTAAATAATAATTTAAAAAAATATGTTTTTCGATTTGTCAACAGGGACGCCTGATAAGAGTAATATTTTACTAGACACTGAATCATTCTTCCAAGCACTAAGCAGCAGCTTCAACGGTTACAGCTCTAGAGCTTTTTTTAAAAATTACCTGCAAGAGAAGGTTTTAAGACTATAAACGGTCGCATACGACCTTTAATTCGAATTTTTGTAAGGAATACTATCGAAGTGGATCTAGTTTGAATAGTCTACCCCAGAGAACTGTCTTTTATCAATCCGGCATAGATTCGTAAAAGATTTCCATAGGATTGGCAGGATGAACGTAGGAGCAGGTCAGCGACACCAGACCGAAGTTGGTGTGATGTGGTAACATGTAAATCGACATGGAAAAGATGTCATTACTACATGTGTACATATTTGATGTCAGTCCTATAAATTGGATTTCTGTCTGGTGGCTGTCTAGGACACTCTCTTAAAAGAGAACTAATAAACTGATACGTCAAATTTATATCGGGAAAAACAGATAACATTAAAAAAAATAATGATTGTTAATTGTGTCTAGCCTATATTTAGAATGAAATTCAGTTTATATAGAAATATAGGCCTATTTCAAATAATTCTAAGTAATTGAAGGTATAACTGTTCTATGCAAATTAAGCAGCGATGGCTACTCAAGCTGAAAGCGTATACTGCCAGGAGTACATGGAAATTCTGGAAAAAGTGACAAAAATATCTGGAACTCACAAATTTAGAGTAGTTCCCGAATGCATTACCCAGCATTTTTGATTTGATCAAAATTGCAGTTCACTTCTTGTCTCAGTACAAGACTAGGCTCCCGTGATTGAAGGATGGTGAAGATAAAAATAATTCATTCATTAATTTAGTATTTTAGAAAATCACACTGAAATATCTGAGCTCTTTTTTCTTAGAAATACATGTATGACTTTTCGCAACTCTTGTGACAAAACGACTTATACAGGTGTTCTCGCTAACATAGCTTTTTAGCATTTAGTTTGCCAGTTGTTCAGTTTATTGTCTCTTAAATTTAGTTTATAGCCGGAAAAAATATGAAATTGCCTTTCTGTAAGTCTCTTCGGCAAATCAAAACAGATAACTTTGCTTTTCTCTAAACTTCTTTTGATAAAGATCAGAAGCGTTTTTATTGCAAAACCTAAGATAGATGTTTTGTAGGGAAGTCTGATATCACAGAAAATAATGATTTACCCAAATTCTCAATATGTTGTCTATCTTTTTTTCTGATTTTTAAACTGCTTCTATAAACAGTGAGGATAAATATTCACGACAATGTTAAATAATAGTACAAAATTGTGGTATTTTTTTATTAAAGTATATATAATTTTTTTTCGTGATCAAGGTAAAGACTCTCTCTTTCATTCGAAATGCTCAAAAACATCCGTAAGCCACAATGTGGACGCATGCTTTCCAAGGATTAGCCCTACATCTCCGTTGCTGCTGCTTGCTACCCACTACAGATGGTTGGAGATGATGCATGCCCACAGTTTCCCCTGAACTGATTTCCTTTTTCTTGTTAGAGAGGATTACTAGTGTATTCTGAACGTCTGTTTGATTTGAAAATTAAAAGAGTACATTCATATGTATTTTGCGCATTCCTTACACAATGTACACGCAATAACAGCGATACCGTGATCATTGTTTTGTCCTTTGCAACTCTCACCAGTAGTAATGAGAAGTACGCTACAAATAGCACCAGGATAACAATATTGTTTCTTTTTCAGCTTAGTTTATTCCCAATATGTGAAAACATTGTGTTGGCCTCTTTGCTGTATGCAGTTTTATAATTTATAAAACACAACCTAACTTAATATATTGTGTAGTAAATGCTATCGTGTACTGAATCCCGTGGTCTCTTCGTGTGCCTTCTGCAGTGTACAGTTGTACTGTAGTGACTGTCTGCCAATATCATCAAAACATTTAATTTCAAGCCCCTGACGAATACCTGCTTATCTCGATACTCTTAGGTATTGTTCTTGATTTTGAAATTATCATTAATAATAATTTACCTTTGCAAACATGCCATCTCTCAAAATATTGCTTAATATCAGGCCCAGTCTTCATAAACTTTTGACACCGTTGTAGTGGTCTGTACATTAGACTGAGACTTATTCTCCAATTGGTTTACCACACTCAGCCCCTCCAACTCCATGGCACAGGAGTTTTGCGCCTACTTGGAACTGATAATATGTGAAAACATGAAAGATTGAAAATCAGCTCTAATAAGTGACAAATAAATAAATTATGAGACAGAAGGTCAATTATCTACAGTGTAATTAGGATTTGGCAACTTCAAACATCATATTATTACATCTGATGGCTCCCACAGGGCTGAACAGTCTAATACATACATGATGTCAGTAAATCACATGCAGAATGAGCACTGGATGGAATTGGAATTGTATTTGTCTGTAAATTTAGTCGGTTTACAATCTAACAGGGCTCGACAAATCTGTTGCTTTGAAAAATCAGGAGTGCTTTTTTTTTTTATTATTAATATTAATCCAAGCTGTCTCTATCACTGTTGTAGGAAAAGAAAAAAAGATAATTAAACTTGGCAATGGTTTCAAACAATAATGTTAGAAGATTTACAAGGAAATTATTTGCCAAGACTGATCTTCATCTCTGGTAGCAAATCTAAACTTTTATTTGCTAGGTCTCTGTTATTTTCATGCCTAGGTTTTCTAACTGCAGTTATCGTTCTTTACATTACAACATCTAGGCCGTGAATTTAAGTGTACCAACATATCATGACCGGTACCAGTGTACATAACAAAAATGTTGATTGAATACAGTGAAGGTGGAGCAAGAGTGAGGAAAGTGAACGTTATTTAAGAAGAAAATTGCAGAATTATGAAATTAAATTGGACCCACCCATGACTGATTCCTGTCATGTGGCAGACTGATGAGTATTCATATATTTCAGGCCTGCTTGGGCTGTCTAGGTAAGTATCCACTATATGGTTGCCAGTGGCTAAAAGAATGAAAATATTATTTCCCGTAAATTTTCTTTCAGGCCAGTAAATTTAAATGTACAACATGTTAGGGAATAACAGAGTGGGTACTTTTCAAATGACTAGGTACCAAAAACAAAAAGAAAATTGATAGTTGCGACTCGATATAGTCTAGTAGATGTAGCGCGCCATGTCCTGTCTTGGAGAGGTTAAGATCTATAAGATAATTTAAAAATCTCTTTACAAAACGTTCGTAAAAAACAATTTTGAGAATTTCACCAATGTGATACAATTATGAAACTATTTAACTGCACCGCGAAATTACAAAAACGTGAACCCAAATACATTGTGAAGGGAGAAAAGTGGCTCCAAAACCCAAATTCAAACTAGTGCGACTAGTAGATCTAGCACTCTAAATGTTAAAATGGTTCTGATATTTTTCACTAAAAGTAGAAGTGAGTTACTCATTCTTAATCCCATATTAAACACAAAACTACAGTGCCCAACACAGACTTGACTCTCTTCCTAATTCAGTAATGATGGCTTTGGCATCAGTAACAATTGAGCCGAAACTTGAAATCATTGACAATTATATCCATCTAGAGAGTGAGGAAAGAGATTAGGGGCTACCACTTACACATACATGTATAAGGTAGCCTAGATCTAGTCTTTTATTAGAAGTTTTACTAAACTATCACTGTGTGATCTAATATCATGTTTCCAGTCTGACTTAACTAGTGACTAGCCTGTGTGTCCTGGACTTACCTCGTCTCTTCTTTCACAGAAGCGTCTCTTTTTCACAGTTAGAGGTGGAATTTCTGTCTTTGTTTGTTATGTTTGATGCTGAAGTTTGGTAGCATATCATTTGATCTGAATCAACGTTGTGTGGTGTTATAGCCGGTACACTATTTCGCCGACAACCACAACTGGCTCCATGTCGCGCTGCACCCTTCACAAAAAGACTGCTTTGTGCGAACGGCGATATACTGACCGTTGTGTTGGACTGAAGTTTTGTTCCGTACAGCGGAGAACAGAACCTGAATTTTTACAGATGGATTCCTTTTGACCAGCAGAAACTTCGGGTGATTAAAAAAAAACAAAAAAAACTGCCTCAAATTTGACACCAAATATCTCAAAATCGTTTTTAACAATCCGTAAGAAATTTTAGTGCAATTATGTCCATTATATGTGTAATGCTGTGTTGAAATTTCATCAAGATTTAATCATTACTTTTAAAGCTACTTTAGATTTAGTTAGTGTCTGTCAAAAATTAATAAAACAGACACAATGTTGTAGTGTATGGCACTGATAAGTCCTCCATTCCTCCAGAGCACCTTTATCATGAAGAAAGTCGTTTTTCAAATAAGATTATGGTCATTGCCGTGGTGTCACTGAATTGTAAAACGTATATTCATTTCATTGACACCAAAGTAAATACCGAGGAGTACATTCTTTTGTTGAGAGAAAACCTGCTTCCAGACTGTGGACGCTTATATCCAAACTGGAATTTCAATCTCCAATAGGATAGAGCAACAGCACACACTAGTCATATAACTCAAAATTACATTCAATCATTGAACATCACATTCATAGATAAAAATGAGTGACCACCACAGTTTCCAGATCTTAATCCAATGGATTACTTTGTGTGGAACGCGCTGAAAGAAAAGGTCTACACAGGTCAGCGCCAACCGTTTACAGAGAGAATGCTACAGGAGAGAATTTTGGAATGTTGGGTGCAGATTTCTCCTCATGAAATCAGGAAAGCAATTATATCTGCTTGGAGGAAAAGATTGCGATGGGTAATGCAGGAAGATGGCGGTCCCATCGACCATTTGAATCTCTTAATTGTAGGTACAGATTTTTTTTATTGTACTTCATGTTTTTTCGCAACTTGACCTACCTTAACGCTTTACTTCATAACTTTTTTTCAATGAAGCAATTTCATTCAATTTTCGTATGCATACACATTATGTATTTACCCATACACATGGGAAATATCATTGAGATCAAAGAAGCGGTTCATGAATTATAAAGCTTCAAATGTAGGGATTTTTTTTTTTTTATCACCATATATATATCGATGTATATATATATATATATATTTTTTTTTTTTTTTGTACTGAAAATGACATTTTCGCATTTGACAGGAGTATTGTTATTTCGTTAACAGCAGACTCTTGTACCTATTTAGTCTGATTCTAGAAGGGAAGATTGCCAAGCCATTACCCTGTGACATAAGACTGTCATAAACACATTGGTATGAGCACTACAATTTCATAATGATGAAATGTTCAAAATGTGCAGGCATCATCTACAGAAAATGTGTCCATCAAACATAGTGCTAAACGATCTCACAAAAACACCATCAACAGTGAAAACAGTAATGACTGATGGTATGGACTCAACCACGTATACGATTCTCACCACATTCTCAAGTCTGTCACTAAAAGAAATTAAAAAACAAATAGTTATCCTAATTTCACTGTAACGCAATAACTCTTTTTTACACAATGTACCAACTGTGATCAAAATGCAGACATTCCTTAATTATCTCTCAGCCTTTTGATATCCTAATTAGAGATCCTTCTTTTCTCCCTGAAACTGATATTTTTTTTTTTAAATGTCGATGTCATGTAATGTTTTACTGGTCTAAGCGTATATATTAATTTTGTGCAAGGGCCAATCACAGCTTAGTAGCTAGGTCACAATAATTGTATTTATTTTAGGAAACTGTCAAGTTTTCCTTTTTTTTTGTTTTATTTTGACATGACAAAAGACCCCAGCGACTTAACGCTGGCCAAATTCGGGTTGTTTCATTATTTTTACAGTAGAACCATTTTATATTTTTATTGTTGTTGTTCTCTAAGTTGGGACTTTGCAGAATACAATTTTTGGTTTCTGGATGTCACATTTCCGTTTCAATGAACATTCCCGCCCTTCAAATTTGTGGAGCGGGTGGTTTTTGATCGTTTAAATCCAATTGAATGCCACAACTGTGACTCTTATTTTCTTTCCCAGCGTCCTTGAGAGTTCACTTTCTACATGTTCATTTAGTTTTATACCAGTGTTAATTTCTGCAGTTAAAAGGGCACGCTTATTGATGCCTCATAATCATCGTCTCCATTATTATCATTGGTATTATCATCATGACATAAATAATATTAATGGATAATGGATGGCATTTATATAGCGCATATCCATTTAAAATGCTCTATGCGCTTTACATCAGCAACATGTCAACCACAGAGCAGAATGGAGCTGCCTGCGAAGCGCTCAACACACTGCACTGCTTCTTTCTCTCTCCCTGTCTCGTTCAATCTCTCTCTCTCTCTCTCTACCTCTCTCTATCCCAGAGCAAATTGTAACGCAGCCTGTTAGGCGCAGTTCACAACTCACAACAGTTCACAACTCAAATAATATTTGAATATTTATTAATAATAATATATATTTAATAATGAATAAAAAAAGTTTGTTGTTGCTGGTGGGGGGTTGGGGGGGGGGGGATATGGATAACTTTTAATCTATTAATTTCAATTTTGCCCAGACAGCGTCCTGTTCGGCCTGCTCTTTACGATTTGCAACTGCCAAGGTATCTTTAACGTGCGCAACGTGCACACTGGCCCTTCAAATTTTTCGTCCTTATCCGAGAAGACTAGGTACTCGATCCTACCCCCCAATAGGATCAGGGACTTGAAAATATGAGAAAAATCCCAATTTCCAACATGCCTGCACTGCCCGGGACACTTGGCATGAGAGGCGAGCACCTTGCCTCTAGATCACCTTGACCCCCGGTAATATTAAGTTAATTCTTGTCATCCTTGACGTTGCCCTGTTGCTGGATAGTTTTACTGTTCAGCATGACCTGCGCCCCATTTTCTCTCACGCATTCATTCCTTGACAATATTAGTCAACAGAAAGACGAATATTTTATTTAGGTCTGGCTAAGCTGTTTCCCGAGGAAATGCGCCCATTTCTATAATTTCAATAGCTCTCAGTGCAGGCGTGCAGCCTGTCAACATCCATTGATTGTGCACCAAACCGGTATGCTTTCAACCTCCGACAGCTTGCCTTGGGTTAATGCCTGTCACCTACGCTGAAATAAAACTGAAACTAAACATGCAGGTTTTTCTCCTTCGATCGGATAGTTACAATACATTATTCGAAGCCGGAAGAGTCGTGGACCGCTTACAATTCGCGACTTCAGTCCTTATTTGTTCCAACTCCTCTTTTTGCACAGCTGAAGAATTGGACATTGAACGTTTGCGGAGTTGGTTATTATGATAAGGAGTTGGAATAAATCAGAACTGTGAAACAGCTTGATAAGTGCCACGACGCACTTTAAACAAGATAGTGTCAAAATAAACAGTTTTTGTTTTTTTTATTCCCTTTCTCATACTAAAAGAGCTCCAGCTTTTTAATAAGTGCAGATAGAAGGAACAAGAACTCAGGTAGCAAGTTTTAGCATTGTTCGGAACAGGAATAATTATGCAAACTTTTCTGATATACTACTGTCCACATCTGAAAACATGTGAGGGTGTAGGAAGCCGGATACTCTCACCTTACATTAAAATCCTTCAAAAAATGAAATGATTTTATTTTTCGATTATTACCGTTTTAGCTATTAAAAAAAAAATCTTGTTTGATTTTCTTGGAAGTGGGTGGGGGAAGGGGCGCAGCGTGCATGTGTTGGCAAAGTGACTGCTGAGTATATAGTATATAATACTCTCCATTACAGTATACAGAGAACTGTAAAGGCCAAGGTATAGACTCTAGGTCAATGGCAGACTAGCAAAAATCTTCTGAGATGTACCTCGGAGCTCTGGGTTGACTCTGTGCCAAAAAACCTTGACACGAATCTTCCTGAATTGTCCTTGAAAAACCGTCGAGATTCAATCATTCGAAAGTGTAAGATCTTAGATTGATTTTCTTGCCTCCCTCATCCCACCCCTCCTTATCGACACACAAGCTGCCACACTAAGCTTGTACAAAAATTACGAAATTTGCCTTTCTGAGGAAGGAAATGTAAGGCAAATATTTCTATCACTGCTTAAGAACTACAAACACTGTAAAAATAAATATATGAAATAAAAAGAGGGAAAGTAAGAGAGAGAGAGAGAAAGAAAGAGAGAATACCAGAGCACAAACATGACTCGCCCCGTCTTGACGATCAATGCCAGTGAAAGTGAAAGCAAAAGCAATATCGATAAACCGATAATTCATGTTGCGTAAAAAGAGTGAAATAATAATAATAATAATAATAAGTACACTTATATAGCGCTTTATGCCTAGACCTCAATGCGCTTTACAAACGCGCGAAGCGCTCAACACACTACACTGCTTCTTTCTCTCTCCTTGTCTCGCTCACTCTCTCTCTCTATCTCAGAGCAAATTGTAACGCAGCCTGTTAGGCGCAGTTCACAACTCACAACAGTTCACAATTCACAGCAGTTCACAACTCACATCAGTTCACACAACACACAACTCAAATAATATTTGAATATTTATTAATAACAATATATATTTAATAATGAATAATAAATTCTGACCGGGGGGGGGGGGATGATATGGATACATTTTAATCTATTAATTTCAATTTTCAATGTTGAAAACGCAATATTTATTCAAGCCCCCCCCCCCCCTCTCCAATGAATGAAAATGGCTGTCAATCATACCTGACTTCCCCAGAAATGGCAATAGTAAAAACCTTGAATCGAGGACAAGGCTCCGACCGTATTCTGACATTGTGATTTGTAGAGGAAGGAACGGGGTGCATGGGGCGCCATCATACTGAAGCCATAGTGATTATATATGCACAGAGTATTGAAATGTGTGATATTTTGCCGATCATAACTGTTGAAAAGCTTTATCGACCCGTGATGGCGTAGGTATCAAAAGGCTAGATTTTCCAAGGAAATATACCGTGGTATTTATTGACCCACGGCATAAGGTGTCAACAACATACAGTGGACAAATACAGAAGGCGCACGACACCTCCTCTCACAACAATAAAGTGGAAATCACATGTTGTTAGTTATGTAAACAACACTTTCGATGAGTAGAAGATAATGAAAAAAAAAAGAACATTCTACTGAGCAGTGGAGAAAGCGATGATGTAATTTCCTACTACTTGTGAAAATTTTAGCTGGACGAAATTGGCGCTTGAACCTCGTAAAAATCTTTAGCGAGGTTATGTTTCACTGGTCACAGCCAATTGTAGGGCTGGAGCCTCGGTTAACCTTTAGAGAGGTTACATAAGAAGAAAAAAAGTTAAAGTAGGAAAAAAAAAGTAACCTACGTACAGGTCATATTTCCTAGTATCATGTGAACAAATAACGAAATTGAGGAAAGACAGTCATGTACCAGTAAAATTGTAATTGTTAGAATGGGTTTGGGTATACAGGCAACAGAAATGCTAGGATTATTGTATAAGAATTTTACACATGAACATAGACAAGTAAATTTTACTCAGTCCGAAATGTTGTCGTTTTTTTTATTACACACTAATTATCTCTATATATATTTTGGTAACTCGAAACTTTGGTCACCTAAGGCTCAGAAACCGCATCACACTCAGGCTTCAAACTTTGCACAACAGCACATTATCAATGCGAAATTAACATGGGCTATATTAGAAATATGAAATGTTCAGCTTCTACGATTCATTTTTCATTGTTTTGGCATCATATAGATCTATTTCGAATCATGGTTCGCCATTTTAAGGTTTCATTGAAGGGCTATTATGATCTATTTTTAGTACTGTGACTCAGTTCCCCTCTTCGTTCATTCGCTGAAGGAAGCAAATTGTGGATTAACGAAAACATGGATCGTCCGTAAACTTTACCAAAAAAAAAGGGTAAACCAACCCCAGTCCAGAGTACGAGTGGAATCCGAGTCGACGCTGATTCTGTCATTGTATTTTTTTGTCTGTGGAAGGAACTCTACTTTGTGTACTAGATCTAGATCATTATAAATGATAAAGATATTTTTCCCGGGCAGAGCCGGGTAATTCAGCTAGTATAATTATAATTATGTCCCGTCCAATCATTAAGTCTGGGAATGAATAGCTTGTCATTTAAAAATAATCTATCTCAAAAAAAAAAAATGTTGTCTCAGGTGTCAAAGCCATGTCATTGGTGAAGTCGCCACTGTAGGATAAAATTGAATGAGTAGATCAAAGCAGGGTGCGGCTGTGAGTTCACGGTCTATGAAGTCGCCGCCCGTTAGAGTGGATATCGGCAAAGAAGAAAGACAATAGTAAATAATATTATTTGCATAAATAATACTAATTGATTTGTCAATCTGCAATCAGTGATTCGCATATTCGACCCACACTCTATTCAAAAAGCTGTATTAGTGAGTAACCAGTAAAAAAACTCCCCCCACCAGTATGAATATTTTGATTCAGTGTCTTCCATTATGTTATACATAAGCCTCGGTGTATTTCCAGCTTGCTATTTTCAGCGTTTCCTCTGAGCACAGGAAAATAAATTATATGTTGCAAGTAGAAACACGTTTAAAAGCTGTTAGAGGAAGACCCCGATAGGAGTAGAATTTGACTCGTAATTGAAACAACGTGAGCATTTCAGGGGTCACCGTTAATGTTACATAATTATGTCATAAAATGTTAGCGATATAAACATTAAAATTGCATACAAATTCTTGGTGTACAACGGTGGGTTTTTTGTCGTTGTTGTTGTTTAAGTATAAATCAACTTTTAACTGGCAGGCTTGTTAATCTACTCACGGGCCTTCCATATCGGAGGTGAACAATATTGGCTCAGCAATGCATTTAGCATAATTATGCAACAACCCTCCGCAGAGGAAACTCGTTGGTCCAGAGGCAAGGTGCTCGCCTCTCATGCTGAAGATACCGGGTTCGATGCCCGGTCGTGGCATACATGTTGGAATTCTCTTTTGGGAAAAAAAAAAATACCTGTCCCTGATCTTACGGTAGGTCCGATCGAGCACCTAGTCTTCTCGGATAAGTGCGAACAACTTGGAAGCCCCTTGTATACGATGAAGACAACAAAGATACATTGACAGTTGGTAATCAAGACGAGCAGCAAGAAAAAGGCCGCTGCCCGGGTAAAATTCTCAAAAAAAACTCATCCCAGCCACAAAAACACACAGAAACATGAACAAGAAAGAACAAGAAAAATGAGGTGTAAATGCCAGAGAGCAGAGAAAATTCCTAAAGTAAAAATTGAAAGACCGCAGCAGCCCCGCCCTCTGTAGAACACACATACTGATTTACAAATAAATCCTTCAGTTTCGCCCGGGGGAGGGACTGGCCGGGAATTCCTGAGTTTATGAATCAAAATATTGCGTTTAAATTTATTCGTGTGCTTGTTTCCTCTCTGCCTTCCCAGCTTCTTCCATCTTGTCCAGCTAGTGTTGATTTTGGTAGGCCCAAAAGTAGGGCAGAGTTTTGATGGTGCAGAAGAGGACAGGGAATCCAAACAAGATGTTATCACGGACAATAACTGATTATCTCCCAAAATCTGTGTCATTTACAAGAGTTACATCCCTTTAATACATTTTTTTTTTACCTTCTTACGGTAGTCAGAAACAAAAAAAAAGTGGTTGACATGACTTGTGACTGCTTCGGTAGCTCTGTCTCCCCTGCGGTTTCTTTCCTATCATTATCAGTCAGCATAGCTTGCGGGCTGTGCCGTGGACAGATCAGATGTCCAGAGTTTTAAAAACAATGTTGATGGATCTGTCGGCATGTGCTGGCGGTATCCTGACGACTCTGTCCTCACAATGAAGTCGTAGGGATTTACAGAGGTTAAAACTTAAAAAGGGGGTTGTCCCATTCTTGCAAGGATGCCATGTCTTTTTCGCAATTGCTACGTTTGTGACGTCTATGGAAGCCAGATGCAGACTTTGCCATTGAAGGCAAGAATATGTTAGAATTTTTCCGTCTAAGAGGTTATCCAGAACATGTCCTGGACAAAGCCTGGTCGTGGGCCTGTGATACAGATAGACCTCATACCAAACATGGGAGTGAGAATAATCGTATCAAATTCGCCTTTACTTATCATCCCGAGTCTTTGCTTATTAAACAGGTCCTCCTTAGAAATATGTCTGTCTTGAGGGCTGACCAGAGATTCAGTGACATGCTTGACTCAGCATCTCCTCCGCTGGTACATGGGCGATCCAAAAACTTGAAAGACATTCTGGTCCGGGATAGACTTGCTTTTTTACACTGACCTTTACTGTACCAAACCATGTGGCAATTCTCGTTGTAAGACATGTGTCATAAACGAGATGAGTCCGGTTATGGGGGACTACAGCTCTCCGACTCACACTCGGACTATCATACAAAATAAACAAAGCTACACGAGAATAACTTTTGGTCATGCCTGAAGGGCCATATAAATAATTTATATTATAAATTCGACTGCATATTAAAATAATTATAGGTATTGCATTCAAGACAGGAACTGTAGAAATTCAAACAACTTACATAAGTAGGATATAGAAATTATCTTAGTATTCGCTCTTCAATGGCGACTGCAAAAACTACGGTTTCCTAATGAGGAAAACCGATATGGACAATTTCAAATCATTCAGTCTCGATAACGTACAATTAGGAATAGCACATAAGTCATCAAATGAATGACTGGTTCACAATGCACAGAAGCGCTCACTAAACAAGTCTGGTGCATCGGGACTCCGTCACTGCAAGTTCTTAACACAGTGTGAGCTCCTTTTGACTGTCTTCTCCTACTCAGGTGGGAGGCCACCGTGATCCCTCATTCTTGCCAATGCCAAGTAATATGAATCCGCTGGGAAATGGGGCGTGTTTAATTTTATATCCCCGGAGGTTGCTATGGGGTCTCTCCTCTCATTGGTCGACCCGGCCATAACTACAACATAACAAGTTTCGAAAACTTAACTTATTATTTAAAATTTGTGCTCCCACGGTTAGACTAACAACTCCCCTCTTATCCCTACTCTTTCCACTCTGCACGGGCTCGAAGTCTGTGAACCTGTTAACACTCTCACACACCAGCTAAATGAAGACCATCAGTCAAAACATTCCATGCTCGACAAAACTAGACAGCTCACGGACTGACAAAAAAAAAGTCACTCTACGGCTCGTGACAACATGCACTCGTGACCTTCAATAGAGTTTCATCGAATGCCAGTTGGCGACATTCATCGTTAAGGAAAGTTTCATTTGCCACAATCGTAATCCTGTGTATGCTATCAGCTGTGCCAGGTGTTATTTTTTTGTTGTTCTTACTGGTGAAACGGGACGAAAGCTTCGTACTCGGTTCCGGGGGCACCTCCGTGACATTGAGAATCAAAATGGAAAGCCTGTTTCTGTCCATTTCAATCAACCAGATCATGAGTCATCCAACGGCATTCAGATTCTGGGGCTCAAGTCTTGCCACGCAGGCGCTGAGGTGCGCTTTGAGACTGAGCAACGTTTAATTTTCCACCTCGGTACTATCACTCATCATTGGGCATCAATGTCCAACACTTAGATAATTCCGTAGGTGTGAATATTTTGTTTCTTTTTTTTTTCTTTTCTTTGACTGCGACTCCCGACATGGCGCAGCATCCCTGTCTTGTGCTCTGAGGCACTGTGTGGTGCCTACATCTTAGTAACTAACCCAATGCGTCACTTCGAGCTTCCATACACTGGCAGACGTGGTCCTGTGCTGCTGTCAAAGCAAGAACTTGCAATGAAGTAAAAACACTCTGTTTAGATTGTATTCATTTCCTATTCAAATCTTTAATTGTTCCATTGTTTTATCTGGTCCAGTCCCCCCTTTTTTTTTTCCTTTGTTTTTTTGTTTGCTTCTTTTTTTCCCTTGAGGGAGGCGGTTGCCAAAATATCGGTCATTTTCTGTCTTCTCTTTTGGTTTGCGTTTCACGGTATCGTGTGGGTATTACTTCTTACGCGAGGCTTTGCTACATAAACGTGCAACCTTTTCTTGTTGAATATTTTTGACATTGCTTATAGCCTTGTTGCGACCCCGCAGTTTTTCTGTGGCTTTTATAATATTTTCCAGATAATGTGTTGTTCTTAGGTGTTACAAAGGACCTATTGTTTGTTACTGCATCTGGAAGCAGATCTCATAAACTGAATATTTTGTGATAGATACATAATGGATAAGAGATCAGAACAACTAAAGTAGCTATAACTAATATGACATAAACTGTCTATCAAGTGGTCATCTTTATGAAATCTTAATTTTCATCAAGTTCTTTTGTAAACTGTCTCTATCACTTCAGTGTACGCATGAACTATTTTATCTAAGATGGATGAATGATATTCCAGAACATTTTCACCGTCTGGTCTCTACACTAATGTTTTAAGCTGGCCATTGCACATTTTTGTCAAGATCACTGACTCCTTCTTTGAAAGATTTAAGCAAAAGTTTATGGGTGTAAAACAAAAGTTGTTCGATGCAAAATTCTAAAAGAAATAACCAACTAGAAATGTGGATACTTCTGTCAGTAAAGAGGATGATAATAATTTTTTTTTCTAAAGACGCAATTTGCCAAAGTGGAAATTTTGGGGGACAACCGATGCCCACCCAAATATGACAGAATGTTTTAAATTAAAGAGCACTGGGCGAAGAAAAAAAAAAGTTTGTGAGTTTAGAAATGCTCTGAAAAGAAACGAGACAGCTATTACACATTATTTAACGACCAGTAGATAATAAAAATCCAAGATCGATCTTCTTGATTGATTTTGCAGTCTCATAGTGTGATAATGGTGACAGCAATGTCTATAAAATTACCCTCACTGGTGCAATAAACATGTTTTCAAGGCAGGTTAATGGCAGAGAAAATTTTATTGTTTAACACTTGTTGCAGGTTTCAGTTTTGTATTAGCTAAATCGAATACTATTATTACCCACCATATTATTATTATGACAATTATTAAGAAACTGATTAAGTGCCCGCCGATACTTCGTATCTGAGTGCAATGACACTGAAAGAAAAAAAAATTATAGGTTCAAAAGCCGCTCTGTTATTGATTTCTTCACGAATGTACATGTGGAATGTGCAAATAAGCCGACTATTCCCCCCCCCCCATGCCGCCCCGCCCCCCCCCCCACCCCATTCCTGTTTCACTCACCCAGCCCTAGACCTGAAATAAATCTTGTGTTAAGTAAATTAGTGCTGACAGGTACCTTCACACGATACCGAGCCGGAGGTGTGATCATAATGTAAAAGTTTACAGCCTAAATGTGGCAAAACTGTCAAATGAAACTGAAGTATGTGCAGATACGTGTATATCATTCTTTAAAAAAAATCTCTCTAGGCCAGGGGTGCTCAACCAGTCGATCGCGATCTACCGGTCGATCTTCAAGTGCTTGGCAGTCGATCGCGGAATGAATGTAGGACACACCCGCGAGGTATATATATATATTTTTTTTTATTTGTCTTTGTATTTTGGCGGGTCGTTTTTCTTGGATGTGGCGGGTTTGTGTTAGTTGTATGTTAAAGTGAATAATGCCGATAGGCACACCAGCTTCGCCAGACTGGCAAATCTCCAAAGACTGGGAAATGTAAAAGTAGATCCAATGTCAATAAAGTTTGAGCACCCCTGCTCTAGGCTATCATATCCTAAGAAATAAACACCGTAGATTTATAGCTACAGCTTTATCACCCTTCGTGATCAGGTTGAAATACCGGATGCCCACAAGATATACATCATACATCTTGAGCTGCTTTTCATTCTCTTTGATCAAGTGGAAAGCGCGGGTGCCCATGCCATGAACACCATGCATCATGAGAAGCACGATGTTTATCCTCAAAATGTGATGTAGTTGAAATCTTAAGGGAAAGGGGGGGGGGTGGGACGGGTCCTGAGAGTGATATTCTAAACATAACAGAGTAGGCAAGTTTAACTTCCATATTTGAATTCAGCATGTCCAAATTAGGGGAGAAAAGTGTAAAAAAATATACCTGGACTTATTGGTTGCCATGATAACGCCGCCATCTTGAATTTCGCCCTAATGTAAACAGCTATTTTTAAAACCCAAAGGCTCCGTCATTTTTCAACAAATGATCTTGAAATTTGGTATGCTTATATTTCAATACAAACAAACGATATTCTAATATTTTTATTTGGATATCTCTGATAGATGTTTTTCTAAGAAAGCCTGAACATTGTATATAGCGCGTTACCATAAAAATGATAGATTTCCCATAAACTATAAAAGATACTCAAACGTGGATACTAATCTTTTTAGTACACACAATAAAGATGCCACAGTGTAAGCTTCATCGAAATACATCAAAATATAAAAAACTAGTTAGGAAATTAACGTTAAAAAAATAACTTTTGAGAAAAACGCGTTTGAAAATTTGGAAAGGTTTTTTTGGCTAAAAAAAGTGTCTGAATGTTTACCAAATGTCTCAATACATTCCTGGCCGTTCTAGGTCATTCATACAAGTGGGAGATTCCAATATAAGGGTCTCAATACCACAAATCAGCCAGAAATGGCGTTTCATTGTGTCTTGAACTGGCAATTATAGCGTATTTTCTTCGATTGGAAGCGAATGTTTTACTCGACCCTCTCCCACGAAAGTCTTGTTTTTTTAAAAATCGAAAACGGCTTAGCTAGGTGAAATGAGTATCAAACACGTGAAAAGAAATTGTTGAACCTTCCGAAAATCGACAATTACAAAAGCAAGAATAGATATTTTGAGCCCAAAACTCGATTTCAGAACCCGTCCCAACCCCTTTAAAAGTGTCGATATCTCCACCACTTATCAACATACAATAATGAGACCGGAGCCAAAATGTAGGTAGTTCTTTGCTGGTTTATTTTGTTAAAAAAAAAAAAAAACAGCAACAGAAAATTTTGGATTTACACGGTAATCACATTCTGTATGCGACATATTCAATAATCGTACTGATTCTTTCCTCACTAAGTTTATCTCCACTTGAGAACTTTGGAGATGATAATTATGTTAATGCCACTCTCTGTTTCTAGAGCCAAAATCGTTCACTGCATACTGATGAAGACGACGTAGGTTATGATTTTGCATTTAACGGCAATACGAAAGTGTTTGTTTAGTAACTTCTGTAATATGTTTTTCATTATTATTTTATCAGCACTGAAGCGCACTTGCATCTTACCCCCACCCCCCCCCCCCACCCCCCCCCCCCCATATGTAAGGGAGTGGCGGGTCCTGAAATCGAAATTAGGCTTCAAAATATCGATATCAAGATTCTGTACTTTTTGGTTAGTTCATCCATTCAGGAACATTATTTATAACCCTGAAATATGCCTTTTGAGTGGGTGAGGGTCAAGAAAAAGGCACAGAATAGTGCCACTGGACGGCAAAATCAGCCCTAAATAACATCTCAGTGTCGCTACCAAAACCACAAGTTTTAGTGAATATTTGGTATCGGGACCCTTGTAAATTATATGTTGCCCACACGTCTAGGTCAAGGTAACAGGCCTGAGACATCCCATTCCCTTCTACAAACATACAACACCACTATACTGTCATAGTAAAACAGAGTAAGTTGAGTGATCCCCCCCCCCCCCGACCTTCACCTTGCCTCTATTTCACTGATTGGTAGAATGTAAACGAAGTAATAAATTGAGGATTCTCATTGGCTGGGGCGAAGGTCATGCCCTCCATATTTACCAGATTTAGACCCACATAGTAGCCTAAAGAGTACTTAGTCATCTGACTGGACAGTGTTTTTGTTTCAAGTCTTTGTCTTTATAACGTTGCTCTACGATATGGAATTTGTTACCGTTCGTGAAAGATGCCCAAGTAGAAAGTCATTAATGTTTACGTTCCCTGCAGTTGCAAAACGTCAGGCATGAGATCTCAAGAAGGTGTAGACCAGTAACAGAAGAAGAGTGCTGGTTATGTTACATTGCTTTTATTGTGGATAGTTGAGATGAGCTGTAACTGGTTCAAAAGCTGGTTGAAATGCGAGAGGTTCTTCACTAGTCCTTTTATTACATGCTGCTAAATACATTTATATAATACAAGCCCCCCCCCCCTCCCCGACCACCTTTGCCAGTGTTTCCCCCACTCCCGAGTGTTCTCTTCCCTTGTCCCACCTTGCCACTCATACTATTTCCCCCTCCCCCCTACCAGTTATGTCCCCCCTACTCCGTACAATTCTGTCTTAAGCCTTTGGTAGTTTGCAAATCATTATTGAGGCCCAGCACACCAAGTAGCGATGATTTTAGCCATGTTAACACTTTTCAATAACATTTTTATTGAAAAAACTCAAATTAAATGCGATTTTCACGAAATTGCCCTTTTGATCAGTGATTTGTGAACTAGTTTTTTTTATATATTTTTTGTTTATTGACCTTTTCAAAAAAAGTAAAATTAGGCTAACAATGTGTTTTAAAAAATCAAAAAGTTCAAACAGTAGGAAATTTGTTTAACTTGTTCAATTTTTTTTTTGATGATAGAAAATAGGAAAAAATGGAATTACGCTACATACCATTTTGAACAATTCATAACAAAAGATACGTAAGAGATATCAAAACTCCCTATTGTGTAAAGTTTTTAATTGGATTGAATAAGAGATAAGAGAAGTTTCAAATCAATCCAGAAAAATTTGGCAAAGCCTATCTATATTGAAGATGCCCCTTTTTGTTGATCTAAAATTCAAGATGGCGGCGTTTCCATGGCAACCATGTGATATTCTTTCTTTTTTGAATTTTTTTTTTTCTGCCAATTCAGATATGGTGAATTCGATTATGATAGTTAAAATTGTCTATTTCTTATAAAAACAAAAATCATCTTCAGGACCCGCACCCCCCCCCCCCTTAAGGCACTCAAAGATGGAAGTTGGTGCCGTGTAAATAAAATGCACGAAAATGGTCCAAATGGCAGGTTTTGGTGCAGTTTCCCAACACAGGCCACCATATTTCTGTCACACCAGGCGATTGGTCAACATGGTAATATAGAGAAAAAGTACATGGGCCTTACTGATACAAGAAAATTCATCAGTGTTTTCTTACAATTTCAAATAAAAAAAAAGGAAGGTAGAGATGTAGATGAGGAATATGTAAAAAAAAAAGTCTGAAGTTCTCTCGAAAGAACAACGGCTAATGCACATCTCCAATGAAAGGTTAAGTTACACCCCGTGCGACTCACTCACCATCTGTTACACGGTGACATCGGTAATCAACCTGCACCACCCTGTAGCCTAAAATCGCTAGCCGAGCATGAGTTGACTAGTGGTGGGCGCGATTCGAATCACTCAGTGAACGAATCAGCCTGCGAATCAAATATTATTTGAATTACTCACTGAAAGAATCAGCCTGCGAATCAAATGCTATTCGAATCACTCACTGAACGAATCAGCCTCCAAATCAAATGTTATTCGAATCACTCACAGAAAGAATCAGCCATAAATCAAACATTCTTCGGATCACGATTCGAGTCACCTTTGATTCGCTTCTCCCTGGCGCCACTGAGGCTTTGGCTTTGCTACATACAGGTTTTTTTTTCTTTTAGCCATTATTTTGACGTTGAGCTATCCAACCGACTGATCACGCGGGTTCTTTTTGGGATAACTATGAAGCACAAGGTAATTATTCATGGACCAGAGTCTTCATACCTCTTGAAGAAACCAAATCAGTGCTTATCCCAGGTCGGACCCATTGGTGACAGCAGCCTTAGCCAATTTCTTTGTTCATGTAGGCCTATTGTGTATTGTGTGAGGAAACAATCAACTTGATAAGTCAGCATCACTTTAATTTTAAGGCCAAGGAACCACAATGTAATTTCAACTGTAAATGAACATGACACCTACGAAAAAGTCCAGTCTTGATTTACTGGGAGATGAGCAGGACAAACTACATGTCTCTTGGAGATTACACAAACATACAATGAAGTAGATATACACAATGAATACAGCTGACATGTTGAAGCACTGAAAAGTCAAGCATCCCAAAGAATTTTTAGCCCACATCCCTGCGTCAATAGGACTTAGATTTGTATGATTTCTGTAAGATTGGCAGGATTGATGTAGGGGCAGGTTTCCTACAACAAACCGACCACGGCACAATGTCGTAATCCGCGGATGTACGTAGGAACGATATCATTCCAAAGTGCAAATCCTATGCGTCGCATGGCCATAGGGTTACTAGTTGGGATGATGAAATTTCGACGACCGAACACGTATTTCAGCCCACCGTGCACAATTACACTGAAGGCGGAGAAAAAGAAAATGCATTAAATATTTGATTCCTCCCTGTACAGTACTGCCTATGCGGATTAAAAAAAAAATATTGAGTAAAGGATTAGATTGATTACCCTCCCCACTTGACATAAAGGATTAAGTGTGAGACAAATTCATAGAGACAATAAAGAGACAAAAGGGCCAGGCTGTCAATTACGTAACTCTGCATTTTGGTAGCAGTATTCCCTGCCGCGGCACCACGAAGTCGGTTTCCATCCTGCCCGTCCCCTGTTCAGCCATGAAGCAGCGGGCTTCCGTCAGTAAATCACCTTTTCTGTTGATGTCCCTGGCTCGCTGATTCTGACTGATTCGAATCATTTTGATTCAAATACTAATATCCTGTCGATGACTGACTCGAATGGCGATTCTCTCCCGCTACCGCTGTCCCTCCAAATGATTCGAATAGCGATTCGGTTAAAACGAATCACTCGACCAGTATTCGAATCGCAATAGGAATCAACCAAAGACGAATCATTGCCCACCACTACCGCTGACTGACATGAGTGAGCGTCCACTATAGGCCCATTGCGGATATCGGCCATTTTAGTTGTCAGGGCCGACGCTTAACCATGGCGATGGTAGCACTGATTTTGATTCGTTAGCTGATTGGCACTGTGAGGAATTTGGTCGCGAACCAATCGGCGGCGAGCTAAAAAAAAAAGTTCACTACAGTAAAGAATGACATGTGCGTTCGCGCACATGGGAGACGTTCGGTCAATTCTTTCACCTCCTTTCCTTTGTTTACACGGACGGTAGGGAATCTGACCAGCATGGATCCATCCTTTTGTCACGATCACGTGCGTGAAGATCGTCACGACCACGTGTGTGATGTGCACTTAACTTCTTTACCTTTCAAACCCAGCTAACAAGCCAAGCAAGCAGACCAGCGATCAACGGACACATGGAGTGAGATTTAAATTAAACGATATTTAATTCTAAATGCATGACAAAACTTATGTCAAAACATTCAATTCATCATAATCAAACAAACAATCATAAAAACAGAGATAGTTGAAATTCACTCTTGGGGATCATGGCTACTCTCTACTCCCCAACTCACATCTAGATCTAACCCCTTTGTCCATAAACTTAATTACGTATACTCTGTCACAAATCCCAGACTGGGAAATGTAATAGTTTATGACAGGACGACAATCACGAACAAACAAGTTTAACACTTAACACAACAACCCATCAGACTCACACATTTATTAAACATAATTATACATATAATAGCGCAATTACATATATTATATTATTGAAATGACTGCCGTACAACGGCCTTATTCTCACACACACGCTCCCTCGGATCCACAATCCGGTAGTTACTCCTAAAGGCACTTCGGCCTCAGCCTCTCCCCTCAGGGCCTTAATAGTACATTAATGATTCACTGGCACCGCAGTCTCTCAATATCACCTTCCTATTGTCATACACCTTAGCACTCCCCTCGCACCTCCGCAGGGCAATAACACATTATTATTTCCATAGCCATCAACATGGCAACAACATAATATCAGTTCACTAGCCTATCAACATGGCAACAATATAGTATCTCATTCACTCTCATATCTACGTCCCTGTCCGTGGCCTGACTGCCACGACTTTATGTGCCTCTACTGTCCTGCACTGACAGCCTCACTTCTGGCCTATGTGTGGCCTCCGGCCCTATGCTGGCCTATCCCCTGTGCTCATCGAGGTGGCTCTGCGGCCCGTCCCCGACACCAGTCATAACTGGAAAGACTCTCACTAGTCTTCTCGACTGCTTCCTTTTATCTCTGCCCGATGGGCTATTATTCACAGATCCGCTCCCTAGGACCTTCTAACTTGCAGTGATAGTTATACAGCGCTTTCGCCTCCTTCAGACCCCCCACTCATGACATGCACGACTTTTCTTCCCTGTCTCCGTGCGTTAATTTTACTCTCCTCCTTTCCCCCCGTAATTATTAACTATCGCTCACTCCACTCGTGACATCATCCCCCACCCCAAAAAAATTAATGCAATTAATTTCAAATCGCATCAAGATGACTGTCAACGAGTGAGCGTGAGCAATACCTACACTAGAAAAATGACCTATCAGTTCCCCCAGTATATAAAATACCGAAATCAGGGAAAAATATGGGGATCAATATGGTCTGAAATATGCATATATGTGTCACCTCATGAATAGCTAACTAAACACAATATCTAATACAGAATCAAAAACCATTCAACCTATCAACCATTCTTCATATCATATATTTTATAATGTCAATATTTTAAAGTCGACTCATTCACAGAGATCCTGTCAATGTTCCTGTCCTCCGATGTATAAGCTCCTGAAATCTTGCCCTAGGCTCGACTAAGGTAGTCGGCGATATGATTGCTGGTTCCTGGAATTGGTTGAATAACGAAGGTATACGGCTGCAAAGCCAATGCCCATCTAGACAAGCGTGGGCTGGACGAACGATTCTTCGACAAAAATGTCAGTGGCTTGTGGTCTGTCTGGATACAAAATTCTCGTCCCATGAGATAACGTCCTAATTTCTGGACGGACCAGACAATGGCAAGACACTCACGCTCTATCACAGAATACTTTCTTTCTCTCTGCAATAACTTCCTACTGATATAACATACAGGATGGAGACATTCGTTCTTCTCCTGTAGAAGACAAGCGCCGACACCAGAGTCCGACGCATCCGTTCTGAGGATAAAATTAGATCGAAAATCGGGTAATATCAAAATGGGTGACGATGATAATGCTGTCACCAAATTATTAAATGATGTCTGACATTCAGACGTCCACTGGACCTTATCGGGTTGTCCCTTCTTAGTAAGGTCAGTAAGAGAAGATGACAAGGAGGAAAAATTTGGAATGAACTTTCTGTAATAATTTAAAATTCCCACTAAGCTTCTGACTTGTTTCTTTGTTTTAGGGATTTGCAACCCTACTAACTTGTCAATTTTTGTTTCTTCAGGTCTCTGAACACCTCTACCCACAATATGTCCTAAGAATATTATCTCTGGACATGCCAAATCCATCTTTGCGGGTTTAGCAGTTAACCCAAAATGACGTAATCGTTGAAAAATTACTGTTAGTGTCTGAATATGATCAGACCATGTCGACGTATGGCATGCTATATCGTCAAAGAATGACACGACATTAGGTATGTCCTTCAACACTAATCTCATTAATCGTGCAAACGTCGCTGGCGCGTTTACCAACCCAAATGGCATGACCTTAAATTGGAATAATCCAATGGGCGTTTGGAACGCCGTGTATTGTTTAGACTCCTCAGTAAGCGGGATTTCCCAATACCCTTTCGTCAAATCAATCTTGGAAAACCACGTGGACCCGGCCAATGAAGCTATTAATTCCTCCTGGAACGGGATAGGCTCCCTATCGCCTACCGTAATAGTGTTCAATCTTCGAAAATCAATACAGAACCGCACCGATCCATCAAGTTTCTTCACGAGGACGATGGGTGATGAATACGGCGATGTTGATGGTTCTATCACATCTAACTTCAACATTGACTCAACTTCCTTTATGACTCTATCTCTCGAAGAAAACGGCAACGGATACGGTCTAAGAAATACTGGCTTATCCGAAGTCAACTTTATTTGGTGCTGAATCACCGTAGTGCGACCCGGCAAATCCGTAACAACATCCGGAAATGACGCTAATAGGGTCTCAAGTTCCCTACTCCTTGAACTCGTAAGGTCAGGGTTAATTTTTACGTCCCTGTAACCTTGTGTCGGAGTTAACTCCGGCAATTGAATTTGTAACTCTTCCTGCGCCTCGGTGTCGCTTACGTCACAGTCCAACTGGTCTACGACCCCCGTACAAGCAGTAGAGAAGACAGTCTCCTCTGGTCTTGCCTGTGCACACAGATACTGTGGTCTCTCATAAAATCTCTGTAGCATATTAACATGGAAAACCTTACTCGCTCCATCAATGTGGATAGCGTAATCTACCTTTGAAACAACTCGCTCAATAACATAAGGGCCTTTCCATGTCATCAATAACTTATTATGGTCCGTAGGTAACAACAGCAGAACCTTGTCTCCTGGCTTAAAAATTCTCAGTTTGGACCCTCTATCTTTATAGTCTTTTGCTCTTTTCGAAGCGATACCAGAAGCTTCTTGTGCTATAGTGCGCGCTGAAGATAGTCTTTCTCTTAAATCAACAAGGTACTGAAACCTTTTTAAACGGTTCCGAAACCGTGGGGATCTTTTGAAGAGGAGCCTGGGGTGAACGACCCTTATGCGTCGTCTTTTGGCACGCACTGCACGTCTTACAATATAACCGCACATCTCTGTATACTGACGGCCAATAAAAATCTTTCAGAACTCTCTGCTTGGTTCTAGTACTTCCCATATGACCCGCTAATGGAACATCATGGGCCAGACGCAATACTGTAGCAATTAACGACCGTGGCACGACGACTTGCTTTTCAACGGAAGCCACTGTGACGTACATACGGAACAGAATGCCCGCCTGAACAATAAAGGAGGACGACCCGTTCTTATATCTCCTCGTTTTCTCGGTTCGCGCTTCCCCAAAACATGGGTTTAATGATGGATCCTCCCTTTGTAATTTCGCCAAGCGCTCTGGCGTGATATCTAGGTTGACCGCTGGCGTAGCCAAAGGTCTAATCTTGTCTTTATCGGCTAACCGTCGGCGTGTTTCGACCGCGGCGCAAAAGTCAATACCTTTTGATTGCGACCATGCCTGCACGTTCTCATCGGAAGGGGAAACCACCCGTGATACATTCCCAATGATGAGCTGGGCGCCTGGAAAACAACCAACGACAGCTTCGACGTCCCCGCTAAGGAAAGGTGTATCTATGATTATTTTTGCCATGGGTAATTTCTCAATGGCCCCCGAAAATTGGATGCACGGGACAGTCTCACCTGTAAGCTGTGAATCCCGAATGCAGTCCCTATGCACTCCCACAACGGTAGATCCTGTATCTCGTAAAACCGAGACCGGTTCGTCCCCAACAAACCCCGGATAAACCCTAAGACCACCTCCTGTATGACATGAATTTATAACGGGGATCTTTCTCCCACAAGGTAAAACACCGGAAGATAATAACTTCTCACAACTGGGACACTTAGAATACTGTCCGCCTCCGTTGTCCGATGTAACGCACGCAGCCGCATGATGAAATTTATTTGGGGAACATGGACTGGAGCTACTGTCCACGTTCGCCGCTATCCTACCTGCAGGGCAGTTCACGCTGATGTGATCTGCTCTTCCGCAGTTCCAACACTTCGCGGCCCTACACTCGCGCGAAAAGTGACCCACGCGTCCGCAAGTCCAACACTCCGCTCCCTGTGCTGCTCTAGGCCTGGGTCCCCGTGACCCCTCGCGACCGGAACTAGAGTCCCTATGCCGTCGGTCATCGGCAAAGGTCACAAGTCGGCCCCGGCCATTACCGCGACCTAGCCCTCCTGCTCGGTCAAACTTACCGGATCCATATGCCGGTGATTGGTGATAGCCCCTACGCTGCCCCTGGGCTTGCCCGCTATAGGCACCACGCTGACGCGACCTGTCCCTAAGTCCCGCCGGCGACCCCTCGACAACGGCGACGTAGCCAGCATCTTGGACGTACGCCCTGGCGACTGGTTTGGACGGATGCGCCGTACGGTATGCCTCCGCCAACTTAGACGCCTCCTGCACCGTCGCGGGTTCGTTCTCTTTCAGGAAAGCCACCAGATCTTTGTGGCACGACGCGTACAGCTGGTCACGGATCATTAAGTCTTTCAGTTTAGCAAAATCCGTGCCCACATGCGCCAAGTCTACCCAGTTCGCGAAATACTCAGTTAGTCTCGCGACGAAGGCAGCAAAGTCCTCCCTGGTATCTGCACGTGCTCGCCTAAACTGCTCCCGGAAATATTCCTCGGTACGCGCAAATCGGCGAAGCAGCAAAGCCTTCAGCTTATCGTAATCTTGCACGTCTTCGCGCTGTAGCTCTTTAAAGTAGGTTAACGCTCGCCCCTGCAATAGCGACGCCAGGTACGTGGCCCATAATTCCTTATTTTCCCCCCATTGCAATTGTGCGTTCAGTTCGAACCTGTAAAGGAAGGCGTCTATGTCGTCCTTCCGGTCGTCGAACGTAGGGAGCTTAATCCTAACGCCACCTTTATTGGGTACCTGCCGCTCAACTGTTTCTGTTGGCGCACTCTTTTTGATTTCCAACTCCGCTATTCTTACTCGCGCGTCTGTCTCCCGCTCTTGAGCTTCTATCTCCTTTAACCTTATCTCCCTTTCCTGCTCCCTATCCTGTCTCTCCTGTCGCTGAGCTTCTAACTCCTTTAACTTAAACTCTCTTTCCTGCTCCTTATCCTTAGCCTCTCTCTCCTGTTGCTTAAACTCCCTTTCCTGTTGCTGAGCCTTAGCCTCTCTTTCCTCTTGCTTATCCTTAGCCTCTCTCTCCTGCTCCTGAGCCTTAGCCTCTTTTTCTCGCTCTCTATCCTTAGCACGCTCATCGCGCAAATCCGCCTGCTGTTCTTTAATCCAGCCGCGTAGCTCCTCTCCCTCCAGGCCAAGTTCCTTACCCAACTTCATTAGTTGTTGGAGTTCCGCCATTTCACAGATTTATGGTTATGGTATGTATTTAAAAAAACGGCCAACCTGTCGGTATGATAACTAACGACACGACCAGAGACCTGAGATCACACCAGATATAACAATACCCAATTCAGAATACAATTCAGAAATTTACCTTTACAGCACAACTACTTCTATATCTACAAAATGTATAGCACTATTAATTATAAAAAGAATAGAAAAGACAAGAATGAAGAAATACAGTAGAAGGACCACAAGTACGTCAAGGACAACGAACCAGACTAGGACAAGGACCTAAAAAAGAGAATATAATGGAAAAAACTGCAACCTAACTACGCCGATTACACAACAAGGTACGAACAAGAACAGAGTCTGAAAAAAAAGAACGTATCTATAGATAGGTAGAAAGAGGGACAAGAGAAACGTCTTCCTAAAACAACGAGGAAGATAGAACGCTACAATCTAAACAAAAATACAGGTCCCTACAGAACTGGTCACTGTGATGAACGAAGTTTCAAAGTTTACCACACCTTTTTAAAAGGATAAACTAAGTTCAACACAGCAAACCCGCGCCACCGCCCGTACAACCTATAACGACAAAAACAGCAAAAACAGGGAAACAGACAGATGAAAAGACAGCCCTCAATCCAGGGCACAAAATTTTCACTTAACTTTCACCCTAGATTTCAATTTCTCCCTTTCCTCGGAGCTCTGGCTGCTCGTCTCCTCAGGCTGCACGCACACACTCTGGAAAGTTTAAATACAAATTAATACCTATTCATAGCAATACATGCATCAATATACATTCATTATTATACATAAATCATATCATGAAATGTCCATTCATCCAACGAACAAGACAGCACAATTACCTACTAACTAACTACAACTAAATATTACGAAAATGGACGAGTCACAATGGACGAGCCCCCAATGTCACAAATCCCAGACTGGGAGATGTAATAGTTTATGACAGGACGACAATCACGAACAAACAAGTTTAACACTTAACACAACAACCCATCAGACTCACACATTTATTAAACATAATTATACATATAATAGCGCAATTACATATATTATATTATTGAAATGACTGCCGTACAACGGCCTTATTCTCACACACACGCTCCCTCGGATCCACAATCCGGTAGTTACTCCTAAAGGCACTTCGGCCTCAGCCTCTCCCCTCAGGGCCTTAATAGTACATTAATGATTCACTGGCACCGCAGTCTCTCAATATCACCTTCCTATTGTCATACACCTTAGCACTCCCCTCGCACCTCCGCAGGGCAATAACACATTATTATTTCCATAGCCATCAACATGGCAACAACATAATATCAGTTCACTAGCCTATCAACATGGCAACAATATAGTATCTCATTCACTCTCATATCTACGTCCCTGTCCGTGGCCTGACTGCCACGACTTTATGTGCCTCTACTGTCCTGCACTGACAGCCTCACTTCTGGCCTATGTGTGGCCTCCGGCCCTATGCTGGCCTATCCCCTGTGCTCATCGAGGTGGCTCTGCGGCCCGTCCCCGACACCAGTCATAACTGGAAAGACTCTCACTAGTCTTCTCGACTGCTTCCTTTTATCTCTGCCCGATGGGCTATTATTCACAGATCCGCTCCCTAGGACCTTCTAACTTGCAGTGATAGTTATACAGCGCTTTCGCCTCCTTCAGACCCCCCACTCATGACATGCACGACTTTTCTTCCCTGTCTCCGTGCGTTAATTTTACTCTCCTCCTTTCCCCCCGTAATTATTAACTATCGCTCACTCCACTCGTGACATACTCAATAGTCTCTGTCAACAGCTGCTCTCCTCGTTGATGCAGTTTCACGTCTCCAGAGTTCAATCGATAAACGGGGAAACAGACGCCCCTGGCTTCACACAAACAAGAAATCACAGTTCACACTCGTCGTCGTAGATCACGAGCTCCTGAAGGGTTCCCATCCCGTCATCAGGACTCCTCAACTTCTGCAAACACATAGCACACAGACGGTTCACACCCGCCATCGCAAATCACGATCTCCTGAAGGGTTCCCATCCCGTCATCAAGACTCCTTAACTTCTGCAAACACATAGCACACAGACGGTTCACACCTGCCATCGCAAATCACGATCTCCTGAAGGGTTCCCATCCCGTCATCAGGACTCCTCAACTTCTGCAAACACATAGCACACAGATGGTTCACACCCGCCATCTCAAATCACGAGCTCCTGAAGGGTTCCCATCCCGTCATCATGACTCCTTAACTTCTGGTCCCCATGGCACGACCTTTCACTTGTCGCCCGGATCGATAAATTCTTCTTATTGGGAAATGAATGTGAACATCATGGATCCTTCACACACCTAACACTTCTGGTCCCCATGACACGACCTTCCACTTGTCGCTCGGACCGATACTCTCTGTGCCTTCCTCTTGGAATGAATAATTTTGGGAATACCGTGTGTCGAGCTTTTCCTCCATTTATACTCCCGAGGTTTTTGCACACGCGACTAATTTAAAGCGAGTCGTGTGTATCTTTTCAGGCTCTTCAAATGTTAAAAACCGTGTTTTCCCCTGCTAAGCTCACCCCCTCTAGACTCGTGGTGCACAAGGCCACCGACCTTCCTCGTGATAGTAAACTTTCATGCTCTTCAGCAACTTTAAACTCCCCTTTTCCCCTACTAAGTTTACCCCCTCTTCCTTAATCGTGACACTTTCCACCCTTGTCATAACAGTCAACTGCAATGCAACCAGCAGACATTTTAACCGCTTAGACATAATTATCTCGAAGTTACACTCGTCAGCTGATCCACCCGCCATTTTAGGTGTCGGAAGTACAAAACAAAAACACTCAGTGACGTCGTTCGCAATGGGCCTATAGTTCAAAGTGGTTGGCTAAAAGTTCGTTTCCAACTTTAAAATGGCCTAATCGATCTACAATATCGTCTATTCGAGCATCCTCCAGTCGATTGTCCGATTACCTAGCAAAATGTCTGGCTTAGGAATAGAGAACTTCAATATCAATTGTGTGTGTGTGTGAGGGGGAGGGGGAGGGGAAAGGGGGTTAAAGAGGGCGTAAAAGATTTTTCTTTGCCGAATATTCTTTGACTGCTTTAGAACGTTTTAGATTTTCTATTGAACAATGAGGATAACAATACACCTACTGACATCCAACTTTCATAGCTAGTGGTCAAATCTAAGGAAACAGTTAACGGTGAAGAGCTTAACTTATCTGACACACATCTTTTCCCTTTGCCTTTTCCGCCATAACTAAAACCAAGTCCCAAACAAAACTATTGGTCAGTTGTAGAAACGGGTGGAGCTTAATCAAACTGAGCCCAGTACATGACTGGAGAAACGAGTAGTGCGTCTCCAAAACCTCTAACTGGCTGTATCTAAAAACCACCGTCTTACGAGATACATGATGTTCATTAATACAATTGATAGATTCTTTCTGTGTATTAACATAAATCTCGAAGCTCGCTGTCCTTTTTTTATTTTTTATTCTTATTTAATTAAAATCTTAAAATTAGAGCGGGAAAGTCAAGACGTAAATAATCAAATGGCTGAGAAGACACTGAATTCTAGTGGTTTTGATCGATCATGGTAAGTAGATTGTGTTGACGATAAATTAAGGCAATTTACAGGTTTTATTGGTCATTATGTCGTTTTAATGTTATGTCAACCAAGTCGCAGTCTGAATTCAAATGAATGGACTACATAATTATTGTCATTAGTGTTCTTCTGCCTCTCACATTTCTCCTCTACCACCACCTGTATCTGATTCACTAAATACCTGTGCATCTGTCACGGAGACACGGAGACACGGAGACACGGTGACACCTGTGGGATGTGCAGTTAACTAGACTCCTGCTCTTCCTCCCGCTCCACCCACCTGACCCATCACCACTCGCAAATCTTCTGTTAAGTAATGATGTCAGGTATGTTGACACCGTACGGGCCTGGCGCTGTGACTATAATATTATGTTTTATTTAATGAACTGTTTACTGCATGGTAGGAGGCCATTCTAATTGATGATGTTCTTTCCAAAATAAATAAAAAGTCTGTTTTATTACCGCGCCACGATATTTTATTGTTCTCTGGTGTATTCATCTACAGTATTGTACTAAAAAATGTTCAGCATGTTTGTCATTCAGAGAAAATAATATCTGAATGTATTATACACGAAGAAAGGCTTAGAGCTCGAAATATGGGGGGACATAGTAAAACTTTTGAAATTTATGTTTTCAGCTACCTTGATCATCGTGGCTGAAATATAGTTCTACTTTTCGTTTGTAAAGCCAGATCGATGGTTTTCTTGTTGTGTGACGCGCTAATCTCTCTGACATGTAAGCTGACTCTCTGGTCGACACAATTAAAAAACAAGATTTGATCAATAAAATATTTGTAAGTCTAAGATGTTGTCATTTCTCATGTATCATTTTATGGTTCTTGTGTGACCACCTTGGGTGTTCACTGATGGACTGATTTGAACTGATGGTAGAATTGGTACATAAAATGATTTGCTTTATGTGTGATCCGAGCAAAGTGTTTTGAGTCTTATTAAATGCGTATATTTTGAATAGATTTATATCTAACATTATTTTACCCCAGTTCATCCTAAACATGGCTTGAGTCTGCATATGTTGCTAAATGAACAAGCACTCAAAGTCTAGGTTTGAACCCCAAACAGATCATTTATTCGTTTTCCTAATTTTTCAGTGTCCCTGCATTTCTCAAAACAGTTTATTTATTGTTTGACTAATAAATTATTACAAGCATCTTGGGCTTAACAATAAATCAATTAATTGGCATAAACGTGTAAAATGATTCAAGATAAATCAAATAAATCAATTCAAGAGACAAAATGAACATAAAATTTAATGTTGACTTGCTTATCTGATATATCACCTTCTTTTAAGTATAAAAGTTCCCCTGGCCAGTACTTATGTGTCAGATCTCCTGGCTTTCACATCCCTGTTGTCAAATCTAAGGTAAGTATCTATCTATGTATTGGATAACTCTATAAAACAATCCCAATGAAAGCATACTTGAAAACTATAAAGTGGAACTATACAAAATAGGCGGTTATTACTTTGTTGTCATGTATGTCATACATCAGTTTTTACTCCTCTGTGTGGCAGTATTTCGTCTGATTGTCTCTGCTGAACTCTGAGAACAGGCTGTGGGGAATGCTCATCTATTGTCTGTGTCTCTGGCAAGCTACCTGCAGTCAACAATCGGGTAAGTGCAAGTTGTTTATGTTGGTCACTCAGAAAGTTTCTGATGGTTTCATGTATACTTGTTTTAAAAATTTATTATTCAGTTCACTGACATCAGATTTTTGCTGCGGCTTCGCATCAGATTCATTAAAATTACATCTGCTTCCAACAACACATGCTTATAAAAGTAAAAAAAATGAGAATAATCATGGTATTGGATGTGTCATAATGCTCGTTGGGTGTACAAATGCATATTTTTCTTCATAACTGTATTGTCACCAATAAAAAAATATTTATAGTTATGGAGAGCCGAGATCGAAAGCGAGTCAGCGTTCATTATTAAGTAGGCGTGGAAGTACTCCCTCGAGTTCCAGATGGACTTGGCAGGGCTACTGTCTGTGGGCGTGATAATGACTTCAGAGTCCCATTTTACATTTGCAGAGGTCCAGCAGGCCGGGAAATTTAAATGGAAATCTATTTGTTTTTGTTGCAACAATGAGAGAGTCAGTAGACCGTCAGCGCAGAGTTATCCACAAAAGGATGTTTTTGAATGACACTAGAGAATGTTTTTATTTTTTTTTGCAGCCGAGCACACTTCCAAATAGAACTTTCATAGCGGCGCAATGTAGACACCTTGTTTAAGATAATGGCATTGTCTGCCTCAATTTACAAAATAATGAAGAACACTTTGAACGAGACCGGTTGCCATAAGACACCTTTTGTCATCACGAAAGATTCTATGATCTACATGAAGATGACGGAACAGCACAAACGAAAAAGCCTCTCTATTGACAATATCAATTACTGGTTAATTGATCTTAGTAAAATAATAGACAGTTATTAAACCTTTTATATTACTGAATTAAAGCTCGCGGGGGGGGGGGGGTGGCGGGCGGGGGGGGGGGGGATGATACTAATCGACTTCCATTTTAAAATGTTTTGATTTCTGACCTCTTAATTGGAAGCCCGAATGTTTGTTGTTTTTTTTTTTTCTATTTTATCTTCTACTCCCTGTCTTTCCATACATTCATGTCACAGCTGTTGTCTTTCCGATCATGAACGAAATTGGTGAAATTCTTCCTTCAGTCAGTCCTTAATTCACTCTAATTTCCACAGAAAAAAGATATCTCCGCGATCCAAGCAACACAGCCATCCCTGTACAAAGGCAATTACAAAAACTGGTAGGTCAATGTCAACCTTGTACCTCCACAATCAACGTAGTCACCACCAACATCCAGATCCACGCACACATCACCACATGGCAGTTATTTCCATCTATCTAATTCCAGCACCAACAGCCCCACCAACATAATTATTCAGGACAACAGTTGTTCAAAAAGACTAAAACGAACTGCAGATGAAAAACAGACACGTTTATTATTCTTCAACCATCTGGCTTGTAAATATTACAATGTTATATTTTATTTAAAATGAGTAATACGGGAAAATGGTAGTGACTGCCACTGCTAAAAAGTCTCGTTTCCCATTTTAAAACACGGTGTCAAGTGGTCGAAAAACTTTATTGTGCTTTCAATAGTCCACATTATTCTGCTAAGCTTTTAACAGTAGTCAGAGATCCATGGGAAATAACCTATACCTTAACTTTCTAGAATAGTCATTAAGGTCTTAAGGAAAGGGAATAACGCTGAAAGGTTAAAAAAAAAAAAAGGGGGGGGGAGGTCATAATTAGGAATCAGCTTTAAAACCACCACCCTAGGAAACCGTTTTTAGCAGCTGGACTTGCTCGGCCAGTAAAAGGGGTAATCGAAATCACGTATTTTAATAAAGATAATTATGATCACCATTGGTTCCCACACTAACTAATGATAAAGGTAAGGTCAAATTATACGTGGGGACAAGGTGGTCTAGAGGCAAGGTGCTCGCCTCTCGTGCCAAGGGTCCAGGGTTCCAAACCCGGGCTGTGCGGGCATGTTGGAAATTGTGATTTTTCTCATATTTTCGTGTCCCTGATCCTATTGGCGGGTAGGATCGAGTACCTAGTCTTCTCGGATAAGGACGAAAAAATTCGGAGGGCCATGTGCACTTTGCGCACGTTAAAGATACCTTGGCAGTTGGAAATCGTAAAGAGCAGGCCGAAAGGCCGCTGCCCGGGCAAAATTAAATTAAAATTCATCTCTACCAGCCCCCCCTCCTCCCTCATCTCCCCCACCCCCCCACAAAAACAAAAACGCCGACCAGCGCTGCACTGTGACGACGACGTGACTGCTCCAGTTATAACTGGGCTGCAATGGCACAAAGGCAAATTTCCCAAATGGGATTAAAGACTTATACGATACAATACAATACAATACAATACAATACAATACATTAACAATTTAAAACTAATCTTCCCCTAAAAGTTCACAAAATGTAAAGTGCAAAGCAGATTATAAACGGCAAGCTGCATAGTACAACATATAAATCTTGGTTACAATTTTTGTTTAATATTAAAAAATAAAACAACAACAACAAAACATGAATATTGACAGCAGTCTCTATATAGGTTTTCTATCTGGTCCGATCTCTTTCATCATTCTATAATGGAGGTCGAGTGCAAAGCTAATATTTAGAAGCACCCAAAACATCGTGACCGCATGACCAAAAAACTTCAGAAACTCCGTTTCTTCCTTCAAGTTTGGATGATAAATTACTAGTCGACTTTGGACAAAGTTCAATCTTTAATTTGAGCTGCAAGAAAGTAAAACTACGACAGTAGGCAATTAAACACACACACACGCACACACACACACACACACACACACACACACACACACACACAAAATGTTCACGAAATATCATAAAAACCACAGAAAAACTGGGGTCGCAGCATGGCTATACGCAAAGACAAAATTATGCAAAAAGAAAAGGTTGCATGTTGCGAAACCCTGCTTCCAAGCATTTGGCAGACGGACGTGCCTTGGTGCTGCTAACGAAGCAAGAACTCGCAGTTAAGTAAACTGTTTCGCTTCGTTTCTATACATTTTCTGTTGAAATCTTTAATTGTTCGATTTTTTTTTTCACTTGACAAAGGCGAAAGCCGAAAATTTTGTGTATTTCTGTCTTCTATTTAGTTTGCTTTGTATTGTTTGGGTTTTATTTCTCATGCAGGGTTTCGCAACATACAACCTTTTTTAGCCCAATTTTGACACACAAAATGTACACTTTAAAAGTATGATTTCCTTCTTTCCCTCTCTCGTGCCCAGAAGTCAAAGCTGATTTCACACAGTTTACAATCTTGGGACATAATCAAGAAAATGTTCCAACAATACTAAGGCTTATCTCCCACTTGGAGTCTATTTGGCGGAGAAAGCAAGCAAGTATGACAATATTACTAAAGCAACAGACTTTTAGTTTTCAATTATTGTTTCCTTTCTTTATTTGCAAATTCCGATCGAAGCTACTGACTACATTTCGGCCACTGTTCATGTATGAAACATTTTTCAGTGAAATTAATATAGCGCTGATTTAATCTTCTAATGTCCAGACACAGACTTCTTTATCCAATACGTTTGAAACATGTAAAACTGGTCAAGTAAATCCAAAAACACAAATTCTTTAAGTAATGACCATACAGGCTGTTTCATGGTCAACCTCTTATTGTAAACACTCACCAGATTATATATATACTAGCTGACGTACCCAGCTTTTTCCATGATAAATCGGTTTATTAGTTTCTTTTCTGGATCTGCCGCACCTTGCCCGTTTCTTTTTATTTATATCATTCTGGTTGTTTATGTTTGTTTCTTTGTCATTAGAAAAGTCTTATTGCTCTCCTTCCTTGCCTACCCACCCCATCTGTATCTGAGGCGAAGATTGTCATGAAATGGCAGTAGCCTGGGAATTGTGTTTTTCATAGTGTCCGCAAGACAGGAAGTGACGACGTAATGGGCTCATGTGTTCATAGAAAAGATTGGATCGGAGGCAAAATTCCAACGACACAAAGCAAAACTCAAATTAAGAAAAAAAAACATACATTTCCTCACCATTTAAAATCTCCAATCCTACAAAACAACCGCCTGCAGGTCAAAGGAAAGGTACTTGTAAAATTTCAGGCAATTCAGAGAAACATGGGCGTCGGTCGGTCTTGTTAAAAATCCCACGGTTTTTTTTGTTGTTGTTGTTGTTGGTTTTTATAATATAGAAATACAAGCTAAAGAGCCGTGATCTGTGGAGACCCCCTCCCCTCCCCCCGTCACTGTCCCTCCTGCAACTTTCTGCTCCATCTACATCTGTCTAGGCCAAGCGCAAGACATCACAGAGCAAGCTGTGTGTATTCCTGTGTACTAGCACGACCATTAGTTTAAATCAGCCGACAGCAGTGATTACACACGACAGGAAGTGTTCACGTCACGGGTCAGGTGCTCGTGAAAAAAGGGATACACACATAGACAAAATTAATGTCCTTGCCTGTTCAATGTAGACGTCGACACAGCCATTATAATAATTATTCCTAAACTGTTCCGAACATTTACAACTAGATGACCTGACGGGCATTGCCCGGAATAAACAATCATGTGCTCTCCCCCCCCCCTCCCCCCCTCTCTCTCTCTCTCTCTCATGTAATAAAAGTAATAAACTACAGTCTTGTTTCGGAACTCATGTGCACCTCAACATTACGCACCAAACTGAACGCTTGATACGGTTACTTTTTATGACATGCACGGTACTATAATATATTAGGAAACAAACAGGCAAATATTATACAGATGTTACATAGCAATAAACATTGTTATTGTTTTTAAATACATGCTTGAAGTAAACAACTTTTAATTATAGCCATCATCTTCCTTATCTCAATTGCCACTTTCCTGCCACATTTAAGGCCTGAAGAGTGTATAGTTTGGTCAGTTAGCCATGCCAAAGGTTGCAAGTTACTGAAATATATAATAGATACTACGGGTTGTACGTTTCAGATACATGTATTCTGGAATACTGATACTAGATGATTAATCAACTCACTTTAATTTTGTGTTTTCGCATTGGACAAGTACAAAATATACGCATCATACAACTCAAGATTATAACATCAAAAAAATATGATGGCAAGCCTATTATCTTCAAGTGCGTTTAGCTGATAGATAATTAATTGTATTAATGCTAGACATGTCAGCTTACATGTATATATAGGTATACACACACTCACACGCACACATATAATATATATCGATGACAGACCTCAATTAATTTTCTGTTTCTGTAAGTGGTAGACCGATTAACTCAAATGCATATTATGTGTTCAGTGAAGTACATATTATCAAATAGCTTCTAAATCTATTAGCCTAAAGATATGTATGTAAATGATTTAGCTATTCACAGAAGTATTCTTTTTTGTTAAGTAAATGGCAGACCTATTAATGTAGACACATGCCGACGATAGATCGATTAACTTAAAATACATGGTAAAAACGATACAAAATAAAACATAAAATAACAAAATATTGAGTTTAAGACAATTTAAGGACACATTGCTTTATCGCTATCTCATTTGTTTTGGGCATAAAGGTACCGCACAGAAATTGTCCATACGTTTTCCATAAAACATGTGCAAACCGGAACACAATAAATTATGTCTTGCTAAAAAAGAAAAACAGTCCGGCAGACTAAATTGTAAATACCGTCGTTATGTCTTGTTACAAAATGATAGATATTAAAATTCTGAAAAAAAGGGCTTCTTAAGTTTGCTTACAGAGAGAACGCCTGACGCTTGAGAAAGCGAGCGCATGTAGACAAGCGCTTGTAATGTTTCTCATATTTCTCTAGTACCATTCAGAGACAAAGCCTGTTTATTAGCATTAACTTGCTGTCTGTCGCGACACTTATCAAGCGTAAAGAATTGTTTGTTAAATCTTTCTCGCGTTTAAAGCGGCTAGGGTGTCTCGTCCGCAGGGAGCTTAGACCTTTTTTTAAAATTATGTGTAGACTCTACAGTAGTTTATTGAAGGGGCTAAGCTGTGTTGTCTGCAGATAGGTCAGGCCTAATGTGTAGTGGACAGTTACTAGTTTATATAACCTCAATAAATGGATGTCGAATCCCTCATCACAGATGTGCTAAGATTAAATAATAAAAAGAAAAAAAAAACGTCAATACTTGATAACACAGTGTCTGCATCACATAAAAAAAAAAAATTGTTTGAAAGTGAAGCTTGACTTACCTCAGCGTGATGATAAAGCGTTCTTCTGCCATAGTGGGTTGATGCCAATTGCACCAGGTCTTAATTATTTTAGGTTCTATTTTTCCCATTATGTAATAAAATGTGTCCAGAATCACTCTCATGTATGAATGAAATCGATTGGAATGGTTTTTCAATCGAGGAAACAGGTGATGATATTCACCTTCTTCTCTTCGTTTCTGATTAATTTCATGAACAACGATTCTTTTTCGTTTTCCAAGGATACGTTTAGGTAAAACCCTGTCCAGCAATAATAATTCATCATCAGATGAAGAAGCCATGGCGCCAAATCAACTCTCATTTTCAGATGGCGCCCAAATCAAGCGCTAGCGACAAGAGTCTCTCAATGTTCACCAAACGCTTTTTAACAGGCGCTTACTTTCAAGCGCGAGCTTTCTCAAGCGGCAGGCGTTCTCTCTGTAGGTACCCCAATGGTGACGCGGATTTGTTTTCAGCTGGGGTATTCTGGGATTCTAAGAAGGAAATATTCAGGTTCACACCTAGCGACTTTTAAGTGACTTTCAATTGAGACTAAGTGCAAAAAAACAAAAACAAATGTGAGATCAAAAGTTGCTTTTGATGTGTAGGTCTAAACAATTGAGTTCCGTCAGAGTTCTAAAAATCCCATGATTTTTTATTTTGTTTTAATAATCTCTCTGAACTGTGAACTTGGTAGAAAATGCGACAGCCTGGGTCATTGAGGCAGTCTGTCCGTGTCGGCTGTAAAAGGACTACCGTAGCAACAATGAAATCACGCATTTACCATCTACTATTATAGTTTGATAACTGCTAAACGATGTCCTCACTTTATGAAAACAAACGACCAAAATTACAATCATAAATTTTCTCAAATGAAGAGTGATGGAATAGGCTAGAATATATTTTTCCCACCGACTTTATTTATTATGAAACGTAATTAGACAGAAAACAAAATAATGTGAGGTTTTGGATTTTCTTCACAATTTTAAAAAGATCCTACTGCCCATCAGCACTCCATTCTAAGTAGTTAAATGGCTTCCTAAGTAGGGCATATGCTTCATGCGTGTTCAAAGCTCAATTCTATATGAAATCTTTTGTTACAGAAAATATGTCAAAGGACCATAATCCTTTCTTTCTTTCTTTTTACTAAGTTCCCCTTGGATTTCGTTCATGCTTGCGTTTTATTTTAGGTAAATTGTATTTAAAATCCCTCTGGAGATGGTTATAAGTCATAAGTATTCAAAATCTGAGCGAATCAGAGCTCTGCTTCCATCATGCGTGTACCAACACCTCATGTTGTCTTGGCTCATCTGGCACCTCTTGTTTTTGCTGTCTTTGCTCAGCTGGCACCGCCGGCTGTTGCTGTCTTTCCCCATCTGACACTGCCGCTTCTTCTTTACTTTCCACATCCGTCATATTCGTTTCATGTTTTTCCTCATCTGCTCAAAAGAATGCACAACTTGTCAACACTGCTTCCCAAAGTGCAAAAGGCTTGCATGAGCCATAGAAAGGTCTCATGACAGTTGAGTTTGGATGATATACAGAGGTACCGATTTATGGGTTTCATCTTCATGGTAAGGGGATTATTTGGCATGATGTATATAACTATGCCAAATAACTGAGTTTTATGATGATTTCAACAAAGATAAGTTTAATCATTATTAGATATTAACTGGACATAGTATGAGATAATGCCCAACAGAGATTTTACACCTCTCAAAATCCCCATGCATCCGTTGCTCTTGATTTTTGCCCCCTGACTTTTTTTTTTTGTTGCAAAATGTTTTCTTCTTTCTCTCTGAATGCTCAACTTTCTGTAGATATTTTTGAGACACAATTTAACAAGTTCAAAGTCGAAGGAATACTGGCAGAACAATCCCAGTCAAAGAAATAACATGGCAGTGGAAAATCACCAATTCCGCAAATGTCTTTGTCTTTTTGGTACTTCTCTTTCAATAACCAATTTTTCTCTCATGTCTGACAGTTTTAACTTCTCAGACTAATTTTTCAAAAATGGTCTATACATAAATTATATACTATAGATCTTGAGGCAGTAGGGTTCACGATTTTTAATTTTACCTGATTTGAAAAGAGGGTTATTAAATATCTGCATAATTTTTGTTTTCGGGAAAAAAAAAAAAGAGAAGCAAATTAACCCACCATCTATGTTAGTGTAATTACACATAATGCATATTACATAATATAATAATATTAATTTATAATACTAGTGTAAGGGCCCATTCAAAGTACGGGTTGCAAACAACACGAACAATCAGCACACAGATTATGTAGATCTCGGAAGAAAACAACTCACAACTGGCACAGTAACACCCGCATGGCCTGTACCGTGCATAAAGCAGACGGCACAGAAACTCATGCCTTCAAACTTTGAAACGCAACCGAAAGTTTAAAGTCGAAACAAAACGAAGGCAGGAGGGAGGTAACCATTGTTGAGGAGAAAGCATTATTCGATGACGTACTCTCTCTCTCTCTCTTTCTCTTACAATAAAAGTAGTAATCTGCAGTCCTGGTTCAGAACTCATGCACGCCAGGACACTGCGCACCAAGCTTGATATGGTTACTTTTTATGACATGCACCCTATACTAAAGTCGAAACAAAACAAAGGCAGGAGGGAGGCCATCATTGTCGAGGAGAAAGCATTATTCGATATTTTTAGGCCTATTTTCATTTACTACAAAATTACGATACTTCGCTTTCATGTCAAAGGAATAGACATAGTAGCAAAAAGAACTATCTTTCACATGTAATTTTTTCAGGTCTGGGCATTTCTTCCTCGCAGCAGTGATTTTTTTTTCCTTGCTGTTTTTTTATATAGATAATAATTATAACGTGCGTTTTTGAGAAATGTTTCACTGTATTATCTAAGTACTAATAACAAAATGTTGGAAATAGACTTAAAAATGTATTTAGTGCAGATCCATTGTATTTGAACAATGGGAACGACCAGAAATGTGAAATTTGAAAATGTGTATAAAAATTCAATGTGGCGGACTGAACCACTGGGCTGTTCCTCTCACAAGAACTACGTGGTATTAATGCATAGAATGGATTGGTAACGATGGCAAATAATGTTCAGTGTAAGACAGGCTTAAACAATGGAAAGCTGAACATCAATAGAAATTATTACATGCACAATCAGGAATAAGAAAACTAAAAGTGACCCTGCACTTTCACAATATGGTGGTCAGTTGTTCCAATAATCATGCACTACCAACACTCAAAAACTGAGTTTGAAAATGATGAGTTTGTATACATGAATGTATGGATACATTAAGTGAGATACCCGGCGTTGCCTGTACTAAATCTAATTTTATGCCTTTCAGCTCCGGGTGACTATAATGCATCTGCTTCACCTTGCAATCTCCTTTTATTTATTTTGCTTATGCAATTGTTTGTTTGTTTATTTTTAGACTGTCCGTTCTTGTAGTATCTGTAGCATCTGCAAGCTACCCCTTGCCCTCCCCCGTTCTTCTTGTTATACTGGTGACTGAGCATGTGTTCACTTTTTTTCTTTAATTGTTGACGTTCGCCAGAGTGTACTCCTTGGCCTTACCCTCCCTTTCTAGTGAGTAGTTGTTGGGTGATCGTAAATATTAGTATGTTCCTGAACGCTCGATAACGTTGTGGATATAGCTGTTTACGCCAGATTTGGCCTTGAATGATGTGACCTGGTGACGTATTGATACGTGATTGGTCAGTTTATGTATTTCGGGCGAGGGCAGAGGTCAGATTAATTTCGGGAATTTTCTACAGAAATACCTATATATATGGACCCATGTAAGTGGTTGGTCGGTAAGTAAGTGAGTTTTTCTTCTCTGTGGCGTAGGATATTTACTTGTTCGTTGGTACATTCCTAGTATTTTATTGTTAAGATACAGTAGTTATTAAACTTTACTATTATTTAATCGATCGTCGGATCTCTGTGTTTATTTATTCTACAGCTGTAATAGTTTCGTTTTCTAAAGGGTTGTAGTTAGCTTAACTAACTCCCCCCTACTATAACGTGCTAGAACAACCTCAGCTGTTACAGTATCTAATACCTGTGGTTTTATCCTATATGGCCCGTTTAGCAGTTGTGAAATGACGATGAACCGCGAAATGAGTACTTTGTGTAACTGTGTACATAATATAAACGATTACACAAATAAACACATGCAAGTTTGTCAACTACAGAAATAAAGAACGTGATTAAGAATTCAGACCTCAGCAAACTTGCTTCTTGTTTTTGTCCAAACTATTTACAAAACTATCACTAAAAATGCTCTGGGTCATAAAGTTAAGCTCAATACAATAAAAAGACATACACAAAAAAAAAAAAACAAGGTAGGGTTGAACGAACACGACGTTATACGCCCACTTTGTTTACTTCCGCCCTCCATTGCATTGGTAAATGCTATGGAAAATGCCTACCACCTGTGCCAGTTTGATTGTTGATGTCGAACGTCGGACAAAAGCAAACGCGTTTTCTTTTTTTTCTGTACCAGGGATTCGTACAAGCAAGGGGAAGGTAGCAGAGGAACTGAGAGAAGAAGACCTTTATGGATAAAGGTCATTAACCTAAAAGGCATTTCCAGCTCCATGGTTCGGGAAAATCCACTTACTGATCAAATGTGTAGGCAGTGGATTCTGCATTAAAGAATGAAAAATTTTAGGATTTTTGTGATGTTTGGAAGCTTGATCATTTGTTAACTGGCGATTTGTCCTTTGGCAGCTTGTTGAGATCAACGCCTTCTATGCTTTGTAATGCTTGATTCTATCGTGTTTTCCTGTTGTTGTTTTTTGTTCACAACGGGATTTAGCGATTCTTCGCTTCAGGACGCCATATTCATTAATTTAGAGTACCTGTTAAACGGCTGGCCGGTCAAAGTTCAATTTTAACACGTTCAACCTATAATAAACTGTGTGTGCCTAAGTGTCTCTAAGTGAAAAATATTGAAGCCTTGAGTCAGAATTTCAGTTTCGATCTGTGGCAACTCTATCGGAACAATAACACCATAGAGACAAAACAAAAGAAGGCAAAAAAACAAACAAACTAACTTCTGCCAGGATGGACACCTGAATAAGTAGTGATTGTTACTTCTTCACATATCGTTACTGTTTGTTAGCCATCTAGACAATAATAATATGTGATCAAAGTTATGACCAAACTTGCTTTGGCTATTAGGACCTTAATTCATCAAGGCATTTCATTCATAAGAAACAAGCTATATTTGCATTGAAGAAATACTTACGAATCATAGTCAACAAACCTCCAGTTTCGACCAATAACACTTTTGTAAGATGTTCCAGATCAGGACACTACGGCTTATTAAATGATTTGAGACACCGGGTCACATTTAAGAAACCATACTTGTCTGCACGTGCATTATTTTTTCGTGTATGGTTTTTATGTAACATGTCAACTACTTGTAAGGATACTTGAGATCATGATTCTCACACTGATTATTAGGTACGTATTAGAGATTGCTTATATCGAAATCATTATTAGAATACTAAGTAAAGTCTGCCCAGGTGCAATTTGCACTTCGCATTAAGTACTGTTATAAGTTTAAATTATATTTGTGTATAACAGAAACACATGTGAAATTCTTACCTTTTCGTTCACGTTTCCATTTGTAACGCAATTCAAATAAAATAAACACTCTATTCAGAAAGAAAATGGTGCCAAAGGTCCAGAGAGTCATCTGCTCTTGTGTGGTGAGATGGTCCGCGCCCTTTTCCTGTGAAAGTAAGAAAATGAGCAATTTACTACAACAGTCGCTGGTATTCGTTAACTATTACAGTAGTAGTTCAGGATCCATTATGTTCGTAGACATAATTATGTATTATGTGTAATTTGATCAAATGACTAATTAAGCCGGATTTGGCCATATTGAAGCGTATCATGTTAATCTGGCATTTTATTTATCAACATCATTTTGTCCATACATAGAGCAAATACTGAGGAATCACAATCAATCAAAACCGACAGAAATCAGTTCTGACCAATAAAAGTAAGTGCAGTTTTTCTAGCCCGTGCCCCACAACTGCTGTTAACATGGTTACAATTCAGAGGTTTTCTGAATGTCTTTCAAGAGATCCTAGTTTTGTCGTCTAGTTCCCGTATCTATGACCAAATGGTGCTCTGTTGCACAAGAAATGCTCAGCATGACTGCATGTTTTTTTACTTGTATTGTGTTCAGTTTGGTACACTTTCCTTGACAAAACATGTTGTACCGAGTGTATTATTAAAATGATTAATAGTAGAGTCAGTTGGGGCAAACATTATGGATTGTCGTGGTAAATGCAACAAACGTTGCATAGTTGTTGCAGATGGGGATACAAAACCAACTATGGATATAGAACCACCTCACCAGATGACCGAGACACCTCAAGATGACGAAATGACCTCTGCATTTCTTTATATTTGTTTGTATTTTGAACGATATGAATTCAATCCTAGAAAACTCAAAGAAAAGGATTTTTTTTTCTAAATTTTAATATGTACAGGGCTGCTCTTCAGGCTTTTTGTGATGACCACCTAAGTTTGCAAACTGACCTCTAAACTGACCGTGGTCACTACAACGCTAAGGCTGTGAATTACTGATATTTTCCGGATTTGATATTAAGATTTAAATTGAAATGGGAAGTATGTGCTCACATATCCGTTGTTAGTGGCCAGACTGACCACAGGCCACATAACTGATAAAAATGACCACTTTTGACAAACGCTAAATTGTGTCACATTCTGGGGATGGGGGGTGGGTAAAAATATTTTATCAATTTTATGACGTATAAAATCTTATGCTAATAACAAAACATGGTTTACTGACCTATAAATTAGTGAAATTAAGATCCAGCTGACCGATGGTCATAAGAAACCAAAACTGTGACGTTTAATGGACTCGGCCAAAGAACACCCCCATTCCAACTACAACGCTACCAGCTTTCATGTCACTGCAGACTGGAAAAGTCCAGTGTATTATCAAATAGACATAGGACAACAGTTTGTCGCAAAGACCGATGGAATGGAGACGACAGCTAAATAAAAATGGAATAGGCCTGCACATTCTGATGTTTATAAAAGAGTTGATTAATAATATCATTCACGGTGCAGCTTCTCCAGCTTTTCAACTTTCTTTCCGAAATCTTCTGCTGGGGGGCCATTATTCCTCAGGCTCATCTCAAGATGCAATCTTGTTGTCATAAATATTCACTCAGCTTAAGAACCCCCCCCCCCTCCCCCCCTGCTTTTTATGATGACTCAGCTTTAACAACGTAATGGTAAGGCTGGATGTGGTCTAACAGACGAGTCATAAAGCTGGGCAGTTAATAAAGCAACATTCTATTATAATAATATTCATTCTATTTTCAACCTGGATGGGATCAGAATATTATTCAAGAAAGCAAGCTTTACTCAATTACGAACTGCCGGGGCCAACAGTCGGGGACCCGAGGTAACGAAAGATTTTCAACTTATCTACCGACCATGATATTTCGACCTCAGTATAAATTTATTCATGAACTACTCTCTCCATCTCTCTCTCTCTCTCTCTCTCTCTCTCTCTCTCTCTCTCTCTCTTTATCTCTCTCTCTCCACACACACACATACACACACACACATATATATATATCATATATATATTTAGCAAGTTGTTGCCTCCATTGCATCGGTCTGTGCGACCTGCTTTTGTCGCAGCAGCACAACCCATTCGTTATTAAATTAATTCAAACTTGTCCTTCTTTCTTTCCACTCAAACAATTGATTCTAAAATTCGTTCTTGTAGCGTGTGTATTTTTCTTCACAAGTGGAAATGAAAGGCCCGGATTGTTGCATCTCCCACCCATGCCGTTGATTGCTTAGAACTACCGACTTCTCGGCTCTTTCTTTCTGGCTGAATTAACGTATTCGAAAGATATATCCGTATCTATGATCTATATCACTTCAATTCAGCAGCAAAGATTGTTTGCAACTCAAAACCACTTGTAAATGCTTCGGTCCCCTCTATCAACGCAATGGCAGCGGGCCTTTGCTTTCGTTGATACATATCCGGCTATTACTAGAGCGCTCCGCTCGTCAGACGGAAGTACCTGAAGTGCACCGTTCTGATATACTGTGTCCTGGGTAGTACTCGTTAGCATGCGCCTGGCACGATGGCCTGACGGGCAGACCCAGTACTCAAGTCGAGCCTTGGTTTCTCCAGTCGCTGCCCGCCTGAGCCATCGAAGCAACTCTCCTTGATGCTACTAGGCACGATTTAGAACCTGGCCGTATTTTGTAGCAGAAAGACGAAATTCCTCGAGATATCCATGGAAGTGACTCCTCTTAGCCCCAAGAAAATCACCCTTGGAAAATCTCGGTGAAACCGAGATCAGTTCTCGTGGTGAAAATAGATTATCCCCCCCTCCCCCCGGCCGCCCCACCATAAAAAAATAAAATCTCTACTGCATCTAATATTTTTTTTAAAGGTTTGATTGGTTCTTTTTTGAAAACATGATGATCTCATTATTTATGTTGTGATTCACCTTGTGAGGTTTTAATTCAACCTGAAATCAGCTGAGCGTGCTAGGTTGCGATACACCATAAATAGATTACATAAATAAATCAACAATAATAAACATTTAGATACATTACACTAAGAGATTAATTTTTCTCATATTTCCACACGGTGAGTGAAGATTTGACAACAGGACACAATTATTCATATCTTTCAGATGGCAGCATGCAGTTTCTCTTCACTTTTAAGGGGCTGTGGGCGGGTCCTGAAGGTGACTTTTGTTATTAAGAGAACTAGACAATATTAACCATCATAATCGAAATCAGGATGTCTAAATTACCAGAATTTTTTTTTTTTTAAGTTTTTCATATCGTTGCCATGGAAACGCCTCCATTTTGGTTTTGAGTCCCCAAAAAGTGTCAACTTCAATATAGAAAGGCTTCGCCAAATTTTACTTGATTTATTTGAAACTTTTTCTATGTCTCATTCAATCCAATTAAAAACTTTATAAAGTCAGGAATTTTGATATCTTTTACAGTTCTAATGTTAAACATGTTATGAATATTTGATAATGGTATGCAGCGGAATTTCATTTTTTTCCTATTTTCTATCACCAAAAAATTATTTTAAAAAATGATTGAAAAATAAACAAATTTCCTTCTGTATGATTTTTTTGATTGGTTCAAATATGCTGGGTATAGAACAGTCGGATCTGGGGGAAACACTGAGGAAGGGGGGGGGGAGTGGGGCATGCGGATTAGTATCATATGAACGTATGTGTCGACATGTACTAAAAGGTCTCATGAAGTACTAGCTTTTGAACCTGTTACAGCTCATCTCAGCTATCCGCAAGAAAAACAATGTAACATAATCAGCACTCTTCTTTTGTTACTGGTCTACACCTTCTTGTGATCTCTTGTCTTCTTTTTGCACCTGCAGGGAAAGCAAAGTGACTTTCTTCTTGGGGCATCTTTCACAAACGGTAACAAATTCCATATCGTAGTGCAACGTTATGAAAAGAAGAACTTGAAACAAAAGCTCTGTCCAGTCAGATGTTTTCTTTACGTCGTTATGTACGTCGCGATCTAAATCTGATAAATACGTAGGGCATCATCTCCGCCGAAGAGATGGGAAGGCTCCATTTATTGCTCCATTTACAGTCCACCAATCATTGAACTAGAAGCGAAGTGAAGGCCGGGGATGATCACGCACTCTCCTATGTTTTACCAAGGCAGTATAGTGGTATTGTGTGCTTGTATAGACGTAAATGGGATGTCTCAGGCCTGTTACCCTGACCTAGACATGTGGGGAACATATAAATAAAGTTCTCGACACCAAGTATTCACTAAAACTCGTGGTTTGGTGGTGACACTGAGATGTTATTTAGGCTTAATTATGCAACCCATTGGCGTCATTTTTGTGCCTTTTTCTTGACCTCACTAAAAGACATATTTAAGGGTTATAAACATTCAAAATGGCCATACTGTTAGTAAAATAGTGTTCCTAAATGGATAAACTAACTGAAAAGTACAAAATCTTGATACCGATATTTTGAAGACTAATTTCCATTTCAGGACTTCGTCCCCCTCCACCCCCCCCCCCCCCAACCCCTTAATGCCACAAAATCCAAGATTTTCGTTGAAACGAGTTGTTATAAGGCAGACGTATTCTTGAAATCATCACACATGTGTGAGTAAAAAGGGTGATACACCAGGAAACATTTAACTATCTCAATTAATGTTAAAAATATTCAGTTCCAATTTTCCTAGAAGTGGTCAAATGGATTTGAATACTGTTTTCTACCGGGGTCTATAGATGGAGAAGGAAATTGCGAGGATGTATATCACATTTAAACAAAATTAAACCATGCGTTTATGAATATGTCATTAGCCTGAGACCCACGCATTCTGATAGTGTAAGTTTGCACTTTTACAAGGCAGCAACCTAATTATGTAGAGTTCCTGAGCTGAATACTTCAAAACAATGCCAAGCATTAGAAACAACAATTAAAAAACTGTACAATAAATTCTGATAGAAATTAAATCGGATACTTCTCCTGGAATTCATTCTGTATCATCTTTTGTTGTTGCTGTTGCTTTTTTTTAACGGGAGACACAATTATTTTCCTACATTTTAGCCTTGTTACAAACCCAGCTGCCATCACAATTTTTGTTTAAAAACTAAAGAACTGCTTTGTTTTGCTTTAAGATTATTCCAAAGAACACTAGAATCAGAACTCTACTCTCAAAAGTGTGCGCATTTCAGCCATATCGTTTGGCGCAAAAGTCTATTGAGACATGGGAGAAGGAATGAGGAAGATTGATACGATAATAGAATAATATATATATATATATAGCCCAGACCCACAACCAACAACCAATACAAAATAATGAGGGGTGGAATTCAGCAACACTTCTTTCAATCATGAGGAAGCTAGTATTATCATGGCATCTCACAGGGTTCGTGAAATCAATGGTTGTTATCGTAACGTTCAAAGTCAACTCAGATTATATACTGCTCTTTCTCGCTCACTAGTTTAGGTGGAAACACGAAATTCTGATCAATATTAGTGGCTTTCATGAAGACAATTTTAACCACCGGTAATGTCTTGTCCGTCAATAATGTTTGTCAGCAACCACAAAATACTACGTCCTTGCGGCTCATGCCATCAATGGAGGAACATTCGTTTGCTGTCTTTAGAAACACTACAGTTCTTATCAAGTTAAAATGTTAATATTCCCTTGACTTCCCAGATTTGGTCAATCCCGACTTTAATTCATAGTTTCTCTACATCATCGGACGCCAGGGACAACCTTGAACACAATGCATCTTTTTAGTGTGAAAATTACAGCGCCAAAGCTACTCAGATTTCCACCATCCACGGATATTACTATTAGGCACACTGTTCCCGCGTTAACTATCAAGTGTTGCCGTGGAAAGTTGCTGGTGGCCCAAGTCCACCAGACTCATCAATTTGCGGTGTGACTAGATGTTCTGTGAAGCTACATCTTCGAGCTTCAACAAAGGCTCTTTACCTGTTACGTTGCAGTCGCAAAACGAGTTGCAGAGCAAACTAAAGTATAGACCTATAGGTCTATTAACAACCTCCGCAGCAGCAATCCTGTCAGGGATGAAACAGCTGAGATGAACCCAGCTGAAGTCGCTCTTGATAAAGGCCCCGTGCAAAGATGAGACATTTCTATTAATCAGGAAGGAAGTTATAGATGAAAAATAATGCACCTCAACTTTCTAGGGGGCCATTATGAACCATAATTTCACTGTTTCTCGAGAACGTTAAAGTTGTAGAATAAACTTAATATATGAACAAAACGACAAAGCGTGCGAACTGAAAATACAGTAAAAAACAACAACAAAAAGCGGTTAATGCAAAGTTAGAAAAAGAAGAGAATGACATAACCATATCGTGGTAGGAGGCAGACCTGAGGACACAGAGTGAGAGAATAAGGATGATGAAGGCGATGTACTTACAATAAATGCAGCGGCGACAACGGTGGAGCTGTCTACGGATATCAGGAAAAATGGCCATAAGCCATGAAATACTCGTCCAACCTAAATTGGATTGACAGAAACATATTAGACTAGACTAGATGAGTGCTCAGTGTATAAAGCTTCGAGTAACTTTCGTACAGTGGGCTAGGAAGAGCAGGTTATGATACTACAGTTCCAGGTTACGGCGATGAAATACCATTGTTCTACTTCAGTCTCACATTGATAGTCACGCCGTATAGAATGTTTCATTCGGTAAAAAGATGTAGTAATGCTTCAGAAAATAGTGTATTTGGGTATGCTACCTATAAAGGCGAGCTGTTTACATGTGTGTATTATAGGTGTCCGAGTTCTACTCAGAAACCACGAATAATAAACGTCTAAGACCAATATTCTTATTCGGCAACACCCAGCAAATGACTGAATATCATTTACGTCGACCGAAGACTGTTTAAAAAATGCAAGAGGAGCAATGAGCAAAATACTGTTAAGGCCGCCAAGCCATTAATCTCGGACGTCTTGCTGTCTTCAGGACTCACGCAACAACGAGCACCGCGGAGCATTGAATCAGAATTGATGCGAGATTGTAGAAATAACCCAATAGATTACTGGAGAAAATACAATTGGAGGTTGATAAGGAGGGGATGAGAGGAGCAGATGATGAAGTGAGGAGGATTTATCCAGAGCATCACCGCATGCCTCTGTTAGTTACTCAGTATAATACAATGAGTCACTTTACATAAAAAGGGGAGATAGTGGGATCTGAGAGACAGTAGCTCCCGGGACTCCAGCAAGACATGTTCGACTGTCCTGTGGCGCACCACAATAAAAATTATATGTGGACATTTGCATTCGCGGAGTGGATTGAAGCGATTGAGATGACCATTTAATTGGAGGTGACCGACCTCATAAGTTGGATTATCGTCTGATGTTTCCTCTCCAGCTTATGGATGGCTTCTTTAGGGTCTGGTTTCTTCAGTGGCTGTAAGCCCTACAGTCTTTGTTATAGCTTGCCCATTGGCGTAGCCATTTCTCGCGCCCGAGTGAACGGACTTTGGCTCTGACTGCTGGGTAGGACGGAAGGTTATTGGGCTGCTCTACCCTAGTCCCAAGTTCCTCTAGGGTATCTGCAATTCCTGTGTGCGCGGGAATCCATTGTAAGTGGACCTCGACGCCGTATCCGCGTATGATTTTATAGTAGATCTGTCTGATCGTTTCCATTCCGTGCCCTTCGAGATTACGGTTATGTGATTTAACGGCCAAGAGCGTGGCCATCGAGTCTGACAACACATGGATACCCGTTGGGGTTATCATTCCGGTTTTCAAAGTCATTGAAAACTTTAGTCAGTGCTCTCAGCATCGCTGTCGCCTCAGCATCGAAGTTGGAACCGTTCGCCCCTGTCGGCCAGTGGATCTTTTTGGTGGGAGTGCAGTCTGGGTAATAGATTAATGCTCCATATCCCGCGTTTTGGGTCGCCTGCACTGCAATACCGTCAGTGCAAGCCTTAAACGTCGCAATAGTCTCCTTAGTCGCTATTTTCAGAATCACTGGGTTGATCTCCCTAGTCATGCTACTATCCGGGAGGGTGGTTTTAATCGATGGGGATTTTAGGGAGACGTGGAGCTCTGTCTTCAGTAATCGAAGTGGCAGTCGGTCTTGCCGCAGCTCACACTCCTCAGTTAGTGGTTTAGTTTTGCTTAGAAACGACTTCTTCTGGGGTGTCTCCGGTGGCCGTTGGAGTTCAATCTCACTTTTGAGAGCCAATCGATTTCAATTTGTTATCCAATTAAGTAAAATATAATAATGTCAAATCTGACTCATCTGGTCTGTCACGAGCGAGTGAGCGAGGATCAGTAGTTACGAGAAGAGGGTTCGAATAAAGTTAACCCACGGCCCACGGGAAATGAAAAGCGTGCATGTTGAGAGAGGGGGGGGGGCGGAGTCTGAATGAGGCGAGAGCGCTGTCTTACTATCACTGCACACTAAGACGTCCTAAAGAGCGGACGCAGGAGAAAGCCCAGAGGGCGAACATAAGGAGAGCAGTCGGAAGACTTGGGAGGGTGTTTTTCCAATGATGACTGGTAGGTGAAACGAATTGATAATAGTTGTGATTGATGTATTATATTCGTCTATTAGCATGATGTAAATAAGTATATGTGAGGAATGTGGAAGTCCTTGATACTGTATATAGCAATGTGCGCCATGAGCGATAGATGAAAGTTGAGTTCATGGATTTGTAGCGAGAGTGAGTATTGTGTACTACGGTGGAGGTGTGTTACCGTAAGATGTTTGGTGAGTGAAATGTGAACTATTGTGTGTACGCTTCATGAGTTGTAAGGAGGGGTGAAGTGAATAGAAGTGGTAGGGTATTATACCAATGTAATGTTATTCTTGTAGGTGTCGGGGACGGGCCGAAGAGCCGCCTCGGTGAGCAAAGGGGATAGGCCAGCATAGGGCCGAAGGCCACACATAGGCCAGGAGTGAAGCTGTCGGTGCGGACAGTAGAGGCACATGAAGTCGTGGCAGTCGGGCCACCGACAGGGATGTATATATGATCGTGAATGTGCTATTGAAATGATAATGTGCTATTGCCATGTTGATGTGCTATTGAAATGCTAATGTGCTATTGCCATGTTGATGGGCTATTGAAATGTTAATGTGCTATTGCCATGTTGATGTGCTATTGGAATGCTAATGTGTTATGGCAATAGGAAGGGGCTATTGAGAGACTGCGGTGCCAGTGAATTATTAATGTGCTATTAAGACCCTGAGTGGAGAGGCTGAGGCCGAAGTGTATTTAGAGTAATTACCGGGTTGTGGACCCGAGGAAGTGTGCTTACGGGAGAGGGCCGTGGACGGCAGTTAGTTAAGTAGTATAATGTATGTCATTGCATTTCTATGTTTATCTTATGTTTAATAAATGTGTGAGTCTGATGGGTTGTTCTGTTAAGTGTTATACTTGTTCGTTCGTGATTGTTGTCTTGTTATAAATATTGCATCTCCCAGTCTGGGATTTGTGACATGGTCAACTCGGTAGTTAAGTCGGATAATATGGTGATATTGAGACAACATTTTTTTTTTTTTTTTAAGCATTTCATTCATAAATGAATAATAATAAAAACAGTTTTTTTTACACAAATAGATGAGTTATTTTTTTTGTGCTCTGCCAATAACAAACCCAATTTCCACACTATGCTTTTGAGACATGCTGAGCAGCTTGAAGCAGTTTTTCATAAATGTATCGAGGCGAATTATGTAGACTATTGTCATACAGCTTCTCCCCAGAATATGTCCTTTTAAAATATAAAAATGCTTAGTTAAAGCAAAAAAAATAAATAAACTCAAGTATCAATGCCAGTGGGACACGTTTCATTGCCCGAGGTAGAATTTGTTGTCTTTCATCAGTAGTAACCACCTGGAGTTTATTTCTATAATTAAAAAAAATGATTTTTAGGAATACCTTTCTATGCCAAAGTACAGATCATTTGGCAACTTTGCATGTGGCCTTGCAACACTGTGTCCTAATTACACTTTTTCTTCCAATTTGAGCCATTGAGTTTGGATTTTTTGTTTTGTTTGTTTTTTGTTTGCTCGTTGTCTCTTTAATGTGCATTAAACTGCCTGCACGTAATTATTCTGAAAGTTTTATACAAATCAAATCAGATGTCACACAAAAACTATTTTCAATACTCGCAAACAAGAAGGACAAAATATGGCAGAAAGAAACAGTTGTGTGAAGCAAAACATCGTTATGAAAAATAATACAGAAACGATACATTTTTTTTTTGTTGATATTACAACACCGCGAAAGACAAAAGTCAAAATCTTAAAAGAAGTCTTCCACTTGTACCGCTCAATACTTGTATTTGTAAAGTGTTGAAAAAAAAAAAAAAAAAAATCCTAAATTGCACACGGGGATTCAAATGGAAAGTTATTTTAATAACCAAAACAGTGAGTACTGGCGTGTACTCAAATAAACATAAAAGAAATGTATCTCTAAACTATTGAATGGAGAGACAGGGCATTAGACTCCCAACCTTCAGCAAGTAAATGACCTTCCTAAACGTATGGGAACATACTTCAATTAAAAACGTCATTAAGACAACTCACTATCAAGCCACATGCACAGTTATTCCTGAAACATAATTCGTGAAACGAACTATACTGTAATTCCTATATTACACTTAAAAATAAAAATACATTTCACCGTCTAAACCGTTTAGTGGTTTGTCTGTTCATCTTGTGGACTGTCTGATCATCTTCTTATATTTTTGAAGATCCCAACACAAGTGCAGCATCTGGAATTTGCTCCTGAAGGATTCTCTTCTTCAGTTTTCCTATTCCCCTTTACATTGAAGTATTAACTTAGGTGAAAGTTATCTTAATAACCAAGACAGTGAGCACTGACATGTACTCAAATAAACATTAAAAAATGTATCTGTGAACTATCGAATGGAGGGTCAGGGCTCTAAACACCCAACCTTTAGCAATGAATGATTTGCATAGACAGTTCGGAAAATACTTGAATTCAATACTTCATTAAGACAACTTGCTATGAAGCCACATGTAAACTTTCATGTAAATATACATTCGGAATTGATAAACATATTATTCCTGAAAAATCCCGTATTTTCTTCATGAAATGAACCATACTGCATTTCCTCTATTACATTTTTTGGGAAAAAAAAAAACACCCTCTAAACATAATTTATTGATTGCCTGTTCATATCGTGGTGTGTCTGTCTATATTCTTACCTTTCTGACAAGTTCGCTGGACCCAGACTTCGCTCCTGAAGGGTTCTCTTCTTCAGATGTTCTCTTTCCCGTTATATTGAAGTAATGAGTTATATTCCTCTTGAAAAAAGTTAGTACGACCCCGTAGAAAATCGATAATTTGGATTTCTTGGCATCAAATGGTATGACAACGAATAAGAGACATATCTGTAATGTGGAATAAAAAGAAAAATAATGAAGAAACATTAGAAACAAGAGTCGCCGCTTATTAATATTTTTATTCGTATTACATAAATAATCACCAACAGCAATAATTAAATCGCAGCAGTAACCGTAAGCGCGTCTCTAAACCAGTTGCCATATCCAGATTTCTGTAACTTTTACAACGTATTAGACTTGACAGTGACAGGGTAAACTGTGCGCTCTATTTAGACATTTTAAAAGTCACTGAAATTCTTTGGAGATCTGCATAGGAAGAGAACTGCGGTCCAAGTCCTCTTTTCTGAATAGCAGTAAAATCAGTGGCGATACATGTCTGTATTAATTCAAGACATCAAAATTGTACTACAGAGTTTCAGTGTTACTCACTCCTAACTTTACAAAATATATTTTGTTATCTTTATGCTGTATTTTAACCATGGGATTTTTATTGATAGACTATATTAACAGAATAAGGTGAAGTCCAACCACGGTATTTAACTACCTTCAGTCATTGCCTATTTTAATTTGTCAAAATACTTTCGAATTCGTATGAAATGAATATTTTTTTCCTTATGATTAGAAAGAATGAGGACAAATGGGAATATACCTCCTACTAACAAAAGGGGAAAGCATGAAATGTTCTGTGCAGGATGTTAAATGACTATGTGCCAAAATTCATAACCATATCCAAAGCTTTCCAAAGACACTTTCTCATTATTCCATAAAGACATTCCATCCACAGATTTATGGAAATCTATACCGATATATTTACATTAATTACTTACCTTCCAGAATTTGTTTTGCCGATAAGCAAGGAGATATTGCCAATATAATGAAATGTGTTTTATCCATATTACCATTATTATTTGCTTTGCTTTAACAGTGAACATCTTCACGATGTCATTATGTGGTACAGCACAGGGTTAGTAAAAGTCCAGAGTATTTCTGGAGCTTAATTCTAGATGTGCTCGTGTAGATTTGCACACTTTTCGTTTACTTACAGTACTGTCTTGCTAAAAAGTAACTTTTTCAATTTGAAAGTTAACAGGAACACATTCATAATTATAGTACCTTTTTTTTTGTTGTCGTTTTGTTTTGTTTCTTTTGTTTTCTCAATAGCAGTTTCAGGTGAAGTGACCATGGTTTGAACTGAGTTTTTCAACTTAGCTTTATACTTCACCCCCACCACTAGCCCCCCCCCCCCTACACACAAAACCTTCTACGACAATTCTGTAAGAAAAAATTCTTTCATTATTGGCGCAGCAATACATGAGCAGCAGACAATACACACGTTAGTGTTCCCAGAAAGGCATGATCTTCATGTTTTTTTTTCAAGATGGTTTGAATCCTGTCGCATGGGCAATGTTTAAATAATTGCATAGCCAAGGGAATCCATTTTAAAACTAAAAGCGCAGATTAGACATGCATTTCTGCGAACATAACGTGTATAACATCTTCTCGAGATCCACTAACCCCCAATAACAGATCCAGCTCCACTAAGGTTTGAAGCGTACTGTCTGAGCATACACAACCAAAGCAACAAGACCAATGATCCTGCTGACGGATGTCCTCATTTCTGCTGTCATACGAACAAAAAAGGAAAATCCCACACAGCAGCAGGGCAGCGAGTGATATTTCTATAGCAAGCTGGAAGATTTGAAAAGCAAAAAAAATCACCCCATGAATTAAAAAAACAAAAACGTCATGACAGCTGCCTCACGTGGCACACCTTTAGATAAGTGTCAAGAAGCCGGTATCCCAAGCTCCCTGCCTCCCACCACTTTATGTGTACCCAGGAGGGCGTGCTTTCGTGAGCCCCTGTTAACCTAGCATAGATTGCCCTCTCCGACGAGAATACTAAAGAGCTGTCTCGTATGCAAAATGTCTCCTAGCAACACTCTGACATCGGGAGGCAATCTAGCATACGTTACTATTTATTTCTGTATCTTGTTACTTGTGAGCACCTTATAAAAAAATGCATGTCAAGTGCGGATCGGACCTATCCTAAAATTCGATGATCTGGATCAATAATACAAAGACATCAAAGCATAATATTAAAATTATGTTGGTGACCACCAGTTATTTGAGACTTACTTGAAGTATTTTTGTTTGTTTGTTTGTACTTGTCGAATGGTCGTATAAATGCACGAAACGAGCAGCAACCAGAGGATATTTTGTCCTTTGATGTAGCCTGAGAACGGCTTCCACTAAGAAGGTCAAACTAGCTGATACCCTCAATATGTGCAAAAATTGCAGAATGGAGCATTTGCTTGCATTTTAGTTTTATTCCTATTAAAGTTAGTGGTGCCATATTTTGCGGTCTACATTTAAAAAAAAAAAATGAGGCAAATTCCATAGACGTCTGCAGAAAGTTTCCCCAGGCTGGTAAATTTTCAACTTGTTCAAATATAGACATATTTTATATCAAAAAGAAGGACATTTTTCTGCTGGCTTCAAAATTGCAATGCAACAGAATGTTCATTTTCAAGTTATACGTGATCAAATGTAACACACTCCTTAGGGGCACCAATCGTTACCAAAAAAAGATCTTTCACTATTAACGTGTATTAAATACCGTTAGTTCCTTTACCTTTTTTGGATGAACTAAACCTATGGGGTTTGTTAAAAATTTAGAGCAAATACAATTATATAAGTGACCAAAGCAGCACTTAGAATCATAACATTTCAATGAAAAGAGGGATAATTCGTGACATACATTTGTCATCACAAGAAAAATCACCCAAACAAAAAACTACTTTACACAATAAATCCCACACCCCAGAATCAAAGAAAAACGTGTATTTAAAGTAGTAGGACGGACGCGCACATAACAACATAATAAACAAGGAACCAAAATTGAAAACTATTTCCATAAAATATTAGTTTAAATTCGCAAAGAAATGATAGCACTCTTCCATCCACTGCTGGTTCTCTCCAGAATCCAAGTGGATGAGACATTTTCACGGCTTCTAATGACTGTCACAATTTCTGGGTACATGTAAACTTTTCCACGTTTCGTAGACCATTCTAAGAAGAAATTCTAAATCTGTGATGTCGTAAATCTACTAATAAATATATATAAACTCTTCAATTGGAACGTTTATGGACTGTTTATATTTTTATTCATATTCTCTTTGCATCAGTCATGCACATAATACGGGACATTCAAAGGGCGGCTGCTGCTGCTCGGTTGATGGTGAATTTGTGAATAATTTCCGTAACTCATAGGTTAAGAAAGAATGAACCGATTCCTAACTAATCCACCGATTAAATCTATGTTACCTAATATCTTACTGATATTGAATTGGAACATTAATTGTTGTCTGAAGCGCCTGGAAAAATTTGTACATCCCTTGATGCAAATTAGTTTGACAGGTGCTATGAATTATCTGTTGTTCATAAAGCTGTATTATTAATATAAGCACCAGCATCTGCATGATCAAGATTTCAATGAAGTTGAAGATGGCAGAACATGACATAAAGGACATCAAAACAAAATGAAAATTCCACAAATAAAACATTATCGAAATAGTCATTGCCAATGTATGTGGATAATCAGCAAGAAATCAAATGGCACAATGTGATAATTTAAACACTAGGATAATAAGAAAAAGAAAATGAAAATGATCGATAATGATGACTGTTATCATACATGATGATACTACATTATGAAAATATTTTTTCTTACCTTTGACATCACCTCATCGGGGCGAGAAATTGCTCGGGCTAGTGAATAGGCGCACATGGGTAAAACACAGAGAAACGAAGCTAGCATGTTTAAAAAGTCCATCGTTTCACCACGACCAGCACAGTCTTTTAACCACCCACAAATCTGCCACCCGATATGACCTACTGTGGACATGAATTGAAAAAGAGAATGGCATTACAGTGGCGTTCTTTACCTCCCGTCATTTGTTTTTGTATAACCATCGATCGTGGACGTAACGATTCAGGCCATTTCAAGTAAATAGTATCATTCCTTTTTCAGATAGAGATATAGGAGAAGACATCACGTTTGTAAAAGAAGTTTTGACAATCTTCCAGGAGGTATCATAAACTGTATTATAATACAATATGACATTAAACAGGAGTGATTCTCTTACCTAGTGATATGAATGACCCCAATAGCTTGCGGACCGCTAACAGACAAATGTAAGATAGATGTATGTGGCCCATCTGTTCAGATCGGTAAAGAAGTGGGATCTGGTCACATGAAGTTGTATTTAACACATCTGGGTCCTTTATCATGCAACATATTTTGTACATACGCAGAGAAAATACTGAGAACCGATTGGCCAACAAAAGTGCACTTTCTTCCCTTCAGCCCGTGCGAATTGATTACCAGCTTGACATATTGGATCCCATAATATTCATTTATCTGCTGGTTTCTGAGCCTACTCATCGAAGTGGACGGATGGGGGTTAGGCCAATGCTAGAAGTAATGATGAAAAAAAAATAGCGATGTAAAGTGAAACAATTACATATCATGAAGATTACGAGGCATGGCCATTTACATTGTGTGTGTGTGTTCAAAGATTCACTTCCAGCGAATGTTTTTAAAGGATTGCAACTCTTATAGGGCTCTCATAGAAAATCGGTGATCAGTTATAATGCTTTTTGAGGGAATAAAAGGACTGCAGAAGAATGCACATAGGGGGATAACGGTCGTAGTGAATCTTAAAATACAACAACAAACAACAACACATAATTCTGCACTCACAAAACAGCTGCAACAACAGCGATAATGTCAATGTCTTCATGTCTATCTCAGACATTGCTTACCTGAGAAAACAACAACACATAATTCTGCACTCACAAAACAGCTGCAACAACAGCGATAATGTCAATGTCTTCATGTCTATCTCAGACATTGCTTACCTGAGAAAACAACAACACATAATTCTGCACTCACAAAACAGCTGCAACAACAGCGATAATGTCAATGTCTTCCTGTCTATCTCAGACATTGCTTACCTGAGAAAACAACAACACATAATTCTGCACTCACAAAACAGCTGCAACAACAGCGATAATGTCAATGTCTTCCTGTCTATCTCAGACATTGCTTACCTGAGAAAACAACAACACATAATTCTGCACTCACAAAACAGCTGCAACAACAGCGATAATGTCAATGTCTTCCTGTCTATCTCAGACATTGCTTACCTGAGAAAACAACAACACATAATTCTGCACTCACAAAACAGCTGCAACAACAGCGATAATGTCAATGTCTTCATGTCTATCTCAGACATTGCTTACCTGAGAAAACAACAACACATAATTCTGCACTCACAAAACAGCTGCAACAACAGCGATAATGTCAATGTCTTCCTGTCTATCTCAGACATTGCTTACCTGAGAAAACAACAACACATAATTCTGCACTCACAAAACAGCTGCAACAACAGCGATAATGTCAATGTCTTCCTGTCTATCTCAGACATTGCTTACCTGAGAAAACAACAACACATAATTCTGCACTCACAAAACAGCTGCAACAACAGCGATAATGTCAATGTCTTCCTGTCTATCTCAGACATTGCTTACCTGAGAAAACAACAACACATAATTCTGCACTCACAAAACAGCTGCAACAACAGCGATAATGTCAATGTCTTCATGTCTATCTCAGACATTGCTTACCTGAGAAAACAACAACACATAATTCTGCACTCACAAAACAGCTGCAACAACAGCGATAATGTCAATGTCTTCCTGTCTATCTCAGACATTGCTTACCTGAGAAAACAACAACACATAATTCTGCACTCACAAAACAGCTGCAACAACAGCGATAATGTCAATGTCTTCATGTCTATCTCAGACATTGCTTACCTGAGAAAACAACAAAGGATATAGCTAAAGGCCAATCCGGGTGGTCAGTCTCGAATTTGTAGACTGCTCCTGCCATGACGAGGATGAAGAATATGATGCAGGTGACGCGAGTCAGCATACACGGTAGACTGGCACCATGACACTTAATCTTTACGTGGCGGAGGAAAACAGAAAGTTATTTACTTTTAATGCCCAAAGACATACCATTCATTCTGGAGGCCGACCATTCAGTGCAGCATTGTCTTTTGCACAATGGAACAGGACCGAAAAGCACAGGATTTTAGAAAACGACAAAATCAACAGCATTGTTATTAAGACAACCCTAATTGTTAACCCCCCCCCCCACACACACACACACTTCCAAAACAAATATGCAATGTACGACTTTCGATGAACTTTATTCTTCTGCTGTCAAACAACAATGTATAACCATTTTATTATGACTGAATATTGTCTTTCAATGTCCAGTTTCAGTTATCAACGTTTTAATCTTTCCCCTAATAGGCTTTTGCTGAACATGCTTTCATGGGTAGACCATACCACTTAACATGCATTACCGATGATAAACTTCATTCGATTTTGTCTTACAAACAAAATATCCATTATCTCATCACAAAATCCCCGACCACAAAGACGTGGACGGATAACACTTATCTACTTAAGGCTTATGCTACTTAATAATATCAACATTTTCATTTTTTGGTGAATTTGAAAAAAAACTTCGATTTTGGCTTCTTAATCCATTTTTGTGTGTGGCACGATGTGCAAAAGAATGAGCGCTTTTAGGGTTTAAACTGGTGTCGATGTATCATTTTTGTACTGTTGTAATAGGAATTTTGTGAACTCTTCAGTGATTTTCTCGAAATTGATATTTTGAGCAGAAAAATTCATAAGATCGTTTTTTTTTTTTACTTTTTGTCCAAACAAGGTGAAAATTATTTAGATATTTTGTGAATGTATACTCTACATTTGTAAAGTGCAAAATCTTTACCCATTTTTGTTTCATTATTATTCGAATGAAGGAGAACTAATAAAAAATGAATCATAAAGGAACAGCAGTGAACTATCAGAGACAGAATAAATGAATTTCAAACCCCTATATACAAAGACTTATGCGTGTCTTACGTTACCACATGCCAGGTTTCAGAACAATTGGTGAAAATATATAGAAGTTATAGGAAAAATAGAAATGTACGACAAAAATTCAAGATGGCCTCTACTGTTATTATGTACATTATGTTCCTTTATCATGTCCTAAGAAACCAATGGACAGATCTATAAAGTAAAATATGCAATGTAAGAAGAAACAGTGAAAGTATTTTTTTAGCAGCACACGTTTCTATACATAAAAAAAAAACAACGAAAAAATCGCCCGATTTGTATAAAGCCTTACCGCCCCTCACACAGCTCGAATTTTTCTGAAATTTGCCTTCCTTTCGATCTAAAGAAGGTTCTTTCTCTTAGATCTGGAGACTTGAGATGGTAGGGAAATATCTTTTTTTAGTTTGTTTTGTGTCGCTGATTTCGGCTTCGCTTCTCTTTTTCACCTGCACATGAGCCAGTCTTGACATAACTTTCTCTCGACAGGATTTGGTGAATATTAGAAAAACCACAGAAAAACTGTTAGTCGCAGCAGATTATTCTGTTAAGATTTTTTACATTTCCTATTGAAATATTTTATTGTTCGACTGTTTCATCTGTCCCATTTTTCTATTTTTGTTGTTGTATTTTGGGGTTTTTTGTTGATAAAGGCAATAGCAGAAATATCGAACATTTTCTGTCTTCTTTTTTAGTTTGCATTGTATCGTTTGGTTGTTATTTCTTACGCGCGGCTTTGCTACATACAATTTTTTCTTTTTGCCCAATTTTTACGAGGCATTGGCGAACACACATCAAATATCTTTCTTTCATTCACTACAGAATAGATCACATCACTTTACCCCCACCCTCCTTAATTTCCCATATTGTTGGTAAGGTCAAGAAACGTAATGGGCGGCGGAACAACATTTTGTTTTGTTTCTTTCTGCCTGAAGTGACCTTTTTTGTCATTTATTGTTTGCAGAACAGGGTAGTTACTTGAACAAATTACACAGCATGCAGATTGTCGCCATTTTATGTCGAGACTGGTCTCCATTCATGACGTGGCGCATTGAACAATTCCTGGCATGAGGATTGGGAGTGCAATAAGACTGATCTAAAAACAAACAAAATAATGTGAAAGTACAGACAAAACGAAGCAAATCCTTTATAATCACTCAGATTTAAAACTAATAAACAGTTCATCTCCGGCAACGCAGGGACCACCATTGGTATAAAGAAAAAAAAATAGAAAGATACAGGCAATCATTTTTGCCATTTGCAGTAAGCGTTCGTAATGTCTCCTGATTAAATATGTTATGATCTTTGTACTTGTACCTAGTCATTCGTGTAGATCTTGCGCCTACGGTAGATGTTATATATAGGCCTGCTGGTAATGTTGACTATTAAAGTGTTTACGTAGACAGGTGTGAGCGGGGAAGAAAGAATGATTTTAGAGTTATGAAGTTTAGAACCATTTTTGGGTAGTGATATTTTTTCTTAGAAAAAGCCACCCATCTTTTAAAAAGCGTAATCCGACGTCATGGTAATTTTGCATTTAACTGGTGAAAGTCATTGGCATACACGCAAAAATTCACGCCAATATCTTTCTGAACAAATTCAACTTATTAATACAAATTCTGCAAATTTGACCACCTGTATTACATTACAATATACAGAAAACCTTATGTTTGAATTTTCACTAAAAAGGATTCTCAATTTCTGTGTTTTATCATTCAAATCACATGTTGGGTTTTGATATTTTGAAATAATAAAGAAAAAGACTTGGTTTAATTGTACATTAAATATAAACATTAAAAAGAATCTGAGCAAGTGCTGTTCAGCGTCTCATCATGGTGAAGAAATTATCTTTCATGAGAGATTCAGGGGAATAGATCAATCAAAATAAAAATGTATTTTCTACTGTTTCAAGCAGTAAAGCAGCGCCTTAAATCCTGTATTTATAAACCCATAAAAAAAGTATTGAGTATGTAAGAAAGTGTGAGGGTCATGAAATGTAAAAAAAATGATCTCAGTTATGACTTGATGGGAAGCTGTGTATGTAGTCTGAAAAAAAAAATCAACATCAATTTTTACAACAATACATTTTGGCTGTATGACACACCTTGTTTCTTCATATTTGAAAGTTAATAAAAATTGAATGTTGTTTCAGATACAGTGATGTGACATTTATTATATGTAAAACTCACGACGATCCATATGACCATGAAAAGATTGGTAATTTAATGGTATTTTCTTGTAACAGTATTTTTTTTTTTTTAATCAGAGAGGAAAGAATGAATGAAGGAAGGGTTCAACAGTAAGACAACTTGTTCTGGTCTTGTCAGATTAGTTTATTTATGCATTCGGAAGTTTTTCTTGCATGTTCCCGTAGTTCTTTACAGCATTCCACACGTTCAGTATAGTTAAAACAATCAGCAATCAAGACTTTTAAAGCATTTGGTATTTATTACGTGTACTTTGTGATGACTGAAACTAATACAAATTAACAGCTTAAAAAACTGCATACATGAGAAAATATTGTTGTATACATTGTAACAAAATGTGTATGTAACAATCAAAACATGTGGGTAAATTTTGTTCATATCTTCTTGCTCTCGAAAATCTGAAGTTTATTGCATGCGGCTCTTAAATTAATCAAGTTTGTCCAATCCTGTTCTAAGCCAAATATTTCCTGAAAGATGAACCGCAGACACACCCACCAGTGCCTATTCCCTTTTGAAATCTGATCTGATAAAAGCAGCAAACAGGCCCAGATTTGACCTTTTAATATCTCTTGTTAGAAAAAAAAAAGTTTCAAAATGGAAGAGGTGAGCACGAGAGTAAAAACTTCTGATTTTCTGATTATGGACCGAATTTCATCAAGAATTATGCACACTCGACGCCGTATGTTCAAGTTGAACACAGCGTGTAAGAAAAGGATAAGTGTAAAAATGAGTGCGCTGGTTTAGCGTAAAAAAACTGCAGTGACCGTGCTCATTTCATTGGCTGGTACAAAATAACTGGGCTAGAAATACGCCTACATTTTTGTTGTTGTTGTTGAAAAGTGCATTTATTCAGATTCCCATGTTGGTTTTAAGATATAAGATGTTTTAAATTTGAGAAAAAAAAGTCAAAACAATGTTAAACTCAATGTAAATACTTTTGCTTTAGAAAATTTGCATTTACCCGAGGTCATTTTTCTGCTACAAAAATCATTCACACCCTTGCCATTGCGGGTTGTCAGAGTAAACGAAACACTTGGCGATGTAAATCAAAACTGATTCTCTGCTGGCCAGTCACCTGATCACTGATCACTTGCTTACGAAACCTCAAATTTAGAATTAGTTTTCTAGATTAACTGGGACAAATTCTTGAAAATCTTCATGTCTGGTCAAACAGAGGAGGGAGAGGGGGGTGGGTTCTATCCCGAAGTATTTGTCCGAGGGACCATCACAATACAGCGTTTGTTCCTAGGGCGGCGGGGGAAATCAACTACTTTATATCATATGTCCTAGGCAGACCATCTGGAATGGTCGAATAAATTAATACTTTACAGCATATTCAAAGCGTGATCCACGGACATATCTATTCACAAGGAACGTCTACACTGGGGGACTAAATACTTCGTCATATCGGCGTTGAGTCTCGCTAAATCTTTTTTGCGAATGTATGCTTCACTAGCTACAGCCCATTGTTGACGCTTGAACCTGGTTAAAAGTTTAGTGAGAATAATTATGTTCACTGGCTATTGCTTTTTATTGACGTTTAAAAAAAATAGACAGACAAATGAAGCATTTGATGTAACATTCTTATTTCCTAATCAAATGTAAACAAATAACATACTGATGAAACTCGCTGTAGCTCAAATCATATTCAATTTGGAGGGAACAAAAAAACAACAAACAAAACAAAAAAAAAAAGGATTATTGCATATACATGTATATATAAGATTTGCACTTTTGTTACTTGAGATGGCTGCATTTCAGTTCCTTGGGTAATTTTTATTTTTGTTCTTTCAGAGTTACTAGTTTGTTCTTTGAGATAGTTAAACTTTGGATGTTTGAGAGCTACGCACTTGGTTCTGTGAGAGACTTCCAGTATAGTTCTTTGAGAGAGAGTTGCTGTTTAGGGCACTGAAAAAGCTGCACTGTGTTTCTTGAGACATCTACTTTCACACCAGTAAGGTTTTTGTGCAACGTCAATCAAAGGCTCCTGCGATCGGCATCATACCTTAACAGGTTTTGAAAGTGCAACTTCAAAGACCGTAAACTCGCCGACACTCCTTCCTTTGATCTTTTCATTCAAGTTTACCCTTCCGACGGCGATTACATCAATGAGAATATCTCTGACTTCGGACGCAAAATCTACGCCGGTTGAGATCTAGGCCATTTCAAAGTGACCACTCATTATTAGACCCGGAGTCAATGATTTTACTGGTACATATTTTTAACTATAATTATATAAAGTACCAAAAAAAAAAAAAAACTTCATTTCGAACTTAATAAAACCTAATTAATCTGTATTCTTGTGTGTGTGTGTGTATCAATTTGGTACACAATAACCTGTTCAATATATCTCCAAACCCTTTAAAATAAGTTTGAATTACAGGGTATGGTGCACGACTGCCCTTCTTCAAGCTCGTTATTTGTTAACATGATACATAAATTATACCAGTACGAAATAATAATTTTTGCATTGAGGCTACATTAATTGTTGACTTTCACTTTCTTCTTCTTTTTCAAGCGTCAATAATTGGTACATGTAATAGCCACGCTATTAAATGTTTACTATATTCCGTCCATTATGTTCACTATAAAACTCTACTAAACTAAACGTTTAACGAGGTTCAAGCGCCAACAATTGGCCGTGGTCAGTGATGCATAACCTCGCAAACGATTTTAGCGGGTTTCAAGCGCCGACATTCTCCCAGCGGAACTTTACCGAGTTATAACACGGGATTACATCATCGCTTTTCTCCATTTCTAGGCAGATTTTTTTCGTTTCTTCAGGTGCACCTGATGTGTCTCGTGCTGCTGCTATATATGCCATTTTTGAAAAAAAAAGTCAATTTGCCCAAAAATCAAGTTAACGAAGTTCCAACGGCCAGCCGACGATGAATTGAGAGAGGACCAAGTAGTGGACGGTGTCCACGATTTTCAACTTTTTAAGCAAATACACCGTTAAAGGAGACTTACCTTTTTATCCGCCACTTTTTCCCTTTGCGAATCCCGCTGAATGTCTCCAATTGATTCATACTCAGTACTTGAGGGCTGCTTGGGCTGGTGAGTTACTTCATGTCCCACAAGCGGGACCTCCATTGCAATCTAAAGTTTTGAGGTGTAAGTTACAAGTATTGCAAATATCCCTTGTCTTCTGTGGCTGGCCTTCCAGTATAAGAACTTAGATAATTACACGGTTACGCATTCTGACAGATGAAAACGTAACACCGGAGATAAGCTTTTATATATTTTGAGGATTGCAACTTTGGATTTCAGACTTTTCTAGAAACAAAAACAACAACCAGGAAGCAGCGTTATCTCGCTGAACGCGACCTAGCAGTGCTGAAATGTAATTAAGCATGCTGTCCACCCCTTGCTATTATTCTTCAAGTCAATGCTTGACCCATTTGATGGCGAATGTGCTTGATAATGAACTGAATGCCATGAACTGTGGCCCCTGCCAAGGTCTCTTCCTTGTATGACAAATGAACAGATATGGCAGATTGCATATCTAATAACAGAACTGAGTTTCCGAGGAAAACGTACCAAAATCTGAAATTCGAAAACTAGTATAATGTGATCTTGTTGTCCAACATGTATGTGTGCTTTCTTGTTGAGGTGGGCGCAGGGTAGCTGTGGAAAAAAAAAAAAAATGTGTGTGGGTGTGTGCGTGTGGGGGGGGGGGGTGTTCAAGACTTTTTATGTTGTTTTTTTTTTCATGATATTGAAGCCGTCAGATAAGTTTAGTGCTACACAGAAAGGAGGCCAAAGCCAAACTAACATGTCACTAGTCTTCAGTACAATGGGGTCCCAGGGAGTTGTTAAGGTTTAGCGTTTCATGAGTTTTTCAGGCTGACTGTGCTGGCACTGAAAATGTCAAACTCATATGGCCACCCACCGACTACGTATGTCTTAGAATTACGTGAACAGTTCTCCTTGTGACAATATCTGATGCAATTTGTAACACAATCCGTGTAATAGTTATTCCTGTGTGCCTAAATTAATAATGCACGTGGTATGGAGAATTTGCGCCATTATCTGTTTTTATTTGACCTGCGGTAAACACTTGAAAAGAATGCGGGCAATGAGGTTTCGTTGAAAAACCCACTTTTGTCTGCTTTTTTTTTTTTCAAATTACGGATAGTATTTGTTTCTAAATACCCATTTCCTCGGCATGTTGGACCAGTCAATCCCCCTCAGTCCACTTCAGCCATTGGAAAAGCAGATTCACTACTAGGATTAGTATAGTGCGTTGGTGGGGATATCTGTTACTGGATTTTAATTATTTATGGACACACCTCTAAGCCTTTCTAAAGCCATGACCAGATTTCAGGCCGAACTTCATTGAGACAATTTTCCTGGGAAAGGCAAACCTTATTATACTTAGGCCTACATTCATCATCATCATCATTGCCTTTCTCACCCTGGATCAGGGTATAGGCCACCAACAAACACTTTCCATCTCTCTCTATCGTGGGCCAGCCTCTTTACATTATTCCAAGTCTTTCCGCTTCGTTGCACATCATTTTCTCTGGCTCTTCTCCACGTTCCGCGCGGCCTTCCTCTTGATCTCTTGCCCTGGGGATTCCAATCCAATACCTTCTTCGTGATGCTGTTTCCTGGCCTCCTGAGAGTGTGGCCGATCCATCTCCATCGCCTCCTACCGATTTCCTCTCTGACTGGGCTCTGTCTTGTTCTTTTCCATACAATTTCATTGCTGACCTTGTCTGTCCATCTGATCTTAAGTAGCTTCCTCAAACATCTGTTGATGAAAACTTGGATTCTCTTTATGCAGGCCTGGGACGCATTCCAAGTCTCACATCCATACAACAGGACTGACTTCACGTTCGAGTTGAATATCCTCAGCTTTGTTTTTAGAGATATATCCTTGGTTCTCCAAATCTTGCTTAAGGACGTGAAAGCTGCCTGTGCCTTTCCAATTCGTGCTTTGACTTCTGCCTCTGTTCCTCCCTTATTGTCAATGATACTACCAAGATAGCAGAAGGACTCTACATCTTCCAGTGGTTGATCTCCTACTCTGACTTGTGCGCTTGGGGGTGCAACAATTTTTAGGACCTTCGACTTCGCAGGATGTATCCTCAATCCAATAGATTCTGAAATTTTGTTTAGAGCTGTAGTCTTTGCTTGCATCTGGTCGTGTGTGTGCGACAATAGTGCCAAGTCATCTGCAAAATCTAGATCGTCCAGCTGTGTCCATGGGGTCCATTGTATGCCATTTCTTCCTCCACTGGTGGTTTCTTTCATAAGCCAATCAATCACCAGGACAAATAGAAATGGGGACAGCAAACAACCCTGCCTAACACCAGTCTTGATATCAAAGCTGTCAGTAAGCTCGCCATCGTCTACGACTCTGCAACTTGTCCCCTCGTACATGCTCTTGATAAGGTTCACCATCTTCTCTGGGATTCCATAATGTCTCAATATTCTCCACAGTGTTTCTCTATCGATGCTATCAAAGGCCTTCTCGTAGTCAAGGAAGTTCACTATCAGTTGGGAGTTCCACTCTAGCGACTGCTCTACTATGATTCTCAGCGTGGCGATCTGGTCGGTGGTTGATCGATTACTCCTGAAACCAGCTTGCTCCTCACGAAGTTTTGGGTCTGTTGCATTCTGTATTCGCTTGAGAATAATCCGATTGAAAACCTTTCCTGGGATGGAGAGAAGTGTGATTCCTCTGTAGTTACTACAATTGCTGAGGTCCCCTTTTTTTGGAAGCTTCACGAGGTGTCCTTCCTTCCAGTCCTTTGGAAACTTGTATCCGATCCAAATCCTCGAGAATAGTGAGTGCAGACCCTCTGCAGCCCCAGCAGCATCTGCCTTCAGCGCCTCTGGTGGGATCTGATCTGGTGCAGCTGCCTTGCCTCGATTTAACTGCTTTATGGCATCATTAATCTCTGCTTTAGTCGGAGGGTCGCAACTGATCGGTAAATCAATTCTTGCGGGTAGAATGTCGGGTGGGTTACTTGGTGGAGGTCTGTTCAAGAGGCTGTTAAAATGTTCTATCCATCTTTTTGCCTGAGCTTCCTTTCCAAAAATAGCCTTCCTGTTGTAATCCTTGACAGGAACTTCAGGTTTTGCATATTTTCCAGAAAGAGTCTTTGTAGTCTGGTAGAGGATCCTCATGTGTCCTCCTGTTGCTGCCTTCTCTGCTTTCTCTGCTAACATTCCTATGAACTCCTCTTTGTCTTTTTTAATTGATTTTTTGACCTCTTTAGCTGATGCTCGGTAATCTTCCTGGTTACCAACTCTTGAGCTTCTTGTACGACTTGCATTTACCTGTTCTTTTAGGTCTCTTCTTATCCTTATCAAGTCCAGTGATTTTTGACTGATCCATTCCTTGTGTTCCACTTTCTTTTCCCCAAGAACATCCTGACATGTCGATGTAAGTACTCCTTTTACCTTAGCCCAGTGAGTCTCCAAATCTACTGTCTCTTCGAGGTCAACAAGGGGTTTGAATCTATTCCTCAGTGTCAGCTGGAACTCTTCCTTCTTGTCTCCATCCAGAAGGCTCACTTGAAACTTTCTCCTCTTTGTTCCTGCTCTGGTACCGTGTTTCTTGAGGCGGAGTTTGAGTCTTGCCAGCAGCATGTGATGGTCAGATCCAACATCAGCTCCTCTCTGTACTATGACATCCTCCCGTGAGCGTCTGAATCGTCGGGTGATGCAAAAGTGGTCAATCTGGTTTTCAGTTACTCCATCTGGTGAAATCCAAGTGGCCTTATGGATCCTCTTGTGTGGGAATACTGAACCTCCAATCACATAGCTGTTAAATGCGCAGAAGCTTGCAAACCGCTCTCCATTCTCATTCATTTGTCCCAAACCATTGCACCCCATAATGTCCTCATACCCTGTATTGTCCTGTCCTATCTTGGCATTGGCGTCTCCCATTATAATGTTCACATCTTTTCTTGGCAATGTGTCAACTATTTCCTGAAGCTGGTTGTAGAAATCGTCCTTGTCCTCATCGGTTGCTTCATTTGTTGGGACGTATATCTGCACTATGTTCATGTTGATGTTCTTGTTCTTTGTAGTAAATGATGCCAATATAATTCTTCTTCCGTAGGGTTCCCATCCCCTCAGTGACCTCTGGGCGTGCTTGCTCAAGATGATCGCTACTCCTTCTGTATGCTTTTTGTCCTCCCTTCCAGAATACAAAATCTTTTCCCCAGAATTAAGTTGTTTCAGTCCGGACTGTATCCAGCGGGTCTCGCTAACTCCAAGTATGTGCAGTCTGTATCGCCTCATCTCCATTGTAACCTGGGCACTCTTTCCTGCTTCATACATGGAGCGGACATTCCACGACGCAATCCGGAGTGACTTGTTTGATGAAGGAGCAGTCAGGCCAGTGGAGTCCTTTCGGCTTTGTCCATTGTCCTTCATTGAATCTACAGGTGCAGATGCTCCCCCTTCTCCCAAGATAAAAGACTGATTTAAAGTATTTGCTTGTGTTTCTGTAACTGGTTTATTTTTACAGGGTGGGTAGTTGGCCCACCGCCAACTGGCTCTTCTCAGGAAACCAGGGCCTTTGCACCTTTACTCGCCTCTTACGACACGCAGTATCACGTCAGATGTATTCTTTGCTATCCCTCTTCTGCAAGAGGGCCCCGCATCTGCACGGGCGTAGGCTGTCAAAATCTTGCCGCACTGTCGTTGGCTACACAATGAATGAAATTCCAGTAGACCATATTATTATTATGATCACCTTGGCCCCAGTACAGCTGTTTTAATACCCTGCCCCACCCCTCTCCAACTCGAATGGTATATTCTGGAAAATAAGCTTTTTTTTTTTTAAGTTTTCGTTTTATCATCTATGGGAACCCAGGCCTCATTGACACACTTCTCTGATTGAAAATGTAATGTCTATTGCGTTGTTTTTTTTTACCACTAGATGAAATTCCCGGCACTAGCCGGGATAAACCTGTGAACCCATCTCTCTCTCTCTCTCTTTAATCTAGAAAGCTTCCCATATTCTACAGACTTACTACAGATTCCTTGCGCACCAGAGCGCACTCATTTCTAGTAGGGAAATTGCCCCCACCGAACTGAACGCGTGTTAATACATCCTTGCCGGTGCGATGGGCGTCCGACAGGGAGCCAAAACAAAGATCATTGCATTTTTTATATTTACAACTTTTTATTTAAAAGTACCTGAAATTTGAATCAACACAATCGGTTGATATCAAAGCGATTGGACTGGATTAGTTGACACTTTACAAAATAAATTTTATAATTTTTGAAACTGTCATTTAGGCTGTAGAGTCGAGCAAAAAAAGGGGTCGAAATTGCACCACAATGAATTACTCCCGCCACTATCTTTTTTTATAATAAGATGGGTTGCGTCAATACTGTTTTCCTAGAAAACTTTATTTCCTGTTTGATTTATCTGAAATTATGCGTAGGCGCATATGCTACAATAAACCTCAGTAGACTGATTTTTTATTTGTTAGACTTTAGCCGACTTTTGAGATTGTTTCTTTGCACTTTGTAAAAGGTAACATTTAGATCAACGTTTTAAAAGCAAGACAAACATTTCTAAAGTAATCAACTGTGTCAACACATGAATTAGTAGCCTGTTCATAACCGTATCAATTTCCTTAAGGTTTTGATTGGAAACCAATGGAAAACAACTCTTCCATATGAGACTCTATCGATACCATTACATTAAAACGACTGAGAAATGAACGATAGCTTAGCCAACGTTTTTTAATTTCAGTCCTTTTTTTTTTTTTTTTGTATCCCTTCTATCACTTTCTCAACACATTACTCCCAATTTCCGCTGATTGAGTTCAGACATGATGACTTGTTATCTGGCCTCCACAACTTTGAAAGATGAGTACTGTCACGAGCAGAGTTAGGGTCTTGGGGGGGGGGGGGGCATTCGACTGCACGAGTGGCAGCTAACTCACACTCGGACACAACCACACAAGAAAAGTATTAAACAACTAGAGTATCTATATATGTCAGGCCGGTCAGGCCATGTTTTACATAAATATTAATAAACAAAACAAAAGACAGTAGAGGTATATTCAAAGCAATAAATTCTAATTACTAACTTAATGATATTCATGTAACTATGGGTAAGTGACAGTTGAGTCGCCACTGGCCAGTCGCCAGGCAAACTCTCCATTAATCATATGGGCTTGAATGTTAGGAGAGCCCAGTACGTTCCAAGCCTACAGAAGCACACTTCGGCTTGTAGGTAATTCAGCAGTGGCAAAAGACTATATATATATATGCACAATCACTATTCAATTCATCAACAATGTGCCATATTACTTCAATCATACTATGGAAATAATTCTATAACACAGGCCACTCGTCGTCGAGTGCCAGCTGGGGTTTCCTTAGACTTCCTATGAGGCTGTGGTTCTCTCTCTATCTCTGATCTATTATGCTTGACAAAATAAGGTATATTACCATTGGTCACGCCCACTGGTAGGCGCGAACATCAATATAGCGCAGCGTGGGCTTTCAAAGGTCAGCCCACTCAGACCTTTCTTTCTAGAGCTCAGTCAGTCCGTTAGCAAGGACTCTAGTCTTCAAACCACACAGTTCAGGTACTGGCCAACCGGAGATACTTCACGGAACGATGCTTGGCTTCTCGTCTGTACTCTCTGAATCTGAACATTACACGATGTTTTATACTATCTAACTACCCAGCAGTGCTAGTCCGCTGGCCTAATTAGTTCAGCAATCTCATTGGCCGAAACCTCCCACCATTTTAATTGTGGTAATACCTCTGCACTATTCTACCAGCCAGTTAACGTGCAAAACTTGTCTAGTCATACTTAACAATGTCAACTATCCCCACCTTGTTTCACGCCTACTCCATTACTTATTAATCACGAACATTAAAACCGACAAGCGTGAATCTAACAGTTTAACTTTACATTTATTTACTCATCAACTATAATTCGCGAGGATCGTTCAAGGCCACCAGCCAATTTCTCATGGCCCTGGTAAAAAAACAACTCACTCTCTGCGTGAGTTTTAATAACATCCGAATCATGACAAGTACTATATTTCTATTCGCAATATCGCCTATTACTTTTGCCCATACCAGTTCAGTTTGGTTTTAAATATAAGTGATAGGCTCGTAACCGCACATATGTATAAGCTGTAGTTTATCGAGCTTACGGAGTGTAACGTATTTCTGCTGTTTGTCTTGTGAAATCAGCTATGGTTAAATGGCCTACGACTGTTTTCAAGAATACATTTTTTTTAAATCAGAAGAGGTGGGTATCTTGTCGTCATAGGCAACGACAATGTGGTAACCGTGGAAATTTGGCTTCTTGGCAAAATCGTATTGTGTAGCTAGAGGTCTACAATTTTCAGTGCAGCGGATTTGCACTTCAAAACCATATTTGAACGATAAATAAACGTGAGTTAGAAAGCTGGGGTGTAAAAGTCTTGGACACCTGCGCAAAAAAACAGAAACCAGCGGTATGGGTTCAAACCCAAAGAAGAGCCTGGCGACGAACAGAAAAAAATAGTTGGGTGACGAACACCGAGAATCATGATCTCAGTGTGGCCGAGGTTCTATAAGATGTCAGGAAGTTAAAGGCCGAAACAGCTAATGGCAAAATCCACTCTTCCTCTGAAGATCGTCAAATCTATCGTCACACCAGAGAAGTTTCTTATCACTTGACAAATTGCAGGACGAAGTCTGTCGATGAAAAGTATCCAATATAACAACAGATATGCACCTAAATGTGTAAATAAACATTGGTCACTGAGTATTGACTGACCATTTTCCCGTTCAAGGCGAACATTTCACGGGTTGACTGTTGGCACCACGCTAAAACTAAACTCAAAGGCCGTCGTTAAGGGGGTGTAGTACTTAACATACAAAACTCTAGCTGAGCAATGAAAGGAACTCGGCATTTTCTCTATCTGGTTTTGTAAAAAGACCGCGTGCCCCTAAAAAGGAGTTTGATATTCAGTTTTAACTTCGAGATTCCAACAGCGGACAGACGTTATGTGACACCAGTGAGTAACTAATCATGTACCCATTCCTTTCTATCAATACAACTATACTGTTGGAACTGTCACAGTAAAACGTACTAGGCTGCGCGTCATCCCCGACCTCCACCTCCCTTCTAATTCACTGATTGGACGACCGTAAACCGAGTATAAATCGAGCTTTCTCATTGGCTGGGGCGAAGGTCATGCCCTCCATATTTAGCAGATTTAGATCGTGTTCTACATAATAGCCTAGAAAATACAGTGTCAACTAAGTGGACAGTGGTTTTGTTTCCAGTTTCTGTTTTAATCATGTTGCAGTGCGACGTGGAATTTGTGGCCGTTTCTGGAAGATGCCCAATTAGAAAGAAATTATGCGTTCCTGTAGTTGCAAAAAGTCACGCACACGATCTCAAGAAGGCGTAGACCAGTAACTGAAGAAAAGTGCAGATTATGTTACACTGTTTTATGATATGTGGATAGCCGAGTGAGCTGTACCGGGTTCAAACGCCTTAGTAGCAGAAAGATGGGGGGGGGGGGTTCTTCTTTAGTCCGTTTAGCACGTTTCTTCATAAGTTCACAATAGGTTGATTATTATTATTATTTTTTTAATCTAAGGCCAAGCCGATTTGGTAGGTCAACGAGTTTAATGGTGACGTCGAGAATAGGTCTGGCTTATTCTTTTGCCCCACCAAACGAGTGTGTCAACACATTTAGGAATGACAGTGGTGCACCGGCTCGAATTGTGGCAGTAAATACAACAATGTGTCCTTGTATATTGCAAGTACCAATTCCTTAAACATAAGAGCAAAGACACCGGTAGGATTGGAAAGAGCTGAAGTAAAGTAATATAGTGAAAATAATCCACTGACAGATTTCGATATCAGTTCTTCCCCGATGAAGATATTTCTTTTTGGAGGATAGCCCCTCTGAGCATTTTCACCGTGCTTTCTTCGTATTTATTTTTTTTTTCGTCTTTTCTTGTTGATTTTTCTTGATAAATATGGTTATATTTTCTCCAACCTACTGACGCTGAAAGTAAATTCTACTAATTATGAAAGGATTATAACAGCAATTCTCACACCAATTTGCTTATTCCTAAACAGACTGTCTAGTTTTTATTTTTTTTTAATTTTCAACTATGTCATATCAGTTAACTGCATAACATTTTTATAAATAAAGAATAAACTGACCCAAACATTTTTTTTTTTTTAAACATCACATTAGAAAGTACATGCACAGTGTTTCTAACGCATTCTTTTAGTTATACCATCTATGAATTTGGGAATAAGATGCCACATTGTTAAGCATTGTTTCTAAAATCATAATAGATTACAGTCATCCGCATAACCTCAAAATCTTATTCGCAGATGTCTGGAAAAAAAATATCTGACTGGAACCGTGTACACAGATAATGTCCGTGAATTATCAGTATTTTACTGGCGGAAGATGTCCATGAACAAGACGTGGATCCTATTCGCAGATGGATTTTTGGTTTTGTGATTTTTATTTTGGAAAAGTTCATTCAGTTCAGAATTCTGGTTTGTTTTGTATAATGATTAGGCTCCACTTTTCTATGGCTATACATTGTTTTTATATTTTTAACATTACAATTAAGCACTGTTTACTTTCATCACTGAACAAGTACAATTAATCAAGAATAAATGCATTCTCTTCCACACCTTTAAAGCAGATTGTTGTCTTGGCTGAATAAAATATGAGAAGAAAATATTTGTGTGTGTGTATGTATGCGTGTGTACATGTGTGTGTGTGTGCGAGCAAGGGTTAGGAATACGCAATACACTACCACTTTATTTTCGTTCAGTCAAGGCAAAGACAACTTCAAGTTATTTAGACCGATCCTCGGGCTGGTCAGATCGTAACTTTGCTGGTGGTGCTGACATTGACACACTAAACGAGGAGGGGGGGGGGGGGGTAGAGTAGGACGATTACTAACGGCGTAAAGTGGGTGGGTGTCTCCACCGATCTCATGCTCAGTGGCTATAATTTGAATTTAATTACCCAAAACAAATTCAGAAATATGTAGCACATTTTAGTTAACTGTAAAAAAGTCACTAATGCCGATAAGGCCTGCAACGTAAGCGGACAGTTAAAATAGCAGTGTACATGATATGGTTTCATTCTGTGATCAGTAAGCTTGACCAAAGGCGACTGTGATAAGATATAAAACTGCAGGGTAGGATAAACAAGCGTGTGGAACAGCAGGGCAAGAACGATAGATATTTATATAAAAATGACTTATGGGAAGAAAAGACAGTTGTGTCTGAGTACAGGGCAGCTGCTGCAGTGATAGACGTATGCGTCTCACTGGAGGTGAGCACTTATTAATGTGCCTGGTTACAGGGCAGGAGCGATACGTTTGTCTAATTGCAAGACAGCTGTGATAAGTCAGACCCGTACACACGATTAGTGTGCCTGACTACAGGGCAGCAGCGAAAAGCGTATCTGACTAAAGGGCAGCAGCGATTATTGTGTCTGACTTCAGGGCAACAGCGATAAGTGTGTCTGACATGCAGGCAAAAATGAGGATGCTTCAAATCTTTGTGGTCCTGACTCCAAAAGTCGGCGGCGGGTGTGCCTGATTTTTTTTTTCGTACTCACTTTACCAAATTCAGAAGCGTGTGAGCAACAGCTCCAATATATTGCTGGCATTTCCGTTGACTTTCAGAGTCATTTTAGGGTTAAGGTTAAGGTTAGGGTGCAGAGTCCAGAGATTGCAGCACTCATGGCAGTGTTCGGTGGGACGAGAAATCCCTTAACCGATGGCCTGTGTTTGGGGGTGTGTTGCTGCCCAACTCCTGAATTTGGTAAAGTGGGTACGAAAAGAAAAATCACGCCGGCGGGTGTTGTGATGACTAAATTCAAGTAGTCGAGCTCCCGAGGTCGGAGTGCGGAATTGGTAGGATTTTGGGGATCGAGTCCTCAGGGGAATCATCTGATGGATATTTCTATCCTTACCTTGGTTCACACAAGAGATTCGCTTCAATTTCTTTCGTTTTTCTGAGCGATTGCTATCGAATGACTGCGTGCTTACAGTCATGTCCATTGTGGGAGTAGGCCTACTTTCTACGCTACATGCGTGTTTGTCGTGCCCTACCCATGTGGAGCCTTGATTTCACCCTTTTGCGCACCTTGTATTGTCACATCACAACACGGGACTGCCGTAAACAAGATTTCACAAACGAACGTTAACATTCCGAAACGATCGATTAAGAGAGTTATCTTAGAACAATAATAGACGAGATATAACTATTAAGAATGTGTTATAAGTACGCAGGTCCCCCGAGTTCTTTTGCGCCAGGGGTATGTATTTTAAGTCTTTCGTAACGGGGGTAGGTATTTTAAAGCCTTTTGTGACTCCAGAGTTAGAGAGCTACTCCCGACATCCTCCCAAATACTCCTAACAAAAACCTTATGTAATTATTCTTTCATATTACCTTTTTCTTTTTCTTCAGTTTTACGGTTGAAAGGGTAGGGGTCGGGGTTAGGGGTTCGATAAGATTTAGGGTTAAGGAAAAGGACAGGGTTAGGGGTAGGTATTATCCGTACGGGCTCCAAGTGCAAAACGCTTCGGAACAGTAGCCTACGTACTTATAACAACTGCCAAAGATTAACCCCGTCCGTTCGTGAGTGGTAGGGAGGTTAACGAAATCAGATATCTAGTGTGAACACGAGGTTAGCCGGCAGAGACAGTATCATCCGTTTCCAACAGACCTCTCGCGCTTTCAGATCCAGTGATCAAGTTCTAAAGTTGTGATGGTTCACATCGACAGTAACACAAGTGTAGAAGTCTCGAACAAAAGTACTTGCAGTTTACATGAATTATTGAAAGGGACATTCCAGCTTTCAGTCCACCTTTTTGGCACAGCCAATGAACCCTCTCTCTCTCTGTCTTTCTGTCTCTCTCTTTCTCTCCTACTCATCCAACTATCAATCCGTCCATCCAGCGATCCACCCCCCCCCCCAATCACCCATCGACCCATCCAAGATAACCATTAGAAGCAAAAAGGGGATAGATTATTGATATGGTCAGGTGAAAGAGAGCCAATTGAATAATAATAATCATAATCATAATAAAAATGTCACAGCATGTTTTAAAAGCCTAACTCCACCACTGTATTAGCATCATATACACATTTGGATATCAATTCATAGTTATCTGGTTTAATTTGTCTAAACCAACAAAAATGTCTGCTTCGATTTTGTGACCGATTAATTTATTCAAAAAAGCTAAATTTTGGTTTGGTACATGAAATCATAGTTTATTGTGTGGAGGAATTAAATAATGAATGGATGGGTAGAGGCTGGTGAATTAGATCTTCTAGATGGTGAGCGAATGTGCAGAAAACGGGATGGAATCATAAAATACGTGACTGAATCCATAGAGGAATGGGTGGATGCATGGATGGAAGTATGGATGGATGGATTAATGTATGGGTGAATGAATGAACGGGCGGATAGATGGATGGATGGATGGACGGATGGATGATGAGTGGATTAATAGACGGGTGGATGAAGGATGGATGGATGGATGGATGAATAGACTTGTGGATGGATGGGTGGATAAAAGGACGCATGGATGGAAACATTAAAATTTGGACTGAAAGTGAGAGAAAGAGTATCTGCACCGAAACATGTCGGTAGCAGGAGCAAATTTAGACCGGGTGAACTTTCTAGTCATCAAATGTGTACAAAAAAATAGACCTGTTAGTGTTATCGGTGCAGCCTGACCAGAGTTGGTAAAACGAGCCCGTGTATTTTTTTCTCGTTGTCAGTCCACAATGAATTTGTGAGGGAGTGAAGATTTGAGTCAACTGCTACAGCACGGACTTTCCAGGAATGAGGGTACAAACAAGGTGAAAAAAATGTTAAAATTTGTCAAATATGTATGTACAAAATTAATAACAAGAACGCATTATAAAACAATATAAACAATAGTAACAACAATAACAACTGATATTAATTAAGTTGTTTTACTAATCAGTTTCAACCCTCCCTATATATATGTACATGAAACGATTATTACCAGACCTCTATGCAAAGTGAGGTATTTCTATAGCTTCCTACATGATCAAGGTCTATTATGTTAACATGTCTGTTTCAATATCTACATTTTCATGTAGAAAAGTATAGAATGAATTCTTCACTCTTTAGTGACAAGCGACAGGCCGCAGGCGAAATATGACAAACTTTGCAGTTAAGGGAGCCCAGGTCCAGCTTATTTAAGTCTTCACTTGAGTAAGGGGGTGAGGGAGGGTTAAATAAAAGTCTCCGTATAAGATTAAAAGAAGACACAATTAAGAATTTTTCCTCTTCCCCCCTCTCTCTCTCTCTCTCTCACTCTCTCTTTTCTTTTTTTTTTCTCTCCTCTCTCTCTCTGTCTGTTTCTCAACCTATTCCGTTCTCTCTCCCGCTCTCCTTTTATCCCTCTGTGACTTCGTTCTCTTCTACTCTTCCTCTCTTCCCTCTCTCTTCTAGCCCCCCCCCCCCCCACTCTTTCTCCCATATCTCTCTCTTTCTTTCTTTTTCTCTGTCTCTCTCTTTTCTCCCGCTTTATTTCTCTCTTTTTCTGGTCCCCCTCTCTTTTTTCCCCGGAAAATCTCTCACAAATAGGGGAATAAAATGATGTCAGGCAAAACGGTAAGAGCGGATTAAAGTTTACTATCATATATTTCAACTGGCAGTCTGTTTTACACTGGTCTTAAATAATATGTTCACCGGTTTTACACAATGGGCGGACGTTATGCCCACATTCTATATCGTCACTGCTCATGTACCAGTAAACAGCAGTTCCAACCAGGATAATCCCATTGAAAGGGTAAATGGAGTAGCCAATAGAACAGCTGCGGGTATCTTTCTATCTTACGTACTCTTGTTTTATCTCGCTTAATACTGGCTGATAGTGTAAGGTCGTATGGGTGTAAGTAATAGATAGATGCGGGGTGTGGATGGATGGATAAATGATGGATGGATGAATGGATGGATGGATGGATGAATGGATGATGGGTGGATGGATGGAAGCATGGATGGATGGATGGATGGATGGATGGATGATGGATGGATGAATGGATGATGGATGTATGGATGGAAGCATGGATGGATGAATGGATGGATGGATGGATGATGGATGGATGAATGGTTGATGGATGGATCGATGGATGGATCTTCACCATTACCGCCTTCATCATCATCACCACTAACATCACCATCATCACCATCAACACTACCAACGTCATCATCATCACCACCAACATCACCTGTCCATGATCTATGGCCACTATTATTACATTATCTTCCCCACCACAAACACAACCACCATTCACAGCCCCCTCCCCCGTCACCATGCCTTCAGTAAACCATGACTTAAGTTATCGTTCTTTTTTTTCCACACGATATGACAAGAAACTAAAATAGTTTGCACAGTGTCACATTGGCAGTTTCTCTGAATTCCAAATTCCCCAAGACATCGTGACTATAACCAACATTTCCCACATAATCTTTTTAACGTTCGAAGCTCATCACAAAATTGATTACAAATCTCTTTGACTCACTTTTGCAATGTAACATGCCGCTCTTTGACCCCGAATAATGCCGCTCGTGGAAATATGTTGGTGGAGCTCTGTTTTCATCCAAGGGCAGATTAGATAATGAGGAGCCAGTGAAATAACAATGGGCTCCCACAACTTAAGCCATTCTTTTTTTCTTTTTTTTTTGGTCCCTTCACATTGTTTTGTTCACAGCTGAATATACTTTAGGAGTTTTAAGGGCCTCTTTAATCACTGGGTCATGTGATTTCGCTCCCTCATTTCACCATGTACAAACCCAGGCATAAAGAACATGTTCTAATCATGTCAGATTAACTTGTTTATGACATTCACACGTTTTTCTTAGATGTTCGTATAGTTCATTACCGCAGAACTGTTGATGGGTTCAATATTGTTAAAACAATCATCAGTCAAGATTTTGAAAACATTGGTAAATATTATATGTAATATTTAATTACTGGCAGTTATACAAATGAACCGTTTAAAAAACTGCATACATAGTTGCATACATGTATTTCTTATTATTTATATAAAATGGCTGGAAAAATGTGTACGTAACAATAAATTAAACGTATGTGTACATTTTGTTCTTATCTTGTGACTCTCGAACATCTGAGGTTGATCGTATGTGGTTGTTACATTGAGAAGGTTTGGCCTCCCCGGCAACATAAGAATTCGTAAGCAAGAGTCCCCACCCTTCCGCTGTTTGATACTGCCAGATAATACTCTCCCGTCCAGCTCAGGCCTGGGAATTACTCTGCACACAAGTGGGCCATGTTTTAAACACGCCAAAATATATTTGAATATTTAGATGAAGTTGATGGATCACTATGGGATTACCATTTGCGGCCAGTGAAAAACGCAGATATTTTTGACTACAGGAAGTCACACAACAGGCTCAAATTTCTCTTGGTCGCCGTAGATGTCTTTGGGTACAGAACACTTGGGGACGACAGGGATGGCAAGATAACTGTAGTGATATGATAAAAATAACACGAAAGCCGCTAAATTTCTGAAACATTATAGAGATTTCAGGCACTGACAGAGCGGCAAGACAAAGGACACGTAAATAGCTTCAAAAAAGTTGCTATGAGCTCTTGATAATACAGATGGGTTATTCAGTTGCTCTATAAGAACTGAAAGTTACACATTGTTCGTTTTGTTAATGACGTGATCTGATAACGAAGAGGCAAACGGAGACAAGAAAGGGCAAGGCTGTTGTTTTTTTCTTATAAAGCGACATGCTGGTCTAGAGGCAAGGTGCTCACTTTTCAAGCCGAAGGTACCGGGTTCGATCCTTGGGCGGTGGAGCATGTTGTACAATTTTTAGTAGCAAAATTCATGTCCCTGATCTTGTAGAGTTTATTAAAATCGAGCACCCAGTCTTCTCGGATAAGAATGGATTGATTGGTGGATAGATGGGTGGATGGATGGGTGAGTCATGGTAGAGTGGATAGACGGGTGGATGGCCGGGTTGTGTGAATGGATGAATGGATGGGTATATTGATGGGAAGATGGATGGATAGATGGATGGACGGATGGATTGACAGATAGATACATGGATGCATGCACTGGTGGATTGAGGGATGGATGGGTGGTTGGATGGATGCACTGATGGATGGATGGATAGATAAATGACAGGGTGTATAAATGGGAACATCATTTGAGTAATGGACAGATGGGTAGATGGATGGATGAATATATGGTCAGATATGGATAGATGAGTGGTTGGATGGATGGGTGGATGGTTGGGTGATGGATGGCTGGATGTATGGATAAATGGATGGATGAATGAATGGATGAATGGGTGCGTGGATGTATGTCATGCATGCAGCATGGATGAATGGATAGATCGGTGGATAGATGAATGGATAGATGAATGAGTGCATGGATGTATGTATGTATGCATGCACCATGGATGAATGCATAGATGGATGGATAGATGAATGGACCGATGGATGGATGGATGGATGGATGGATGGATGGACGGTTGAGTGGGTGTGTTTATTGATTGGAAGATGAGTGGGTGGATGGATCGAGAGATGGATATAATGGGTTAATGGATTAATGAATGGATGTATAGATGGAAATAACCGTGTATGGCTGGACTGACAGACAAAATTAAGCACTGCTAAAGGCAGACCGATGCTGTTGAAGAATTAGATTGACGCACAGAAAGACAAGAGATATGAAATATTACTAACCTAGAAACAATCAGATAACCATGATTAATGAGAGCAATACATTAATGTGACCTTCACAGGTACATCAAGTGCACTGGTTTCGGGGGAAACTCTACACACACACACACACACACACGCATACACACACACACACTTGCATCACCTGATTCAGCAGTTAAGTAAGCACTTTAAACACGCCAAGCTGTTATCTAGACTGCTTTTTATATTAATATTTGTCCCACGTGATCATTCAAGTCATATGAGTTCACAATGACTTTCGATAACAGAGCAGGTCACCCACTTTTTGCTGAGTCCATTGATGATTTGTAGGCTGCCCGATATTTAAACATCTGGAACACGAGTGTATCATGTCTCGCGCCACCTAGTGTTTTAGACAAAAAGAAATAACAACAAATGAACGAACGGAAATTCCCCCCCCCCCCCACCCCTCTCTCGACCACCTTTTAGAGCAAAGTCGTTCAAGTCAGTTATCAGTCATTAAATCCGATCTTGTCCACAACGTTACAGTATTCAGTTATTCCTTTGATCCACATCGCCACCAAGACAAATTCGCTTTGAGCATCAACATTTCTTTCAACACCACCATCGTCATTATCATTTTTATCAGCGCCAGCACCAGGTACCATCACAGCCATTACAAGTACCACCAATCTACACAAATCTCTGTTATTGGACATTATTGTTAGTTTACTCAGTCTTTTATTGTACATCTCCGATACGCTGTAATTCATTTACTTGGAAACTGTGATAGTTTTGAAACTTCAAGCCTTAAAAATATTGCGCCCGGGGCAACAACACCTGTAGCCCACTCACGCTCCATTACTGCCAGCCAGGACAGGTACAAAGTTGAGATACCTGGATTACATACAAAGTTGTTTGTCCAAAGCCTCAAGTCAGTGTTAAAATAGTTTTTAAGTCCCAAAGTTTAGATAATACAAACTTGACAACCCACCGATATCGGATAGTGAATGTTTGCCTTACCAAAACACTTGAGACCTGGCTCGTGATCTGAAACTGACTGGGGATAACTTGGGCAATATCTGAGAAATGGTCAAGTGGACAGTTTTTTTTAAAAAAATCATATGTCTGGAGTATGAGGAAAAAAGGCTGAGTTCATGTGTATAGAGATGTCGTTAAAGGGGGGGGGGGGGAGGGGGGGCAGGAGGGTCGTGAAGATGAATTTTGTTATTGTTAGAAATAGACAAGTTTAGCTATCATACTCGAATTCAAAATGTGTGAATTAACAGAAACATGTTTTTAAAAAACAAGTTTATCATTTGGGTGCCATGGAATCGCCACCAACTTGGATTTTGAGTCCTCAAAAAATGTCAACGTCAATATGGAAAGGCCTCGCCAAATTTTGCTGGATTAAAAAAAAAAACAACTTCTCTTATGTCTTATTCTAACGAATTAAAATCTTCATTCCGTAGGAAATTTTGATATCTTTTACAGATCGTATGCTGTGCATTTTTACAAAATGGTATGTAGCGGAATTTCATTTTTTCCTGTTTTCCACCACAAAAAAGTCTTTTTAAAAATGGAAAGATAAACAAATTTGAGCGTGGCTTTTTTTTTTTTTTATACAAATGTTATTGAAAAGTGTCGTACAGACATCAGAATATCCCTACTTGTTATGCTGGGCCTCAACACACGGCATCTGTGTCAACAACATACAATGGACAAATACAGAAGGAGCACGGCACCGCCGACCACAACAATAAAGTGGAAATCACATGTTGTTAGTGATGAAAATAACATTCTGTATAGTCTCGATGAGTAGTCCTATCGTGACCATTGGCGGGGAAATTCATATGTGAAATAAGGTGGGGGGAGGGGGGGGGTTAATGTTGAGAGAGACGCATTTGTGTCCCATGCCAAGTAACAAAGGAGACATTGGATGAATACATTAAATTTGGGGACTCACCTCTTTCCATCCCCTCGACATTAGTAGCCTGAATCTTTAGTACCTCCCCCCCCCCCCCCCACCACCACTGCCAACATAAATTTTAAAAGAGAATAAATGTGTACAGAAATGGTCTACATATGACTGTGTACTAACAGTTGTACTTCGGCCCTGTAGTGGTGAGGAGCCCCACCCTACTTCCTGATCATGTTGATATAATGCAAGATTGCAACAGCAAGTATAGTGCAGTGATAAGGCTGACAGCTTACTAGAGATAAACAGGGCTAAATGCTGTATTTACAGTTTTGACCGGGATCACTTCGTGCAGGGATCTTCACCCGCTCTCGCACCTTTTGACCTATTACTCTGTACCACTGACCGAAATTAATTGATAAAAACAGTTATCAGTACTTAGAAAAAAAAAAGGAAACTGTACAATTGCAGAATCGGCAAATTTACTATCTGGAGATGTAGCCATACATTGTGAGCCCCTAATTTTGACGCTGCTTCAGTCGGCTGTTGAAACCTCCTCAGTGGATTTGAGGCCCATTCACTTTATTTCTTTTTTTTATATTTTATTTTACTTAAAAATTTAGTATAATAAGAGTCACATCGAGTGCGCTGGAAAAGACGAGAAAATTCTAGTGGACAGTGGAGAAAGCGATGATGTAATCTCCTATTACATCGGTAAAGCTCAGCTGGAGGAATGTCTGCGAACCTCGCCAAAATGTTTTGCCAGGTTATGTTTCAATGGTTACAACCAACTGCAGGGGAGTGAATCTCGGTAAACGTTTATAGAGGTACATAAGAGAAAAAAAATAGCTAAAATAGAACAAAAAAGGACTCAATGTTCAGGTCATATTTCCTGGTGTCATGTGAACAAATAACGACATTAAGGAAAGACAGTCATGTACCAATCTCTTTTACTCAAAATATAATTGTTAGAATGGGTTTTCGGGACACGGGGAACAGAAAGACTCGGGTGGTTTTTTGTGTAAGAACTTTACACATGCACATAGAAACGTGATTCAGTTTTACTCAGTTCGGAATGGTGTTTTTTTTTTTTTTTAAATTGTATACTAATTATATAATTATAATTAAATCCCGTACAATCATTGAGTCTGGGAATGAATGGCTTGTCACTTACATATAGTCCATCTCAAAAAGCGTAGATTTTGCCTCAGGTCTCAGGCGTCAAAGACATTTCATTGATGAAGTCGTCACTGTTTGATGAAATTGAATGAATAGATCAAATCAGGGAGCCGCGGTGAGTTCACGGTCTTTGAAGTCATCACCGGATAGAGTGGACATCGTCAAGAAAGGAAGGCAAAAGTAAATATTATCTCAGTAAATAATAGTAATGGAATTGTCAATCGACAATCATTCATTTGCATAATTATTCGACCCACACTTTATTCTAAAGGCTGTATCAGTTAGTAACCAGTCAAAGACGTCCCACACTGTATGAATATTTTAATTCAGTGTCTTCCAGTATGTTATACATAAGTCACGCTGTGGTTCCAACTTGCTATTTTCAGCGTTTCCTAAAACACAGAACAATATAATTATGTTGCAAGTAGTAACACTTTTAAAAGCTATTGGAGGGAGAACCCGATAGGAGTAGATTTTGACTCGTAATTGGAACAACCTGAGGATTTCAGGGATCACCGGTAATGTTACACAGTCAAGTCGTAGAATACAGAAAAAAATAAAAGTCCATGCAAATTATTTATGTCGAATGGTGGTGCTTTTGTTGTGGTTTTTTAAATATAATTCACATTTTTACTGGCAGGCTTGTTAACCTACTCACGGACCTTCCATATCGGGAGCGAACAATATTGACTCAGCAATGAATTTAGCATATTATGCAACAACCCTCCGCAGAGAGAACTCGTTGGTCCAGAGGCAAGGTGCTCGCCTCTCATGCTGAAGATACCGAGTTCGATGCCCGGTCGGTGCAAGCATGTTGGAATTCTCTTTTGGGGAAAAAAAATTCCTGTCCCAGGTCGTATGGTAAGTCCGTTCTAGCACCTAATCTTCTCGGATAAGTGCGAACAACTCGGAGGCCCTTTGTACAGGTTGAGGACAACAAAGATACATTGACAGTTGGTAATCAAGACGAGCAGCACGAAAAAGGCCGCTGCCCGGGTAAAAATTCTCAAAAAAAACTAATTCGAACCACAAAAACACACAGAACCAAGAACAAGAAAAAACAAGAAAAATGAGGTGTAAATGCCAGAGAGCAGAGAAAATTCCTAAAGTAAAAATGTCAAGACCGCAGCCCGCCCGCCCTCTGTAGAACATTTACTGATTTCGCCCCGAGGAGCCACTGGCCGGGACTTCCTGAATTTATGAATGAAAATATTGCGTTTAAATTGGAGAGCTGCCCCAACCTCCTCCCCGGGCATCCCGGTCAGCCTAAGAAGACGAATGGTGATAGAGACCAGATGTTATTGGTATTGAACAAAAATCGCCCATGTCAAAAAAGCAAAATCTAAGTTGAAAAGTTGTCTGTTTCTTTTTTTGTTTTTTTTAATTCCTCAGGGATAGTTCCATTTCAAAGGATGTTTTTTTTTTGTTTTTTTTTAATTCCTCAGGGATAGTTCCATTTCAAAGGATGTTTTTTTTTTGTTTTTTTTTAATTCCTCAGGGATAGTTCCATTTCAAAGGATGTTTTTTTTTTGTTTTTTTTTAATTCCTCAGGGATAGTTCCATTTCAAAGGATGTTTTTTTTTTGTTTTTTTTTAATTCCTCAGGGATAGTTCCATTTCAAAGGATGTTTTTTTTTTGTTTTTTTTTAATTCCTCAGGGATAGTTCCATTTCAAAGGATGTTTTTTTTTTTGTTTTTTTTTAATTCCTCAGGGATAGTTCCATTTCAAAGGATGTTTTTTTTTTGTTTTTTTTTAATTCCTCAGGGATAGTTCCATTTCAAAGGATGTTTTTTTTTTGTTTTTTTTTAATTCCTCAGGGATAGTTCCATTTCAAAGGATGTTTTTTTTTTGTTTTTTTTTAATTCCTCAGGGATAGTTCCATTTCAAAGGATGTTTTTTTTTTTTTCAATCGTTTGGGATGACCCGATGAGATGTTGCTCTACGATTTTTATTGTGGGTTAATCAGCACCAGCTAATGTGACCTGGCAGGATTCACTTTTGAATTTTGTATCCATATCAACGTTCTTCACCGCCTTTAAAAGATGCAATATCATTATCGATTTACACCAGGGCGGAAATACACCACTGGACGACTGTTAGGTTATGAACCCGAGCACACGGAGTAAAAAAAAATGCACCATCGAATGTAGATTTAGTATAGCATCGTTTTAATAATATTTGATATGTAACTGACATTTTGATTACATAATTATCTATATAATAAATTATAAAAAAAAGGAAATTGTCCGATTTTTATCTAGACCTGCCTCCACTCATATCATACACCTGGAATTTGCATGAAAATATACAAATTTTAATGCCTTCCTTTTGGCCTGTAGAAGGTTCTATTTTAGATTTGGAGACTTGAAATGGCGGGGGAGTAGCCTACATTTTTTAGTTTTTTGTGCATCACTAATTTCGCCTCCGATCCTTTCTTTTCCAGGAAACCATGAGCCTGTGGCGTTATCATTTCCTCTCGATGGGTAAACATGCTGGCAATGCGCAACATATTGGTAATTCAGGCATTCTTGTCCTCGAATGCTGACGAGGTGGGTGGGGCGTTAAGGCACAAAGACTTTTTAGGAACAAACCAAGGCGAAAACAAAACAAACTTAAAGCACTGAAGAGGTAAAAAATATCCATTGATTGAAACAAGAATTTAAACCGATGAACAGATTTATCTCTGTGTGTGCCGGGACGTCAGCTAGTTTACGTTGTCATTATTATGTACATACAATACTGTAAGCCTGCTTGACCTTTTTTTTTTTTTAGCAGTGAGAAACATGGTCCACTGCTGGGGTGAAGATTTTCATTTCTCGAGGATTTCAGCTTGAGCCTGTTAACCCAGTCTGTTCTTGATTCTTGATCTTTTTTTTTGTTATTCGTGTGTTTCTTCCCTGACCTTCCCAGCATCTTCCATCGTGTCCAGCTAGTGTTGATTTTGGTAGGCCCCAAAGTAAGGCAGAATAGATGGTGCAGGAGAAGACAGGGAATCCAAACAAGATGTTATCAAGGACAATAATTGATATTATCTCCCAAAATCTGTGTCATTTTCAAGAGTTACATTCTTTTAATACATTTTTTTTCTACCTTCTTACAGTAGTCAGAAACAAAACAAAAAAAAGTGGTTGACGTGACTTGTGACATCTTCGGTAGCTCTCTGTCTCCCCTGCGGTTTCTTTTCTATCATTGTCAGCCGGCATAACTTGCGGGCTGGGCCGTGGACAGATGTCCAGAATTATAAAAAACAATGTTGATGGATCTGTCGGCATGTGCTGGCGGTATCCTGACGACTCTCTCCTCACAATGAAATAGTAGGGATTTACAGAGGTTAAAACTTTAAAAAAGGGGTTTGCCCCATTCTTGCAAGGAAGCCATTTCTTTTTGCAATTGCTCCATTTGTGACCTCTATGCCAGTCAGATACAGACTTTGCCACTGAAGGCAGGAATAACTTTATGTTAGAATTTTTCTGTCTAAAAGGTTATCCAGAAAATGTCCTGGACCATGCCTGGTCGAGGGCCTGTGATACTCACTACCAAACAAAGGAGTGATGATAATCGTATCAAATTCGCCTTTACTTATCATCCCCGCTCTTTGCTTATTAAACAAGTCCTCCTTAAAGATATCTTTGTCTTGAGTGCTGACCAGAGCTTCAATGACACGCTTGACTCAACATCTCCTCCGCTGGTACATAAGTGATCCAAAAACTTGAAAGACATTCTGGTCCGGGATAGACTTGTTTTTTACACTGACCTTTACTGAACCAAACCATGTGGCAATTCTCTTTGTAAGACACGCACACGTGACCTTCAACGAACTTCCATCGAGCGCCAATTGGAAACATTCATCGTTAAGGAAAGTTTCATTTGCCATAGTTGTATTCCTATGAATGCTATCCACTTTGCCAGGTGTCACTTGTTATATATTGGTGAAACGGGAAGATAGCTTCATACTCGGTTTCGGGAGCACCTCCGTGACATTGGGAATCAAAATGGAAAGCCTGTTTCTGTCCATTTCAATCAACCAGACCATGAGGCATCCAACGACATTCAGATTCTGGGGCTCAAGTTTTGCCACGCAGGTGCTGAGGTGCGCTTTGAGACTGAGCAACGGTTAATTTTCCACCTCGGTACAGTCACTCCCCATGGCATCAATGTCCAACACTGTGTTAGATAATTCATTATAATATATGTGAATGATTTTTTTTAAATTTATTTTTTTCTTTCTCTTGACTGCGACTCCCGACATGGCGCAGCATCCCTGTCTTGTGCTCTGAGGCACTGTGTGTTGCCTACATCGTAGTAACTAACCTAATGCGTCACTTCGAGCTTCCATACACTGGCAGACGTACTACTGTGCTGCTGTCAAAGCAAGAACTTGCAGTTAAGTAAACACACTCTGTTTAGATTGTATTCATTTCCTATTCAAATCTTTAATTGTTCGATTGTTTTATCTGTTCAAGTTCCCACTTTTTTTTCTTTTGTTTTTGTTTTTGTTTACTTCTTTTTCACCTTGAGGGAGGCGGTTACCAAAATATCGGTCATTTTCTGTGTTCTCTTTTGGTTTGCGTTTCACGGTATCGTTTGGGTATTACTTCTTACGCGAGGCTTTGCTACATAAACGTACAACCTTTTCTTGTTGCATATTTTCAACATTGCTTATAGCCTTGCTGAGACACCAAAGTTTTTCTGTGGCTTTTATAATATTTTCCAGATAATGTGTTGTTCTTAGGTGTTACAGAGGACCTATTGTTTGTTACTGCATCGCCCACGGCATCTATTGGACACGTGGGGTTCTGATGAGGAATAGAGAGTTTTCTCTGGACGCCGGCGTAAAGAAATTTTGTGCGGAAATAAAATTTGTCGCTCTTTGACCTCTGTGTCGTAGCTTAACCTGAGTATGTCTCGGTCCTAACTGACCTTTGGAGCAGTCGCCGGATCCGGTCGCATCCGGGAACACCACGACGGCTCGCGCGTAAGCATCTGCATGTTGCAATATTTTATGCTTGAATGTTATTTTTATGATCGTTGAACCACTTATCCACGATGTGAGTAATGTATGCTTTAGTTATTCAGTTGTAAACACACCAGGGGTTGAACGTCGGCTCAGATCTGTGTTTCAAAGATGGCGACTCTTGTCCCCATCCCTTCGTCTACAACTCTTTTATTCATTTCATGGAGTTTTTACAACAAGAAATACCAGAACAATTTGAAATTTCAACTTACGTGTAATATTTTGTTGTCGTCATTCTAAAATAGACCCAAGTCTAAGACACACGAAACTCAACCGTGACAGTTAGCAAGAGGTCACCTTTTATTTCCACTTCCTGTCACTTGCCAGATAGGACATTTGGCAAGTGAGGCCAAATCTTATTTATTTATGTTACGTCTCCCTTTTTCTGTTTGAAGGAGATGATAGGATGGACATTGAACTTTTGCGTGCCCATCAACTCATTCAATTTATTCTTTCTTTCTCATTTAACAAGAAACAAAAAACATTTTTTTAATTTTTTTTTTAAAGACCATAGCCTACAATGTATATCTGTTTGGCTTTCTAACCTGACGGCCACTTCTAGTAGTGTATGGTGTATAGTCTGAGTGTGCTCTCAGAGACACGTTGTCAGTGAGAGGAAGAGAGCTTGGAAACTCTCTGTGGGTTGGTGAGGGCGGGGCCGCGACCTGTGGCTGCGGAGTATTGGGCATACCACAATTATCGTTGACAGGTACTTGAGTGTCATCTTCAATTTCATCTAATAGTGGTGGGACATCACAGCGATCTCTGTTAGACTGCTCAGTAGATGTTCTAATATGTCTTCTGTTTCGTTTGTAGACACCGTTATCAGTCTGTACATGATATGTTCGTGGGCCAACTTTCCCCACAATCGACCCAGGTAACTAGGTTTTTCGTCCAGCTGTAGGTTGAAGTCGGACTTGTGCTGTTTCTGGAAGATCTCGCAGTGGTCTCGTCTTTCTGTCATGGAGTGAATTTTCCCATGTATGTGACAAAACCGAGAAATCTGCAAAGACTTCCTTTATCATGTGGTCTTGGCATCTCTTTGACTGCTTTAATCTTGTCAGTAATGAATGATGATTTTATTTCATGTATAGATCTATATCCCTGCATACATCCCATGCATTTTTTTCTCCATTAATTAAAATGGTAAAGTAAAGCTTGATATTAATAATACACAAAATAATCATATCTGGTCCATCATTCATAAGGTCTATCTTTTTTTTCATGTCATGGTAAGGCCACAACCATGCCTTAGTTATATCCACTATCAGGAACAGATCTGTAGCAACACTTATTTTCTGTTGAAATGCTCTATATGGACTGACCTTACACTTTAACACAATTCAGCCATTGGAACTTACATATAAGCTGATCGTGCAATTATCCAGGGGTTACACTATTTGTTTAATGAATTTTGAAAGTTTCTACATACCTGCACACTCGTAATCAACAAAAGCAGCTGTAGCATCCCTTTCACAACAGTTCAGATGTCTGCCAATCTGTGATACAACCATTGTAAAGGCGGCTGTGGCTAGTAACCAACATTTGACAGCCTGGAAATTTGAAGACATTCTGTCTTTTGATGTGTCACGAGTGGAGTGAGTGCAATTAAGGGGATTGCTACAGAGCGGGTGTAGAGTAAGGACTCACAGTAGACAGCAAGTTAAGCGTGCTGTTGTGAGTAGTAGTGGGGGCGGGGTCTGAAGGAGGCGAAAGCGCTGTATAACTATCACTGCAAGTTAGAAGGTCCTAGGGAGCGGATCTGTGAATAATAGCCCATCGGGCAGACATAAAGGAAGCAGTCGAGAAGACTAGTGAGAGTCTTTCCAGTTATGACTGGTATGTAGAATGTTGATTGATTATTATGATTGATGTATTATATTATATTCGTCTATTACCATGATGTGAATAAGTATATGTGAGGAATGTGGAAGTCCTTGATATTGGATATAGCAATGTGCGCCATGAGCGATAGATGAAAGTGAGTTCATGGATTTGTAGCGCGAGTGAGTAGTGTGTACTCCGATGGAGGTGTGTTACCGTAAGATGTGTGGTGAGTGAAAGGTGAACTAGTGTGTGTACGCTTCATGGATTGTAAGGAGAGGTGGAGCGAATAGAAATGGTAGGGTATTATACCAATGTAATATTATTCTTGTAGGTGTCGGGGACGGGCCGCAGAGCCACCTCGATGAGCACAGGAGATAGGCCAGCATAGGGCCGGAGGCCACACATAGGCCAGAAGTGAGGCTGTCGGGGCAGGACAGTAGAGGCACATAAAGTCGTGGCAGTCAGGCCACGGGCAGGGACGTAGATATGAGAGTGAATGAGATACTATGTTGTTGCCATGTTGATAGGCTAGTGAACTGATATTATGTTGTTGCCATGTTGATGGCTATGGAAATAATAATGTGTTATTGCCCTGCGGAGGTGCTAGGGGAGTGCTAAGGTGTATGACAATAGGAAGGTGATATTGAGAGACTGCGGTGCCAGTGAATCATTAATGTACTATTAAGACCCTGAGGGGAGAGGCTGAGGCCGAAGTGCCTTTAGGAGTAACTACCGGATTGTGGATCCGAGGGAGCGTGTGTGTGAGAATAAGGCCGTTGTACGGCAGTCATTTCAATAATATAATATATGTAATTGCGCTATTATATGTATAATTATGTTTAATAAATGTGTGAGTCTGATGGATTGTTCTGTTAAGTGTTAACTTGTTTGTTCGTGATTGTTGTCCTGTCATAACTTATTACATCTCCCAGTCTGGGATTTGTGACATTGGGGGCTCGTCCATTGTGACTCGTCCATTTTCGTAATATTTAGTTGTAGTTAGTTAGTAGGTATTTGTGCTGTCTTGTTCGTTGGATGAATGGACATTTCATGATATGATTTATGTATATTTATGAATAATAATATGTATTGATGCATGTATTTTGATGAATATGTATTAATGTGTACTTAAATTTCAGAGAGACAGTGTGTGTGCGTGCAGCCTGAGGAGACGAGCAGCCAGAGCTCCGATTAAAGGGAGGAGTTTACTCAAAATTTCAAAAATTGAAAGTTAAGTAAAAGTCTAAAATTTTGTACCCTGGATTAAGGGCTGTCTTTTCATCTGTCTGTTTCCCTGTTTTTGCTGTTTTCGTTGTAATTGATTATACGGGCGGTGGCGCGGGTTTGCTGTGTTGAACTTAGTTTATCCTTTTAAAAAGGTGTGGTAAACTTTGGAACTTCGTTCATCACAGTGACCAGTTCTGTAGGGACCTGTAATATTGTTTAGTTGTAGCGTCGATATCTTCCTCGTTGTTTTAGGAAGACGTTTCTCTTGTCCCTCTCTTACCTGTCTGTAAATACGTTCTTTTTTTTCAGACTCTGTTCTTGTTCGTACCTTGTTGTGTAATCGGCGTAGTTAGGTTGCATTCTTTTTTTCCATTATAGTTTTTTGTTTGTAGAAGCTTTGTCCTAGTCTGGTTCGTTGTCCTTGACGTACTTGTGGTCCTTCTACTGTATTTCTTCATTCTTGTCATTTCTATTTTCTTTTATAATTAATAGTGCTATGCATTTTATAGATATAGAATTAATTGTGCTGTAAAGGTAAATTTCTGAATTGTATTCTGAACCGGGTATTGTTATATCTGGTGTGATCTCAGGTCTCTGGTCGTGTCGTTAGTGATCATACCGACAGGTTGGTCGTTCGCATAATAGATACCATAACCATAAATCTGTGAAATGGCGGAACTCCAACAACTAATGAAGTTGGGTAAGGAACTTGGCCTGGAGGGAGAAGAGCTACGCGGCTGGATTAAAGAACAGCAGGCAGAAATGCGCGATGAGCGTGCTAAGGATAGAGAACAGGAAAAAAAGGATAAGGAAGAGGAAAGAGAGGCTAAGGCTCAGCAACAAGAAAGAGAGGCTAAGGATAAGGAAGAGGAAAGGGAGTTTAAGTTAAAGGAGTTGCATCAGCAACAGGAGAGACAGGCTCAGGAGAGGGAGCTTAAGTTAAAGGAGATAGAAGCTCAAGAACGGGAGCAGGAGATAAGGTTAAAGGAGATAGAAGCTCAAGAGCGGGAGACAGACGCGCGAGTAAGAATAGCGGAGTTGGAAATCAAAAAGAGTGCGCCAACAGAAACAGTTGAGCGGCAGGTACCCAATAAAGGTGGTGTCAGGATTAAGCTCCCTACGTTCGACGACCGGAAGGACGACATAGACGCCTTCCTTTACAGGTTCGAATTGAACGCACAATTGCAATGGGGGGAAAATAAGGAATTATGGGCCACGTACCTGGCCTCGCTTTTGCAGGGGCGAGCGTTAACATACTTTAAAGAGCTACAGCGCGAAGACGTACAAGATTACGATAAGCTGAAGGCTTTGCTGCTTCGCCGATTTGCGCGTACCGAGGAATATTTCCGGGAGCAGTTTAGGCGGGCACGTGCAGATACCAGGGAGGACTTTGCTGCCTTCGTCGCGAGACTAACGGAGTATTTCGCGAACTGGGTAGACTTGGCGCATGTGGGCGCGGATTTTGCTAAACTGAAAGACTTAATGATCCGTGACCAGCTGTACGCGTCGTGCCACAAAGATCTGGTGGCTTTCCTGAAAGAGAACGAACCCGCGACGGTGCAGGAGGCGTCTAAGTTGGCGGAGGCATACCGTACGGCGCATCCGTCCAAACCAGTCGCCAGGGCGTACGTCCAAGATGCTGGGTACGTCGCCGTTGTCGAGGGGTCGCCGGCAGGCCTTAGGGACAGGTCGCGTCAGCGTGGTGCCTATAGCGGGCAAGCCCAGGGGCAGCGTAGGGGCTATCACCAATCACCGGCATATGGATCCGGTAAGTTTGACCGAGCAGGAGGGCTAGGTCGCGGTAATGGCCGGGGGCGAGTTGTAACCTTTGCCGATAACCGACGGCATAGGGACTCTAGTTCCGGTCGCGATGGGTCACGGGGACCCAGGCCTAGAGCAGCACAGGGAGCGGAGTGTTGGACTTGCGGACGCGTGGGTCACTTTTCGCGCGAGTGTAGGGCCGCGAAGTGTTGGAACTGCGGAAGAGCAGATCACATCAGCGTGAACTGCCCGGCAGGTAGGATAGCGGCGAACGTGGACAGTAGCTCCAGTCCATGCTCCCCAAATAAATTTCATCATGCGGCTGCGTGTGTTACATCGGACAACGGAGGCGGACAGTATTCTAAGTGTCCCAGTTGTGAGAAGTTATTATCTTCCGGTATTTTACCTTGTGGGAGAAAGATCCCCGTTATAAATTCATGTCATACAGGAGGTGGTCTTAGGGTTTATCCGGGGTTTGTTGGGGACGAACCGGTCTCGGTTTTACGAGATACAGGATCTACCGTTGTGGGAGTGCATAGGGACTGCATTCGGGATTCACAGCTTACAGGTGAGACTGTCCCGTGCATCCAATTTTCGGGGGCCATTGAGAAACTACCCATGGCAAAAATAATGATAGATACACCTTTCCTTAGCGGGGAAGTCGAAGCAGTCGTTGGTTGTTTTCCAGGCGCCCAGCTCATCATTGGGAATGTATCACGGGTAGTTTCCCCTTCCGATGAGAACGTGCAAGCATGGTCGCAATCAAAGGGTATTGACTTTTGCGCTGCGGTCGAAACACGCCGACGGGTAGCGGATAAAGATAAGATTAGACCTTTGGCGACGCCAGCGGTCAACCTAGATATCACGCCAGAGCGCTTGGCGAGATTACAAAGGGAGGACCCATCATTAAACCCATGTTTTGGGGAAGCGCGAACCGAGAAAACGAGGAGATATAAGAACGGGTCATCTTCTTTTTTTGTCCAGGGGGGCATTCTGTTCCGTATGTACGTCACAGTGGCTTCCGTTCAAAAGCAGGTCGTCGTGCCACGGTCGTTAATGGCAACAGTATTGCGTCTGGCCCATGATGTTCCATTAGCGGGTCATATGGGAAGTGCTAGGACCAAGGAGAGAGTTCTGAAAGATTTTTATTGGCCGTCAGTATACAGAGATGTACGTTTATATTGTAAGACGTGCAGTGCGTGCCAAAAGACGACGCATAGGGGTCGTTCACCCCAGGCTCCTCGTCAAAAGATCCCCACGGTTTCGGAACCGTTTAAAAAGGTTTCAGTACCTTGTTGATTTAAGAGAAAGACTATCTTCAGCGCGCACTATAGCAGAAGAAGCTTCTGGTATCGCTTCGAAAAGAGCAAAAGACTATAAAGATAGAGGTTCCAAACTGAGAATTTTTAAGCCAGGAGACAAGGTTCTATTGTTGTTACCTACGGACCATAATAAGTTATTGATGACATGGAAAGGCCCTTATGTTATTGAGCGAGTTGTTTCAAAGGTAGATTACGCTATCCACATTGATGGAGCGAGTAAGGTTTTCCATGTTAATATGCTACAGAGATTTTATGAGAGACCACAGTATCTGTGTGCACAGACAAGACCAGAGGAGACTGTCTTCTCTGTTGCTTGTACGGGAGTCGTAGACCAGTTGGACTGTGACGTAAGCGACACCGAGGCGCAGGAAGAGTTACAAATTCAATTGCCGGAGTTAACTGCGACACAAGGTTACAGGGACGTAAAAAATTAACCCTGACCTTACGAGTTCAAGGAGTAGGGAACTTGAGACCCTCGTAGCGTCATTTCCGGATGTTGTTACGGATTTGCCGGGTCGCACTACGGTGATTCAGCACCAAATAAAGTTGACTTCGGATAAGCCAGTATTTCTTAGACCGTATCCGTTGCCGTTTTCTTCGAGAGATAGAGTCATAAAGGAAGTTGAGTCAATGTTGAAGTTAGATGTGATAGAACCATCAACATCGCCGTATTCATCACCCATCGTCCTCGTGAAAAAACTTGATGGATCGGTGCGGTTCTGTATTGATTTTCGAAGATTGAACACTATTACGGTAGGCGATAGGGAGCCTATTCCGTTTCAGGAGGAACTAATAGCTTCATTGGCCGGGTCCACGTGGTTTTCCAAGATAGATTTAACGAAAGGTTATTGGGAAATCCCGCTCACTGAGGAGTCTAAACAATACACGGCGTTCCAAACGCCCATTGGATTATTCCAGTTTAAGGTCATGCCATTTGGATTGGTAAACGCGCCAGCGACGTTTGCACGATTAATGAGATTAGTGTTGAAGGACATACCTAATGTCGTGTCATTCTTTGACGATATAGCATGCCATACGTCGACATGGTCTGATCATATTCAGACACTAACAGTAATTTTTCAACGATTACGTCATTTTGGGTTAACTGCTAAACCCGCAAAGATGGATTTGGCATGTCCAGAGATAATATTCTTAGGACATATTGTGGGTAGAGGTGTTCAGAGACCTGAAGAAACAAAAATCGACAAGTTAGTAGGGTTGCAAATCCCTAAAACAAAGAAACAAGTCAGAAGCTTAGTGGGAATTTTAAATTATTACAGAAAGTTCATTCCAAATTTTTCCTCCTTGTCATCTTCTCTTACTGACCTTACTAAGAAGGGACAACCCGATAAGGTCCAGTGGACGTCTGAATGTCAGACATCATTTGATAATTTGGTGACAGCATTATCATCGTCACCCATTCTGATATTACCCGATTTTCGATCTAATTTTATCCTCAGAACGGATGCGTCGGACTCAATTTCATGCATAATCTTTCTTAACTTACAACACGTTACATCCTATTTGGAGTTTCCTTATTGGTCTTAGGATGATTTTGCTGTTTGCTATTAGGGAATGTACAAATCATGGCCAGGATGGGATGGAAGAGAGAAACCATACATAAAAAAGAAAAAAACATCACAGTTCTGCATGCAGAGTGCAGGGCAAAGCAATGGAAAATGTAAGGAATGATTAACTTTAACGGACAGTAAATAATATAAATCCAAGATCGATCTTCTTTATTGATTTTACACTCTCATAGTGGGATAATGGTGACAGCACTGACTATAAAGTTACCGCCAATGATGCAATAAACATGTTTTCAATGTAGGTTAATGGCAGAGAAAATTTTATTGTTTAACACTTGGTGCAGGTTTCAATTTGGTATTAGCTAAATCGAGTACTATTATTACCCACCGTTCCACACCTATAGTAGACATGGAGAGCATCACTGTTTTGCAACGATTGGAAGACAGGAAAAATGGAAAACTAACCTCACAGCTAACAAAGTTTCAAAACCTTCGAAATCATTCTATGATTAATAGAGTATAGAAACCAACAAAAAGAAGACGGAAGAGAACCAGCTTTATAAACTCAGCTAGACAACAGTTGAACAACCTTAAAATCCCACACATAGATGAAGATGAGGACCTTACAGAGGTTGACTGCTGCCCCCCCCCCTCCCCACCCATTGGAAAGACAACACTATCAAAGACAGTGTTTATGGCATCACCTCCAAGACCAATCAGTCCACGGCAGAGCTGCTATCACTCACACAGGAAATGCTGGACAGCTCCTATCCACAAAACAGCTGGATCCGGGTATTCACGGACGGGTCAGCACAAGAAGCCGTAAGAGATGGAGGAGGTGGTGTATATATCCAATGGACTAATGGGAAAGAATCAGAACTTTCAGTACCCACAGGGAAATATTCTACCAACTACAGAGCAGAAACAGAAGCCATACTAGAAGCTGCGCTAATCTTACAAAACCGAGACATCTACAACAAAAAAAATAGTTCTTCTCACAGATGCTATGTCAGTCCTGCAGGCCCTTCAAAGTTCATATGATTAGGAGGCAGAGCATTTACACACTGTGCCCCACACATCTGGAACTCACTGCCAAAATCATTGCGGGAAGCATCTACCGAGTCAAAATTCAAAACTGGTCTAAAAACCCACCTTTTTAAAAAACAATTTCAGTTGTGAAGTCTCATTCCCAATTCATTTATTTTCTCATTTCACTTTAATTTTGCTGTTTTATCGTTTAATTTCTGTCTTATAGTATGTTATGTGTGTGTATCTATGTATACAATGTTGTATAGCAGAGAGGGAGGGTGAGAGAGAGAGAGAGTGAGTGGCAGATGGAGAGAACACGACTTTCTGTAAAGCGCCTAGAGCAAACGATTTGGATTGGGCGCTATATAAATGATCTTCATTATTATTATTATTATTATTATCATCAAAACAAACTCACCTCTGCCGTAGTGCAGCTGTGCCATACAGCAAGCAACGTGGTTCTCCAGTGGATCCCTGGCCACTGTAACTTCATCGGAAACGATAAGGCAGACACTCTGGCAAAAAATGGCGCAAACTTCCCTCAAGTCAGAGAAAACATAACATTCTCAGAAGCCAAACCTCACAATGAAGCAGCCTTGAAATCCAAGTGGAAACAAAGTCATCCAAGCCATGTTACAGACGATGCGATACACTTGCTGAGCAGAAAGGAGCAAACTATCATATTTAGGCTGAGAACTGGACATAACAGACTCCAGTGTTGGAGAAACTGAGACATGCCCATGTGGAAATTCCCCAGAGAATGCAGAACATGTCCTCCACAATGCCCCCTATACAGACGACAGAGGGAAAACAGCTGGCCCCTAGGTGCGGCACTGCACACTAAGCTATATGGCACAGTAGAGGAACTCAGGAGCACAGCATCCTTCATACAGACTACCGGCCTCCTGATATAAACAGTCTGACACGAAGAACGCAGAAGAAGAAGAATTACCCACCGTACTATTATTATGACAAATATTAGGAAACTCTGATTAAGTGCCCGTCGATACTTTGTATTGGAGTGCAATGACACTGAGAGAAAAAACAATATTTTAGGTTCAAACCCGCTCTGTTATTGATATCGTCACGAACGTACATGTTGAATGTGAAATTTCCACCCCATTCCTGTTTCACTCACCCAGCCCTAGACCTGTAATAAATCTTGTGTTAAGTAATGCTGACATGAACCTTCACACGATATCGAGCCGGAGGTGTGATCATTATCTAAAAGTTTACAGCCTAAATGTGGCAAAACTGTCCAATGAAACTGAAGTATGTGCAGATACGTGTATATCATTCTGAAATAAAATCTCTCTCGGCTATCACGTCCTAAGAAATGAACACCGTAGATTTATAGTTACAGTTTGATCACCTTTCGTGATCAGGTTGAAACTGGGGATGCCCACAAGACGTACAGCATACATCTTGAGCTGCTTTTCATTCTCTATGATCAAGTGGAAAGCGCGGGTGCTCGTGCGATGAACACCATGCATGATGAGAAGCACGACATCTCAAAATGTGATGTAGTTGAAAGGGGGGGGGGGCTTGGAGTGATATTCTAAACAACACAGAGTAGGTAAGTTTAACTTCCATATTTGAATTCAGCATATTGTCACGATTAAGGTTGATGACCTTGTACGCCACGAGTATAGAGGGGGTAAACTTAGTAGGGGAGAAGGGGAGTTTTTAAGTTGTTGACTAGCATGAAAGATTACTATCACGAGGAAGGTCGGTGGCCTTGTGCGCCACGAGTCTAAGGGGGGTGAGCTTAGCAGGGGAAAACATGGTTTTTAACATTGTTGACGAGCGTGAATAGATACACACGACTCGCTTTAAACTAGTCGCGTGTGCAAAGACCTCGGGAGTATAAGTAGAGGAGAAGCTCGACACAAGTGGTTCCCAAATTATTCGTTCCTAGAGGAAGACGCAGCGAGAAGTGGTCCGGGCGACAAGTGGAAGGTCGTGCCATGGGGACCAGGGGTGTTAAGTATGTGAGGGATCTATGAGGTTCCCAAGTTATTCATTCCTAAAGGAAGACGCAGAATTTATCGGTCCGGGCGACAAGTGGAAGGTCGTGCCAGTGGGGACCAGAAGTGTTAGGTGTGTGAGGGATCCATGATGTTCACATTTATTTCCCAATAAGAAGAATTTATCGGTCCGGGCGACAAGTGGAAGGTTGTGCCATGGGGACCAGAAGTTGAGGAGTCCTGATGATAGGACGGGAACCCTTCAGGAGCTCGTGATTTACGATGGCGGGTGTGAACCGTCGGTGTGCTGTGTGTTTGCAGAAGTTGAAGAATCCCGAGGACGGGATGATGAGAACCCCTCAAGGAGCTAGTAATCTACGATGGCGGGTGTGAACTGTGTGTTCTTATTTGTGAGAAGCCAGGGGCGTCTGTTTCCCCTTTTATCGTCGAAGTTAGAGATCTAGAAAGGATCGTGTGAACTCTGGAGACGTGAAACTGCATCAACGAGGAGGGCAGCTGTTGACAGAGACTATTAAGTATACGTAGTTAAGTTTATGGACAGAGGGATTAGATCTAGATGTGAAACGGGGAATAGAGAAAAGCCATGATCCCCAAGAGTAAATTTGAAATATCTCTGTTTTTGTGATTATGTATGTTATTATCATGTCAGGCCAGAGTTTTCTGCTATTGTATGACAGTACACAATACAGCCTGCTACTGTCACCCCCACTGTCTTGTGGGTCATCTCGGGAGAGAGGAAGACTAGGGGAAGGTAACCCTGAATACAAATACCACACTGCCTTGTGTGTTGCTATGATAGCAAAGGCTATGGGAGTAAACCCAGACAGAAAATCCGGAGTGGAGACCCGAAGGTGGTTGTCAGGGAGAACTGCATCAAACTGGCTTCCAGCATCTCCTGCAGCCGGACTAGTTCCAAATGTATTGACCTGGTCTCTCCCTTGGGTTTAACTAGAATGGCAGAGAGAGGGGTGGTGCCTCTGGGCAAAGCACCATCTCTTAAAAATAGCCCAGGCAAGGCAGCAAAACGAGGAGGCGTTTGCTCGGGCTTGGCAAGCGTCTGTCTCTCCTCTATAAGCCCACCCATTTCCGATTTGGAGAGGACACTCCAGCCATCCGTTACGGATGGGCACAACACGGGAGGTGGCAGTTACCGGTGATAAGCTCAATCCATTTGGCGTACGGATGAGCGCCAGGGGTCCCCTCTGTCGGTGGGAGCGGCTTTTCAGCTGCATTGATCAACTACCGCCCGCCGTAACCTGGGCAGCCCCCAGGCAGTTGGGTGTTGTTCCGCCACGTCAGCCTGCTTCATAAGGTGGTTGGAGCTAGACCAAAAGTCGAAAAGCTGACGTAAAGTGTGCACCTGGCAAAAACAGAAAAATACTAAAACTTGGTACCTGGAACGTCAGAACAATGCGCCCAGGCTTGCAACAGCAAGATCTCACTAATATTGACTCCATCAGGAAATCCCAAATTATTGATCGAGAACTTCAGCTACTAAACATCGACATCGCTGCCCTTCAAGAAACTCGACTTCCCGACTCCGGGTCAGTTAAAGAAGAAAACTACACCTTCTTCTGGCAGGGCCTTAGCAGCGAACAGCCGAGAATCCACGGCGTGGGCTTCGCCGTAAAAAACTCCCTTATCAATTCGATCGCAACTCCAATTGGAGTGTCAGAACGCATCATGACACTCAGACTGAACACCCGGTCTGGTTTTACCAACATTATCTGTGTCTATGCCCCAACACTTACCTCCTCTGACGAAACCAAAGACATTTTCTACGAGGCATTGCAGAGGACTCTCCACAACATCCCTCTCACCGAAGGCCTGCTAATTCTGGGTGACTTTAACGCTCGAGTGGGAGCAGATCACTCCGCATGGCCAAAGTGCATTGGGCACTTCGGCATTGGCAACATCAACGAAAACGGGCAGCGCCTTCTGGAGCTATGCTCCGTAAACTCATTATGTGTTACAAACACGTACTTTGACCTTAAGAGATGCCAAAGAACATCATGGCGCCATCCCAGGTCTGGCCATTGGCATCAATTAGATCTTATTCTCTCAAGGAGGAAGAGTTTGGGCTGTATAAAAATAACTCGTTCCCTCCACAGTGCTGACTGTGACACCGACCATGCACTGGTAGTCAGCAAAATCAAAATTTCGGCCAAGAAAATATACAGATCAAAAGCCCCTTCAATCCCTAAGATCAATGTAACAGCAATCAGAGATGAATCAAATAAAAAGTCATTTGAAAAGTTATTTGTTGAAAGCATGGATAATGTCACCCAATGTGACTCGGTAGATGAAACATGGAACACTCTCAGTTCAAAAATTCATGACTGTGCCATCAAGTCTTTTGGACAGCATAAAGTTTCAAACAACGACTGGGTAGCCCAGAACAGCGAAATTCTCCTACCTCTCATTGAGCAAAAGAAATCTGCTTTCAATGAGTATAACAAAAATTGCAATCAGAGTACAAAAACTTGTTTGAAAAATGCAAAAGCTAAACTTCAGCTGGAGGTAAGACGTTGCGCCAACAAATACTGGACAGACTTGTGTAACAGCATACAAGAGGCAAATGAAAAGGGAGATATGAAAACCGCCTTTAGTCAGATGAAAGTAGCTCTTGGGCCAATCATCACCAAAAGCGCCCCACTTAAGTCTGTAAATGGTGAACCCATCACAGATAAAAATGAACAACTGAATAGGTGGGTAGAGCATTACTCTCTGTTGTATTCAACTGAGAAAAATATTCCACCAGATTTTGAGGAACACCTCCAAAAACTGCCAATAATGGCCGAACTTGACGCTGAACCTTCCTTAGTCGAGCTTTCCAATGCAATCGACCACCTGTCTGCTGGAAAAGCCACAGGAAGTGACAACATTCCTGCAGAGGTATTAAAAGACCTAAAAGGCCCACTATTACCACACCTGTATAACCTGTTACTGCAGTGTTGGAAAGAAGGCGTGATACCACATGATATGAGAGACGCCAAAATTGTCACACTTTACAAGAACAAAGGAGACAAAGGCGACTGCAACAACTATCGAGGCATATCCCTCCTCAGCATTACTGGAAAGGCTTTTGCTCGCGTCATCCTCTGCCGCCTTCAAGAACTGGCGGAAAAAGTCTTACCAGAAACACAATGTGGCTTTCGAAGCAAACGATCAACTATTGACATGATATTAATTGCACTTCGGCAAATCCAAGAAAAATGTAAAGAACAAAACAGGCCGCTTATAACATGCTTTGTGGACCTAACAAAGGCTTTCGACACCGTAAGCCGATCTGGCCTGTATGCAGTCCTTAAATCCATAGGCTGTCCACCAACATTGCTAAAACTTATTGCATCCTTCCACACTGACATGAGGGCATGTGTCAACTTTGAGGGCTGCACATCCAATTCATTTGCTGTAAACAGCGGTGTGAAGCAGGGATGTGTTCTTGCTCCTACCTTATTTGGTATATATTTTGCAGCCCTACTCAAGAATGCCTTTGGTCAATGGTCAGGTGGAGTACTTATTAACACCAGAGTGGACGGCTCCATTTTTAATGTTGCCAGACTAAAAGCAAAATCTCGTACAGAGCATATTATGTTACAAGAGCTCCTCTTCGCAGATGATGCTGCAATCGTGGCCCACGATGAAACCACGCTCCAGGCTCTCATCAATAGCCTTGCCAAAGCCTGTGACAAATTCATGCTAAAGATCAGTGTCTCAAAAACTGTAGTTTTGACACAAGGCTTGAGAAACCCCAACCCAATCATGCTGAATGGCTCTCCTCTGGAGCAAGTGGGAAAATTCTGCTACCTAGGCTCAACCATCAGTGGTAGCACAGACATAACAACTGAAATAAATGCCAGAATAGGAAAGGCGGCCACAGCTTTTGGCAAACTCTCAAAAAGGGTGTGGAACAATAGCAAGCTGACCATCAAAACAAAGGTACTCGTGTACCAAACTTGCGTCCTAAGCACCCTGCTGTATGGCTCAGAGACATGGACCACCTACTCCAAACATGAAAGATCCCTCAACTCCTTCCACCTGCGCTGCCTACGCAAAATTCTCAAGATCAAGTGGCAAGACAGGATCTCAAATATCGAAGTTCTGAGCCGAGCCAACATTCCATCAACTCAGGCTCTCCTAGGCAAAAAAAGACTGCGGTGGCTTGGACATCTCCACCGTATGGAAAATGATCGCATCCCCAGACAAATTCTCTACGGGGAACTTGCTACTGGCAACCGACCCAGAGGTAGGCCACATCCGCGATTCAAAGACACTTGCAAGGTCACGATGAAAGCATTCAACATCGACCCCAATGAATGGGAGAACCTAGCAAATGATCGAAGCAGATGGAGACAAAAATTGCGCAGTGGCACGCTCGCAATAGACTTCAAGGCAAAAGAAACATACCTGACAAAACGACAGAGGCGGAATGAAAACACTCGCCAAAGTGAACCCAAAAGACTGACCTGCAATCACTGCCATCGCACTCTCGGGTCAAACATTGGTAGAATAAGCCACGAGAGAAGCTGTCAGTCAAAGTGAAAGTGAATATTCTAGCTGCTAAGACTGTCTGTAAAGACCCTAAAGGCCATATATGTTATTATCATGAGTTGAATGTTTTGACATAAGTTTTGTCATGCATTTATAATTAAATATCGTTTAATTTAAATCTCAATCCATGTGTCCGTTGATCGCTGGTCTGCTTGCTTGGCTTGTTAGCTGGGTTTGAAAGGTAAATAAGTTAGGTACTCATCACACACGTGGTCGTGACCATCTTCACGCACGTGATCGTGACAATATCCAAATTAGGGCAGAAAGTATAAATAAAAATACCTGGACTTATTTGTTGCCATGGTAACGCCGCCATCTTGAATTTGGCCTCCTTGTATACATCTATTTTTAAAACCTAAAGGCTCCTCCATTTTTCATCAAATGATCTTGAAATTTGGTATGCTTATATTTCAATACATAATAAAGATATGTTAATATTTTTATTTGGATATCTTTCATAGATGTTTTTCTAGGAAAGTCTTAAAATTGTATATAGCGCGTAAGCATTTTGCTTGATTTTTCACCATAAAAATGATATATTTTTCATAAACTACAAAATATACTCAAACGTGGATGAAAGTCTTTTTTAGTACACTCTATAAAAATGCTGTAGTGCAAGTTTCATCGAAATCCATTAAAATAAAAAATAAAAAGTTGTTAGGAAATTAACGTAAAAAAAAGTAAGTTTTGAGAAAAACGCGTTTGAAAAGTTGCAATTGTTTTTTGGCTGAAAAAAGTGTCTGAATGTTTACCAAATGTACCAATACATTCCCGGCCGTTCTAAGTAATTCATATGTAGTGTACGATTCCAATATGAGGGTCCCCATACCACAAATCAGTCAGATATGGCGTTTCATTGTGTTTAATGAACTGGCAATTATTGCGTATTTTCTTCGATTGGAAGAGAATATTTTACTCTCCCCTCCCCCATGAAAGTCTTGCTTTTTTTTTTTTATGGAAAAAGGCCTAGCTGGGTCAAATGAGCATCAAAAACGTAAATAGAAATGAACTTTCCGAAAATCAACAAAAGCAAGAATCGATATTTTGAGCCCAAAAAAAACTCGATTTCAGGACCCCCCTCCCCCCCCCCCCCTTAAAGTGTCGATATCTCCACTATTTATCAAGATACAATAATGAGACCAGTGCCAAAATTTAGGCCATTCTTTGCTGGTTTGTTTCGCATAAAAAAAATAAAAAAGCAATTGATAGTCAATTTTGGATTTACACAGCAATCACACTCTGTATGCGACATATTCAAAAATCGTACTGATTCTTTCCTCACTAAGTTCATCTCCACTTGAGGTCTTTGGAGATGATATGTTAATGCCAATATCTGTCTTCAGAGCCAAAATCGTTCACTGCATACTTATGAAGACGACGTAGGTTATGATTTTATATCTGACGCCAATACAAAAGTGTCTTTTTAGTAACTTCTGTAATATGATTTACTTTATTATTTTACCAGTTCTTAAGCTCACTTTCATCTTACGCCCCCCCCCCCTCAAACCATCCCTATTTAAGGTATACAAGCATACAACACCACTATAATATCATAGTAAAACATGTAGGGTGCGTGATTCCCAAACGAATCAATAAATTGAGCCTTCTCATTGGCTGGGGCAAAGGTCATGCCCTCCACTTTTACCAGATTTAAACCCACATAATAGCCTAAAGAGTACAGCGTCAGCTGACTGGAAAGGGTTTTTGTTTCAAGTCTTTGTTTTATAACATTGCTCTACGATATGGAATTTGTTACCGTTTGTGAAAGATGCCCAAGTAGAAAGTCACTTTACATTCCCGGCAGTTACAAAAAAAAGTCAGACATGAGCTCTCAAGAAAGTTTAGACCAGTAACAGAAGAAAGAGTCATGATTATGTTACATTGTTTTTATTGTGGATAGTTGAGATGGGCTGTAACTGGTTCAAAAGCTAGTTGAGAAGCGAGAGGTTCTTCACTAGTCAGTTTAGTACAAGTTTCTACATACGTTTATATAACAGAAGCCAGCCCTCCTTTGCCAATGTATCCCCCAAGCCCGACGGTTCTCTTCCCCGTTCCACTCTGCGACTCATATTATTTCTCTCCCCACCCCACCAGTTATGTCCCCACTATTAGTCCGTATAATTCTGTCTTAAGCCTTTGGAAGTTTGCCAATCATTGTTGAGGCCCAGCACACTAAGTAGCGATGATTTTAGCTATGTGTAACACTTTTCAATACCAATTTTATTTGAAAAAAAATTTTCAGATCTAATTTACTCGAAAATCATCTTCAGCCCCCCCCCCCCCCCGACCCCCCCTCCTTTAAAGAACAGAAGGTTTGAGTTGGTGCCGCGTAAATAAACTAAACGAAACTGGTCAGAATGTCAGATTTTGGTGCAGTTTCCCAACACAGGTCACCATATTTCTGTCACACCAGGCGATTGGTCAAAATGGTAATATAGGGAAAAAGTACATGGGCCTAACTGATACAAGAAAATTCATCATTGTCACGAGCAGAGTTAAGGTCTTGGGGATCTAGTGACTGCACAAGAGGCAGTTAACTCACACTCGGACACAAACACAAGAAATTATTAAATAACCAGAATATAATTATGTTGTCAGGCCGACCGGGCCATAATATTACATAAAATAATATACAAAACAAAAGACAATAGAGGTATATTCAAAGCAAAAATTCCAATTACTAACTTAACCTAACATATTTATGCAACTATGTTCCCTATCAAATGTAATGCAATCAATAGCCAAATGGTATATTATAAGAAACAAGATATTAATCTAAAGTAACAGTTGAGTCGCCACTGGCCAGTCGCCAGGCAAACTCAGAAATAATACAGGTTCTCGAGGTTCACTGAAGGCTAGAAAAGCCCAGTACATTCAAAGCCTACAGAAGCACAAATCGGCTTGTAGGTATTTAAGCAGCTTGTACATATAATTCTATACAGGTCATCGCTCTAACATTCATATCAATAGAAGTGGGCTCGTGTCATAATGATTCACAAGCTATCACTACGCTCGTTCGTCGAGTCCAAGCTGTGGTTTTCTCTGACTTCCTATGATGCTGTGGGTTTTCTTCTATCCCTGACTTCTATCATACTTAATGAATAAGATGAGTTACCGTTGGACACGCCTAGCTGGTAGGCGCGAACATCAAAAGAGCGCAGCATAGACTCTTACAGGTCAGTCCACTCAGACCTTTCTTTCTACTCAGTCAGTCCGATGGCAAAGGACTTCTAGTCTTCAGACCACACTGTTCAGGTACTGGCCAACCGGAGATAGTTCACCAAACGATGCGTCTCTCGTCTGTATTCAATGAATTTCAACGTTACACGGTGTTTTATAATCTCCAACTACCCAGCAGGGCTAGTCCGCTGGCAAAACTAGTTCAGCAATCTCATTGGCCGAAACCTCCCACCATTTTGAATGTAGGAATATAGTCTGCACTATTCTACCAGCCGGTTAACGTGCAAAAACTTGTCTAGTCATAATTAACAATGTCAACTATCCCCACCTTGTCTCACCCCTACTCCTTTACTTTTAATCACGCACATTAAAACCGAAAAGCGTGAATCTAATAGTTTAACTTTACAATTCCTTACTCACAAACAATTCGCGACGACCGTTCAAGGCCATCAGCCAATTTCTAATGGCCCTGCTAAACAAACAACTCACGCCCCGCGTGAATTTTAATTAACTAGACTCATGACAATCATTGTTTTCTTACAATTTCAAATAACAAAAAAAAGTTTCAGAGGTAGAACAGGAATATGTAAAGAGGTATGGAGTTCTCTCGAAACAACAACGGCTAATGCACATCTCCAACGAAAGGTCACGTTAACACCCCGTGCGACTCACTCACCATCTGTTACACGGTGACATCGGTAATCAACAAGCACCACATTGTAGTGTAAAATCGCTGGCCGAGCATTTGTTGACTATGGTGGGCGCCATTCGAATCACTCACTGAAAGAATCAGCCTGCGAATCAGATGCAATTCTAATCATTCACTGAACGGATCAGCCCGCGAATAAAATGCAATTCCAATCACTACCTGAACGAATCAGCCCGCGAATCAAATGCAATTCTAATCACTCACTGAACGAATCAGCCCGCGAATCTTAATGCAATTCCAATCACTCACTGAACGAATCAGCCTGCGAATCAAAGTTTATTTGAATCACTCATTGAACGAATCAGCCCGCGAATCAAATGCAATTCTAATCACTCACTGAACGAATCAGCCTGCGAATCAAATGTTATTCGAATCACCCGCAGAACGAACTAGAAATGTGGACACTTCTGTCAGTAAAGAGGATGATAATAATTTAATACCTTTTTTTTTTCTAAAGACACAATTAGCAAAAGTGGAAGTTTTGGGGGACAACTGATGCCCACCGAAATATGACAGAATGTTTTACATTAAAGAGCACTGGGCGAAGAAAAAACAAGTTTGTGAGTTTAGCAATGCTCTAACAAGAAACCAGAGAGGCATTACATATTATTATTTAACGAACAGTAGATAATAAAAATCCAAGATCGATCTTCTTGATTGATTTTACACTCTCATATTGGGATAATGGTGACAGCAATGACTATAGAATTACCTTCAATGGTGCAATAAACATGTTTTCAAGGCAGGTTAATGGCAGAGACAATTTTATTGTTCAACACTTGGTGCACGTTTCAGATTTGTATTAGCTAAATCGAGTATTATTATTACCCTCCATATCATTATTATGACAAATATTAGGAAACTCTGATTAAGTGCCCACCGATACTTCGTATCGGAGTGCCATGACATTGAAAGAAAAAAAAATATAGGTTCAAAAGCCGCTCTGTTATTGATTTCGTCACGAACGTACCTGCGGAATGTGCAAATAGGCCGATTATCCCCCCCCCCCCCCCATTACCCAATTCCTGTTTCACTCACCTAGCCCTAGACCTGTAATAAATCTATGTTAAGTAATGCTGACATGTATCTTAACACGTTATCCAGTCGGATGTAGAAGTTCACAGCCTAAATGTGGCAAAACTGTCAAATGCAACTGAAGTATATGCAGATACGCGTATATCATTCTGAAATAAAATCTCTCTAGGCTATCAGATCCTAAAAAATGACCACTGTAAATTTATAGTTACAGCTTGATCACCCTTCGTTATCAGGTTGAAACAGCGGATGCCCACAAGATGTACGTCATATATCTTGAACTGCTTTCCATTCTCTATGATCAAGTGGAAAGCGTGGGTGCCCGTGCCATGAACACCATGCATCACGAGAAGCACGACGTTTAGCCTCAAAATGTGATGTAGTTGAAATCTTAAAAGTTTCGATATCTCCACCATTTATCAACATACAATAATGAGACCGGTGCCAAAATGTAGGTCGTTCTTTGCTGGTTTATTTTGTTTAAAAAAAAGAACATTTTGGGTTTACGCGGTGATCATAATATTCAATAATCGTACTGATTCTTTCCTCACTAAGTTCATCTCCACTTGAGGTCTCTAGAGGTGATATGTTAATGTCACTATCTGTTTTCAGAGCCAAAATCATTCACTGCATACTGATAATGAGGACGTAGGTTATGATTTTGTATTTGACGCCAGTGCGAAAGTGTCGTAGCTTCTGTAATATGTTTTACTTTATTATTTTATCAGTGGTTGGACGCACTTTCCCCCCCCCCCTTCACCTCCCTCCCCCCACATCCCTATTTAAGGGGCGGGGTGGCGGGTCCTGAAATCGAAATTAGGCTTCAAAATATCAATATCGAGATTTTGTACTTTTCGGTTAGTTTATCCATTTAGGAACACTATTTTGCTAACCCTATTCCAATTTTGAATGTTTATAACCCTGAAATTGATATGCCTTTTGAGTGAGTGGGGGTCAAGAAAAAGGCACAGAATCATGCCACTGGGCGGCAAAATCAGCCCTAAATAACATCTCAGTGTCGCTACCAAAACCCCAAGTTTTAGTGAGTACTTGGTATCGAGACCTTTGTAAATTATATTATGTTGCCCACATGTCTAGGTCAAGGTAACAGGCCTGAGACATCCCATTCCCTTCTATACAAGCATACAACACCATTATACTGTCATAGTAAAACACATTAGGGTACGTGATCCCCCCCCCCCGACCTTCACCTTGCCTCTATTTTACTGATTGGTAGACTGTAAACGAAGCAATAAATTGAGGATTCTCATTGGCTGGGGCGAAGGTCATGCCCTCCATATTTACCAGATTTAGGTCGTGACCCACATAATAGCCTAAAGAGTACAGTGTCAACTGACTGCACGGTGTTTTTGTTTCAAGTCTTTGTTTTAATAACGTTCCTCTACGATATGGCATTTGTTACTGTTTGTGAAAGATACCCATGTAGAAAGTCATTTTACGTTCCATGCAGTTGCAAAAAGTCAGACATGAGATCTCAAGAAGGTTTAGACCAGTAAGAGAAGAAGAGTGCTGATTATGTTACATTGTTTTTATTGTGGATAGTTGAGATGAGCTGGACCTGTTTCAAAAGCTAGTTGAAAGGCGAGAGGTTCTGCACTAGTCCGTTTAGTACAAGTTGCTACATAAGTTTCTATAACACAAGCCCGCATGCCTAACTAATAACATTGTTATTGAAAAAAATCTTTCAAATGCGATTTTCTGGAAATGGCACCTTTGATCAGTGATTTGTGAACTTTTTTTTTTTTTTTAGTATTCATTGACCACTTTTTATAAAATGTGGCTACGAATGCGTTTGAAAAAATAAAAAACATTCATATAGTAGCAAATTTGTTATAACTTTTTCAAATTTTTTTTTATGACTTTTTTGTGGTTGGGTGGGGGGGGGGGGGGGAGATACAAAATAGGAAAACATTACTCTACACACCATTTTTAAAAACTAATAACAAAAAATACGTGACACATATCCTTACCCCCTACTGTATAAAGTTTTTAATTGGACTGCATAAGAGATAAAAGAAGTTTCAAATAAATCCAGGAAAATTTGCCGAAGCCTATTTATGTTGAAGATGCCACTTTTTGGGGATCTAAAATCCAAAATGGCGGCGTTTCCGTGGCAAATCATGTGAGCATTTTTTTTCTTTTTTTACATTTTTCCTGCTCATTCAGACACCCTGAATTCGATTATGATAGTCAAAATTTGTTTATTTCTCATAATAATAAAAATCACCTTCAGGACTCACACTCCCCCCCCCCCCCCTCCCCCTCTTTATGCACATAATGATGGGAGTTGGTGCAGCGTATATAAATTCACGCAACTGGTCAGAATGGCAGATTTTGGTGCAGTTTCCCAACACAGGTCACCATATTTCTGTCACACCAGGCGATTGGTCAACATGTTAATATAGAGAAAAAGTACATGGGCCTAACTGATACAAGAAAATTCATCAGTGTTTTCTTACAATTTAAAAAAAAAAGAAAGCTAGAGAGATAGAAAAGGGATAATAATCTCACTTGTTCTCGTACACTCACTTACTCAAGCCCCAGGGTATTCACTCCCTCACTCACTATACTTACTCATTCGCTCACTCAATCACTCACTCACTTATTCACACAATCACTTAGTTACTCACCCGCTCACTCACTTCCTCACTGTCTGACTGACCTACTGCTTATTCAATCATTCGCTTATTCACTCACTCACCCACTCATTTACTTATTCATTCACTCACTCGCTGACTTAGTCACACACCACTCACTCACTCACTTATTCATTGACTGACTGACCCACTCACTCAGTCAGTCAGTCACTCACTCACTCGCAAACTTAGTCACACAATTACTCACTCACTCACTCACTCACTCACTCACTCACTCACTCACAACATGACCTACTCATTGATACGTTATCTTACTTTTCTGAACTCACTAACATATAGACCCACCTATTCAATCAAAGGTATTCTCATCTGTGTCAGTTGTTTAACTCACTTTCACCCACATTGATCCTTTTCGTTTATTGCTCAGTGTTTCTGTCACTTGCTGTCTCTCAATTGTTTGGTCGTTGACACTTTTTATGTCCTCTTTAGGTTTTCATCTCGTTTTAATAATCAACATTGGCCATATTAATTTTCAGGATTTCGGGGGGGGGGGGGGGGGGGTTGGCGGTAAGTACAAGAAACGTACTAATTTAAACACCCTCTCACTTGCTCATTCGTTCGTCTACTCGTTCTCACACACTCATTCACTCACGTACTCATTCACTCACCCACCCGTTCACTCTCTCACGCAAGCAAACATGCATTCACTCACGTACTCATTCACTCACCCACCCGTTCACTCTCTCACGCAAGCAAACATGCATTCACTCACTCTCATTTACTCACTCGCCTTTTTTTCGTCTCTTTCCATCAATCAGGAACTTTGTCATTTATTTATTTATATATCACACATTCATTTCCTTCCTCCTCCTTCTTTGTCTTTCTCTGTCTGTCTGTCTGTCTGTCTGTCTGTCTGTCTGTCTGTCTGTCTCTCTCTCTCTCTCTCTCTCTCTCTCTCTCTCTCTCTCTCTCTCTGCTAGTTATGCATGTCTCTCTTTCCCTCTCTTTCTTCCGATTCGCTCTCTTTCATATAGTCACTCATTTACATAAAAGTCACCTCCGCCTATTTCAATTGATTATTCAACCTTCCATTATCTTTCAAGCAGACACGTACCTGATCGTTCCTCACACATTTTCGTTAAAACTTACTAAATATTCATTTGTTCATTCACTTTTATTTCTTTTATATAATCCATGATTTCAGTGTTACATTTTCCTATATAATAATTTAATTGTTATCAATTCTTGTCACGAGCAGAGTTATGGTCTTGGGGATCTAGTGACTGCACGAGAGGCAGTTAACTCACACTCGGACACATACACACAAGAAATTATTAAATAACAAGAATATATGTTGTCAGGCCGGCCGGGCCATATTATTACATAATAATTATTAACATACAAAACAAAAAACAATAGAGGTATATTCAAAGCAAAAAAATTCCAATTACTAAATTAACCTAACATCTTTATGCCACTATGTTCCCTATCAAAGGAATGCACTTAATAGCCAAATGGGTATATTATAAGAAACAAGATATAATAATCTAAAGTAACAGTTGAGTCGCCACTGGCCAGACGCCAGGCAAACTCTCCAGCAATAATACAGATTGTCAAGGTACACTGAAGGCTAGAACAGCCAAGTACATTCAAATGTCAGTCCACCCAAACCTTTCTTTCTACTCAGTCAGTCCGATGGCAAAGGACTTTTAGTCTTCAGACCACACAGTTCAGGTACTGGCTAACCGGAGATACTTCGCGAAACGATGCTTCTCTCGTCTGTAGCCATTGAATTTCAACGTTACACGATGTTTTATACTATCCAACTACCCGGCAAGGCTAGTCCGCTGGCAAAATTAGTTCAGCAATCTCATTGGCCGAAACCTCCCACCATTTTGAATGTAGGAATATAGTCTGCACTATTCTACCAGCCAGTTAACGTGCAAAAACTTTTCTAGTCATACTTAACAATGTCAACTATCCCCACCTTGTCTCACCCCTACTCTATTACTTCTAATCACGAACATTAAAACCGAAAAGCGTGAATCTAATAGTTTAACTTTGCAATTCCTTACTAGCAAACAATAATTCGCGGCGACCGTTCAAGGCCACCAGCCAATTTCTCATGGCCCTGCCAAACAAACAACTCACGCCTCTCGTGAATTTCAATTAACTAGACTCATGACAATTCTCTTGTGCTTAAAGGTTGCCATTTGACATTGTCTCCCGCTTTCCTCCCTCTCTCTCTTTCTGTCTGTCTATCTGTCTGTCTGTCTATCTGTCTGTCTGTCTCTCTCTCTCTCTCTCTCTCTCTCTCTCTCTCTCTCTCTCTCTCTGTGCCTGCCCCTTTCTGTCTCTTTGTGTCTCTCCCGCTGCCTCTATTTCTTTTTTTTATAATTCTGTCGGTCTCTCACTTTTTCTCTCTCGCTCTCTCCCTCTCCCTCTCTCTCTTTCTCTCCCTATATGTATTTTTACCTCTCTTTCTCTTTAATTCTATTCTTGCCACCTTTTATACGTTCGCTCATTTACATAAAAGCCACCTCCTCCTCTTCTTACTTTCAACCAGCCAGTATTTGATCATTACTCACTCACACTCTCTTTTATATACTTATCACATACACATTGATTCTTTCACTCACTTCCTACTTTTATTTCTTTCGTTATTATATATTATATCAGTTTTGTTACATTTTATTACAATAATATAACTGGATAGCAAGTTTTAGATCTTTGTTTTAACCCTGAACTTGTATCATCTTTGTTTTCAGGATTCGGAATGTGTAAGTAAAAGATAACTACATGAACTGTTTATTACTGAAATAATAGGATGTTTCTATCTATATAGGACAAAAAATCATTATTGAGAACTTCAATAAAATAATGCGTTTAACTGTCATCACTGCTCTTTCGTCATTCCTAACCAATGCCCAGACACGCCACGGGTTGAATGGGATTGTTAGAAGGCTCTGGCGGCCATCAAAGGACGGGCCGCGACTCATTATTTGAGTCATCGTGTTTGTAAACGGAGCAGCGTGTAGGCCTTTCATTACGAGAAGGTTTATATGTCTGTCTGTCTGTCCTATCTATCTATCTATCTATCTATCTATCTATCTATCTATCTATCTATCTATCTATCTATCTATCTATCTATCTGTATATCTATCTATCTATTTATTTGTCTATCTATCTATCTATCTATCTATCTATCTATCTATCTATCTATCTATCTTTCTATTTTTCTATCTTATACATCTATCTATCTATCTTATCTATCTCTCTCTTATATTTCTCGCCCTCTCTCTCTCTCTCTCTCTATCTGTCTCTCTGCCTTTCTCTTTGTCTCTTTGTCTCTCTCTGTCCCTCTGTCTGTCTCTCTATCTGTCTCTGTCTCTCCGTCTCTCTCTCTCTCTGTCTCTCTCTCTCTCTGTCTCTCTTCTCTATATCTGTCTCTCTGTCTCTTTCTCTGTCTCTCTCTGTGTCTCTCTCGGTGTCTCTATCTGTCTCTCTCTATCTGTTTCTCTCTGTCTCTCTCTATTTGCCTCTCTCTATCTAACTCTCTCTCTTTCTCTGTCTCTCTCTGTGTCTCGCTCTGTCTCTCTCCCTCGTTGTCTCTGTCTGTCTCTGTCTATCTGTGACTCTCTCTGTCTCTCTCTATCTGTCTCTCTCGTCTCTCTCTGTGTCTCTCACTGTCTCTCTCTATTTATCTCTGTCTCTCACTGTCTCTCTCTCTGTGTCTTTCTCTCTGTCTCTCTTTCTGTATCTCTCTCTCTTTCTGCCTCTCTCTGTCTCTCCCCCTGTCCCTCTCTTTCTGTCCCTCTCTCTGTCTCTCTGTGTCTCTCTCTGTCTCTCTCTATATATATGTCTCTCTCTGTCTCTCTCTATCTCTCTCTCTATTTGTCTCTCTCTCTATCTATCTCTCTATCTGTCTGTCTATCTATATGTCTGTCCATTTGTCAATCTCTCTCTCTCTCTCTCTATCTGTCTGTCTCTCTACCTATCTATCTATTACAGGTAGCTTGTTTGTCCCAATGAGCTTTGCAACCACACTTTATTTTCAATAACAGTCGAGGCTTGATATTACTAAAAGTTCAATGTTGTCAGTATGAGGCCACACTACAGGGCTAGAATTTCACTGGTCTGTTGTCTGGCCCATCCTCACATTACCCCTACCCTTGCACGCCTCTTTCTCTCTCTCTTAACCATGGTATAGTGTTTTTGCAAATTTCTTTTAAGCCCAATTCAGTGACAAGTGTATGAACCAATGAAGCTGTCGGTGTTAACTTCTCATCACTCATTGTCTTACCTCTAGGCTTACCCCACCCTCTACCGCCTTGTCATACATTAACACCGTTGGCTTTACATTGTAGTTGTGGTGAAATGTCAGTTGAATCAGTTGTTTTTTGTTTTTTTTAATCGAGGAATTTTATTCAATTTTATGTCAAAGTGTACGGAAATGGTGTGTGAGTGACTGCACAGAAATTAAAGTTACCAGAGGCGCAAAACAACCTCAAGAAAATACTACCGAACCCAAAAAAAAAAAATTCTGCAGGCCAAAAGGATGGTGACATTCCTGGCAAATCCAACATTTTTTGTTTTTGTTTTGTTTGCGAACACAGACAAAAACACATTCGCTTTCATTAAAAAAGATGTATTGATTAGGTATCTGGTATAAACTTGTGTTCCAGCCTGCTTCAGAACACATGCTCGACAGGACACAATACACCAGCTGAAGTCTTGGCCGTTTGGGTGGTTTGTGTAATAGCGAACACACCGGAAGGAATGACAACATCAAGGGCTCGTGCGTTTGTGTTGAAAAGAAAAACTGGGGGCAGACAGTCAGCGATAAAAAGTGAATTATCTGAAAAAACAAAACTTCCCAATCTGGGGCATCCAGATGTACAAATAAGTTTCTGCAAGGCTAAATCAAGGCATGGTAACATTTCATGTAAATCCGAGCTGTGTGTCAGCATTTTTTCCGACTACACAAACACTCACACACACACTTTTTGTGAATATGGATTTGTTGTAGCATGTGGGAAGATCCATTCTCTACTATAAGCTTTTACATGCCGTGATCTTATATCAACCCCGTTGGAAGAATTCTTAATTGTCGGGGTTGAATTTTGAGGTAACTTTCCGCAAATTGTGGATACACGTGCGTTTAAAACACTGTGGTCGAAAAATTAGAGATGAGACTTTTCCAGTTTTTGTTTTCCCTCTGCTACACTGATGTTTTTTTCATTTTATTGATAAAAATTCTAGATGTTTGATTCCGGTTTATTCTAAGCTCCTGAAAAATATTGCAGTTGATTTAAGCCTAAGGCCTCGATTATGCTTACTCGCTCTATATCTACATGTTTTATCTTTTCTTCACTTGACCATTATTTAACTACTATACTACTTTCCACATATACAAAAATGTGTTTAAAGTATAAACCTCCCTGACATATTTATCGACTACCACCACCTTGTACCTGATTCATTAAAAGCCTGCACATCTGTCACGAAGACACCTTGGAAAGTGTAGTTAGCTAGAGTATATTATCTCCTCTCGCTCCACCCACGTCACCATTCACTGGTGAATCTTCAGTATTTTGAATCAGGTGTCTTGACGCCATAGCGAGCTTGAGGGACGATCGTGTATGTTGTTACTGTGGTGATTACTCTTATTTTCTCAACACATGTAAACGTTTTTTTCTCATAACCACACAACAATATCTTATTATTCTTTGGTGTGTTCATAGACAGCATTTTACTACTAATTCCAGCTTTTCTTATCATTCAAAGGTTATAATATCTGACCACATTACACATAATGGTGTCAAATTTAAGGTACGTACCATTCTATCTGGTGGGTTACTCGACTAGGCAATCTTTGCAAGCACATGCACCCAATCTACTAAAAACATAACTGTAAACTGAAATCTGGAATAAATGCTCGATAAAGAAAAAAGTGGGGACTTCACGTGTATGTCACACGTCAGTATGTTACTTCTCTGCCAGTGCTTCTTCAGGTTTCTGTGCTGAACTCAGAGAACAAGATGTGGCGAATACTCATCGCCTGCCTGTGTCTATGGCAAGCTACCAGCGCTCAACAAGAATCAGGTAGGTGCACTCTGTTGATCGTGGTCAATCAGTCAGTGGCGAACAGCCAGATAGGAGCTGTTGTTGTTGTTGTTCTTCTTCTTCTTCTTTTTTCATCTTCTTTTCACTAACATCAGATATTTGGTACGATTTGGCGCCAAATTCTTTACTGTCGTGTCTTCTTGTAGTAATACATGTTAATGACCTTTCATGCCCGTTAACAGTAAAAAAAAAGAAAAAAATTAGATTAATTATGATATTGCATATAATTTTTATATGTTCAATGAGAATGCAAGGCATATTATTTTTCTCTTTATGTGTGTTGATATAAATTAAGAAAATGGCCGGATTTCAGCTGCAATCCTAGACCTTGGGAGACCAAAAGCCAGTCGACTTCCAACAATTAAGTTGTCGTAGAACTGGGCTCTCGAGTTCGAGAAGGACTTGGCTGTGCTGCTGTTTGTGGCTGAGGTAATGGCTACAGAGTCCTAGTCTAGATTTGCAGAGTTCGTGGAATCCGGGCACCGGAAATCTGCTTTGTTGCAGGGATGAGCGCCACTCAGTGAAGTGTCAGTGCACAGTTATCTGCCAACAGTACATTTTCCAAAGAGGGTAGAGAATATCTTTACTTTGTAGCCAGTCCCAGCTTCAAAAAGAAAACCATCAAAGTGGTACCAATGTAGGCACTATGTATAAGATATGGCATTGTCTGTCTGACTATACAAGTAAAGCCGACTTAGAAAGCGACTTGTGCCAGTAGAGTTTGGATATTTTGATCTGGTTGGGCTGGTTGCCCATCACTTGTTCTGTCGTCATGAAGAAATAAATGATCCAGAGAAACAAGTGGGAACAGTACAAAACAAAACGTCTCTCTGCTGACAGTTTCAACTAATGATAATTTATCTTGGTAAAATAAACGAAAATCGCGGAACATGTCAATAATATTGAATTAGGCCTGGGTTGCTGAAACGGTGCTGAATTTGAAATCATGTTGCCACTGTAATATCGAAGTGATACTAAATATTATTAAAACTGATATAGCATGGAATAGCCCCGTATTTTCTCTATCAGTTTCGGTTTCAGTAGTACTGCTTGCCGTCTAATTTATGAATGTAAATTAATATTGTTGATTTCTAACTTCATCATTTGATTCCAGAAGATTATAAGCCCATGATGATAACAACATATAAACGGCTGTTGGATACACTGGTACGTTCATGTCCACCTCTTACCGCCACCACTATAATTGTTACCACCAGCATCCATACCACGTGTATCACTAAACTGTATTTTTTTTTCTTCCTCATCATCCCATCAGCACCCTCACCACAATTTCACAATATTATGCTTTACAAGAATTGGTTGCAAATCTCTAAAACGACATATTCAAATCGATAAAACTCTGTCAAAATGTTATTTCTTACACCCTTTGAAATGTAATGTGATAATCTTAAGTTCAAAATGAGTAATAGATGAAAGTAACGGCCTCGATCCCCATTTTACAACATCAGAGTCACATGGCTGGAGAATGTGGTTCAAAAATTTCTATACACGATATTATTTTTATAAAGCTTTTAACATGCCGCAGTCAAAGCCCACTGGGCATAATCCAGACGTTTCCAGAATAGTCATTGAGATCTCGAGAGAAAGACTGAAATTAACAGTGTACATATATGGACGATAATCGGGAATCAACCTCCCAACCACCAGGCTAGACATTAATGTTCTTAATACTTGAAGGTGCTCAGCCAGTAAAAGAGGTCATCAAAGTCAAGTGATCAGGCTGTCACAACTACCCTTGTAATTTCCTAAGCCGCTCGGTAAAGCTGCTTAAAGACAGGTGATCGAGTCAAACTCAGAACAAGCTAAGAAATATTCTTATTTTATTTTATGTTCTAACTTTATTTTATTATTATTTTATTTTAGCCTACTTCCTGCAAAGACGTCCATGCTATCGAATCCAGAGTGAAGGCGGTGCTTCTCGATGGTGCGGAAGTTTTGTGTGATACACAAACTGATGGTGGCGGCTGGACAGTAATTCAGGTATTCTCTGTTTGTATTTTGACATCATTCTCGTCATCTTCATCCTCAGTGTCTTCGTAGTCTTCATTTTGATCTAAGCTCATCTTCATCACCGTTATGTCATTCTGATGATCAGTTTCATTCACATCGTTATTATCAGTTTTATCTGTCGTTAACGCCTCAATCTTGAAGTAATTTGATAACTCTAATGACAATAAAATTAAAATCATTTCGATTTAATCGTTCAATACGGTAATAAAAGAAATCTCGTAATTAATGTTTTGAAATGGTTGGTGGTCGCCAGATGTGGCAGTGGGGATGGGCTCTCACTATCGTTTAAAAGCGTCTACATGGTGGTGCGGAAGTCAAAACCTATCCCAACCAAAGTTCAACTCCAGCTTTCACACGGCCGAACTGTTTCTACTGTTGCAGAAAGGGCGAATGCGGGTCTTTGGTGCTCAAAACCCGGATGTTCCGGGTAGATAGGACTCGTCAGTCTTGGCGGACAACCCGCCTAGGAGAAGGATAACTCTCATTCAAACCTCCGCTGCCTTGCGACCAAACCCTTTAGAGAGAAGGCTGAGAGGGTCTACCCCTGTACATAAAATCAAAGAGAGGTGCCCCTTAGGCAGGCGGCTTAGCTAGGTGGACTGCCAACCTTCCGGCAGCTCTTGCACCCCAATTCATGTTCCAATCGTCCCGTCTCTGTCCTGCCACTGGTTCTAGGTGAACCAGGAAGAAAGAGCAAGACTGATGGTGGGCGACTCTTCATCATTTTAAACACCCCTGTACAAGGCATGACTTCAAACACCTGTGCCGATGGGGGAATAGCGAAGCAGAACGTATGGATTACACCCAAGCTTCCGCCACAAACCGCACACAGGCGGCTCGGGCAATAATTATAGCCGTCTTTCACTAGACCGAGGCATTAGTCGAACCCGGTTGCCCCCTGAGGGGCTGAGCAGCCCTCTTTTGCGATCGCTCTGCTCGCTTTCATAGCAAGAGGACGGGGCTAGAAAAGGTGCCTTAAAGTAGTATACCTCAGCCATCCTTACCAGCATACCGCGGCCTACACATGCCCTCCAACAACACAAAAAGTAAGCACAACTAAGCCAAGCCCAAGATGAAATTATTCACCCGTGACGTGTGGAACGTGCACACCTTGGTAGACAATGCCAAGGCCGACAGACCTGCGAAACTGACTGCCTTAGCAGCCAGGGAACTCGCCAGCGAAGCACGACTACCTGATTCTGGACAGCTTGCGAAACAAGTTGGAGGCTAAACTTTTTTCTGGAGTGTTTGCATTGGCCAGGAACGCAGAAGAGCAGAGGTGGAATTTGCGGTCAACGCCTACATAGTGCCCAATCTCAGTCACCTGCCAAAGGGCGTGAATGATAGGCTGCCAGCTCTTCAACTTCCCCGGGGAAAAGCAGGAGCGTTTCGATCATCTGTGCCTACGTTACTACCATGCGGAATCCAGGGGGAGTGAAGGACACGTTCTATGAAGATTCGGCACCATTGTCACATCAGTCCTCAGATACCAGAGAGTCATTCTCCTTGGGGGTCCCAATGCAAGATTGTTTTCAGACCTTTAAACCTGACATGGAGTAAATGGTCCTCATGACGTTGGGAAATGCAATAACCTCCCTCTCTTAAAGATGTTCTCTATGCATGACCTGCTCATCACCAACATCTTCTTAAGTCTGGCCTGTCGTAACATAATCTCGTGGTTGCATCCGCGTCCCAAACATTGATAGAGTATGGCTTCACCAGCAGAAGGGACAGATAAGATATCAAGGTGACGACAACCATGTGCCGTGCAGACGGCTGGATATACCATATGTTGATCGTGTCCCAAGTCAAGTTGCAGATCTTGCCCAAGAGATGATCTCAAGGGAAGAAAACCTTCAAGAAGATAAACGTTTTTAAACTAAAGAATACAAAAACCGCGGCTAAACTGCCCAGTGGCCTGCACAGAAAGCTGGTGATGCCACAGATGGGATGCTACCCTGTAGGGGATGACTGGGCTGCACTCAAAGAGGTAGTTTATTCAACTGCCTTTTTGCACTTGGGTCAGACTTACTAGCGAAATCAAGACTGGTTCGGCGAAAAAGACGGGTATATCTTCTAGCTGAAAAGCAACGCCTCCACACATATAATTGGCGATATCAACCCCCTAAGATGGAAGCCATCTCCTCAGTCCAAGAAAAGTTGCTCAAAATGCGTGACGACTAGCTCAATAAGAAAGCTGAAGAAATCCAGGACTAGTCTGAAAGGAAGGACTCAAACGCACCCCTCACGTTTTTCTCATTCCTCACAGCAAGGGACGAAACTCATCACAGACAACTCCAAGATCCTAGAAAGTTGGGCTGAAATGGCCATCTTCCACGGACGTTAAGGCTATTCTGCACCTATCACACGTCAAAGTCAACCAGGAAATGGACATGCCACCCACTCTTCAGTAGACCAGGACGGCCATCAATCAACTGCCCAGTGGAAAAACGTCTGGGATTGATGTTAAACCTGCAGAGGTGTCCAAGACAGGAGTTCTGTCTTAAGCCAGAAATTGGTCAATACTTTCCAATCCATGTGGGAACGGGGTGTCTCAACCAAGGACTTTATGGACGTCTCTATTGTGCACCTTTACAAAAGGGAGGATAAACGCCAGTCCTGCGATAATCACCGGGGGATATTACTCCTGTCAATAGCCCGCAAAATCATTGCCCATGTTCTCCTTAACAGTCGCTTTAAGCACCTTAGTCGCTGGCATCTCCCGCAGAGCCAGTGCGGTTTGTTGGAAGAGGGACAATGAACATGATCTTTGCGGCAAGGCAGCTCCAGAGAAGTGGCAAGAACAGAACAGAGATCTCTACACAACCTTTGTTGATCTCACCAGGGCTTTTGACACCGTGAGTAGAGAGAACCTCAGGAAGATAATGCCTAAGTTTGGTTGCCGAGACTGATTTATCACCGTCATGAGCCAATTTCACGAAGTTATGGCAGCCCGCCTACAGGACGATGGAGAAACATCAGATCCCTTCCCTGTAACTAACGGAGTGAAACAAGACTGTGTTCTAGCTCCCACACTCAACATATTTGCAGCCATAATTCACTGATGCATTCCGTGAACGAGAGGAAGGAATATTCATCAGGTACAGGACAGACGGGGAGATATTCATTCAGCGTCGCCTGCAGGCAGTCATCAAAGGTGAAAGAGACAATCGTCAAAGACTCTGATTGCAAATGATAGTGCCCTCAACGTCACCACTGAGCAGAAGATGCAGTCCAGCACGGACTTTGTCTCTGGGTCTCACTATCAGCACCAGGGAAATCGAAATCCTGTTCCAGCCCTGCTCAGGAAGGCCCTACTCAATGCCATGCATCACAGTAAACGACAAGGTGCTCATCGATGTGGACAACCTCACTTAACTTTGGGCATAACGTAATCACGACATACCACCATTGATGAAGCCAAGGCTAGCAGTGATTTTGCAGGCTGTGCCCCAATGTCTGGAAGGGCAGGGGATTTAGCCTCAAAACCAAGCTACAGTTTACCAAGATGTGGCGATAACAACGCTCGTGTATGCATGCAAATAATGGGCTGTTTACAGCAGACATGCAAGGCAGCTGAGCCACTTCCATGCAACCTGCCTCCGCAGACTGTTGAATATCAAGGGACGAATCCCCGACACAGAGGTCCTCTCGTGCGCCAACACGCATAATATTATTATACACTCTCCTGAAGAATCCACAAGCAAGGTGGGCATTACACATTCTGCTCATGGAAGACAAGTGCATCCCCAAGGTGATTTTCTAAGAAGAAATGGTGGAAGGAACACGTCAAGTCCGACGTCCCAAACTATGATTTAAACCCAGCCTCTAGGTGACCCTAAAGACTTGGGAAACTCTTGCCTTAGACCGACCAACATGGCGCAACCTGATGAAGAAAGGGAGCAATGCCGTAAGACAGCCGCTGAAAGCAACAGGAGCAACACGGAAGGCACGAGCAACCAGCTCTTCTTCCCAGCTACCCATTGGCCCGAACTTTTCAGTATTATGTGGTATCAGTTCAGTGCCCAGATCGGACTTATCAACAACTTTAGTAGACACTCTGCAAACCAATAGAATATAGAGGCATGGTTATCATTGAGGACGATGAACGAACATCACCATCATCATCGTAACGATTGGATTATTTACATTGACATTTTATAAGAGTAATCTGAATTTGATCCAAAAACGCCAAATGTTTCTATTCATCATCAGTTGTTCTTCATTCTGGTCACTAACATTAGCCACAACCTGTTCACCATATCCACAGCAATCTCTCAAAAGACATAAATTTGTCCGAAGATTCTACAGATATTTCAACATTCTCGACACTTTTAATGGTCATGATTGATTTATGTCAAAACCGAGACTCTAATTAATTCTCATTTCCTGGTATATTCTCCATGTACTCGGAAAACATTTGTCATGAACAAAATGGCTAAATGAATTCAATATGTCCCATGCAGAAATTGAACGTTATTACCAATTAGATCTTATGAGTCACACATAGTGTGTAACAAGGATGTGGGTATAATATTTGCATTATGCTGTATGACTGTGTATATTTGATTACTATGTGTACAGTGGCCATGTGGTACAACAGGCTTAGAGTATCGCGACACCTGAAGTATGTAAATTAAAAAAAAAAAAAGGAGTCGCGTTTTTCGGAAATTTCAAACGATCGCAACCAATTTTTGCAGACATACTTGTCACCTCATGTTGAGACTGAAATCTCTTTTCGGTAAATTTCGTCCAAAGACAAACATTCTCTTCCTCCCCAAGATCATATACACTTTTAAACATCTGAATTTGTTTTTTATGCGGATGCAACAATATGCAATATATATACGTCAGTGAAGTAAACACTTGTCTGCGGATGAACTTTAATGACGATATGCTTCAGTTACGGATGATGTGTGCAAAAATTGTTGACTGCAATTCGTTTAAGCGCTACAAAAACATTGGGAAAAATTGAGAAGCCGGTTCCTGTTTAGATATACCGAAAGTCATGCGAAAGAAAACAATTTCTACCGAAAATGCTCTAAATGCAAGTGATTTTCCTTCTCAGATAAGTAAACTTTTCTCTCTCTCTCTCTATCCCGTGGTGTTGTGGGCCGTTTGGAGCGCCACAGGTGATCTGGCAACCAGCATCCTCAAATCTTCTCAGTTTGTCTGACCTCCTGATTGTATGGCTCAATCTCAAGTCCGTCCATTCTGGGATATTGCCCTCCCATCTCTTCCTCTGTCTGCCTCTCCTTCTCCCTCCTCGCACTGTGCAGTGCAGGAATGTCTTGGCAAGCCCTGATGATCTCATGACATGGACATACCATTTGACCTTGGGTCTCTCGACCAAGGTCAACAGGTTTTCGTAAGGCCCAACGACTTGCCCAATTCTGTTCTGACCTTCTTCGTTCGTGATATGACTTTTGTAGGAGCTGCCCAGGAGTCTTCGCAAGTATCTCATCTCAGTGGACTGTACTCTCTTTTCTGTTAAAGTCCACGATTCACATGCATACAAGAGTATTGATGTCACCAGGGTAGGCATCAGTCTGTTCTTTGAGCCAAGTGCAATGTTCTGGTCGGTTCCAGACGTACCTCAGTTTTGTGATCACTCCTGTCGCCTGTGCAGTCCTGGCGAGTACTTTAGGTTTGGATTCCTCATCTATCACAATTGCTCCCAGGTATTTAAAGCTGTGGGCAGTTTCTAGCTTCTGGCCATCCACTCTTATGTCAGTGCTGATGCCATTGGTGTTGTTGGTCATCAATTTGGTCTTTTCTGCAATGATCTACATGCCATAGGCTCTAGAGGTTTTGTCAAGGTTGTCCACTAAGCTGGCTCGCTCCTCTTCTTTTCCTGCTAGGTCATCAATGCCATCGGCGAAACGTAAGTTGGTGACTGCTCTGCCTCCGATGTTGACTGTTCCGTTGTGGTCTTCAAGTGCATCAGTCATGATTCTTTCCAGGAAGATGTTGAAGAGAGTATGTGAGAGCAAACAGCCTTGCCTCACTCCGTCTGTGGTTCTGAACCGGTCACCTATGTTGTTATCGGAGGAGACTGCGCTGGTGGCGTTGTCGTACAGGTTCTGTATCACCCGAGTCAGGTTGGCATTGATGCTATACAACCTCTTGGTGGCCCATAAAATTGCATGCCTTACTCGGCCAAACGCCTCCTTGAAATCCACGGAGATGCTGTAGGGGTCTTTCTGTTGTTAGAGTTACCTCTCGCACTGTATCCTGAGGTTGAAGATTTGCTCTGATGTACTGCGTCCTGGTCTGAAATCTGCTTGTTCCTATGTGATGATCTTCTATGCTAGGGCCTTCAAATTGTTTAGCAGGATCTGTAGCATGACTTTGAGGGAAGGCTTATTAGGCTGATCGTGCGGTGGTTCTGGCACTGTTGTAGGTTGCCTTTCTTGGGGAGGGTGATGATCAGTGACTGGGTCCACAGTGTTGGCCACTCCTCTGTCTGCCAGATCTTGTGGCAGATGGTTGTGAGAGCTGTGATCATGGCTTCTCCCCCTGCTTAGACCAGCTCTGCTGAGATATTATCCATTCCTGCTGACTTCCCCCTTTTTAGCGATTTTACAGCTGCTTCCACTTCTTCTCGAAGGATGGGGTGGTTGTTGTTGTTGCTTGCTGGAGGGACGTTCAGTACCCCTGGGTCTCTTGTGGCTCTGTGACTGTACAACCCGGAGCAGTATTCAGTCCACCTCTTCAAAATGTCCTGCTCTTCAGTGAGATATTTCCCGGTTTTGTCCTGGATGGTGGTGGTTCGCTCTTGCTTTGTGCTGGTCAATTCTTTCACAAGTTGATATTCCTTCTTGCTGTAGTTTTGATTCAGGTTCTCTTCAATTTCCTGGCATATATCTTTAATCCAGTTGTCTTTTGCCTTTATCATGTCTTTCTTGATTTGTTCGTTGACTGCTCTGTACTTCTTTGCTCTTTCTGTCTCGCTTTTCTTGTTTTTCAGCTCTCTCCGCTTGTCATATAGGTCCAGGATGTCAGATATGACCCAGGACTTCTTGGTTGAGCGGTGTCATGAGTCGGCATTTGTTTACGTAAAGCGGTGTCACGCCAGTGCAAAATTGTTCTCCGTGATTTGAATTGTGTGGAGGGGTGAGCTAGGTGTTTTGTTAGTGATCACGCAGTACAGACTTGTTGTCCGTTATTTGGAGCACGGGAGTGGGGTGAAATAAGGTATTACTCCCGAGAGTTGTGACTGGTGGGGAACTGCATGACTATGCAGGATTAGTGGGCTAGAGGTTGTTAAGAGTTACAGACTTGACATGTCGAGCTGAGATGACTTTAACCAATGAGAGTGCAAGAATTTAGCTGAGTAATCATGCTTGCGTAGAGATTTCGAAGGGGAACTGACCTATTATATTATAAGGGGCTGCAAAGCTCAGTTAAGTAGACACAGTTGAGAAATCATTCTCTCATGAGGTGCCTCGGCCGTCGCTAGGCCTGAAGTGAGCGTGATTCGAAGATGAGACAGTCGATTGTAATCTGCACTGGCGAAGGGGGCTACTGATAGAGGCCATGTCTAGTGTGCAGGACGAAATGTACTAAAGCGCTGTCCAGTTGTGGTCGGGGTAATAGTAAGTGTCTGAACTGTAGCCCGTCCAGTAATAGGAACCATCCAGACAGGGAGCGAGAAAGACTAATGATGTCCTAAGAGCTGTTCCCACCAGCAGAGGTGTTTGGACTAAAGAACGAGTCGTTGTTATTGTTAAATTATAGTCGTACTAGCTCGTAGAGCGTAGTGGTAATTGTTAGTGTACGAGAGAAAATATCCTATTGTAGAACGAAAGCGTACATGATTATATATCCACCTCTCATTTGAAGTTTGAATTGAAAGTAGATCTAGTTGTTGAAATTCATGTTTGCATTATAGATTGTGTAAACGTAGCACGTATAGGACATTGTTATTGAGATGAACTCCTAAGTAGCCATTCAGGACTGGGTTGCCATTCTAATTACATTTTGTTTGTTTATTGATTTTGATCTTTACTATGCAGTCGAAATTATAATTGGAATAGATATCACGGCGATGCAGGCCTGACCCAAACTTATATCCTCTTGTATTTCATTATTTACTTGTGTGTTTTGTAGTGTTTGTCCGAGTGTGAGTTAGACCTCTCGAAGACGAGAGCTATATCTCCCAATATCTCATAACTCAACTCGTGACAAGCGGTGCCTTCCCAGGATCTGCTTGACTTTTTCCGTCACAGTTGTGTTGAAGTAAACTTAATAAATTTTAATAAGCATTCTTTCGTTTTACATCTTAGTGTCTTTGCTATTGGATTGAAAGACATTGCCCATGTACATAATGGATTGTTCTTTATTAACTGAACTTCACAAGTGTTTCACGTAAAATGTGGGTATGTGATGTTACTTACAGAGACGCTTCAATGGTGTTCTGGATTTCAATGTGGACTGGAACCGATACGAATACGGATTTGGCAGTTTGGACGGAGAATTCTGGATGGGCCTAAAGTTGATGCACAAGCTGACATACAAGGTAAACAATCTGTTAAGTTTGCCATCTTGGTTTATACTGGCCGATGCGCGTGGGAAGAAAACCAAGATCACTCATCTGATGGCAAAGTATTACCAATTAATATTTCATTTCATACATCAGTCCTGGTCTCTAAGGAGGAAATAAAAACCAGCCATCCTAAGGTCATTACGTGTTTTTCTTGTAAGAACACAGGTCATTCTTTATTCCTTAAGAAATGTGGTTGATGTCTAAGCTGAAACGGAAGACCAGGTCTTAGTTGACTTTGCCTCCCTATTAGCTCAGAACAGGTCTATTATTAGGTCTATTATATTTTTGCAATTTCGGGTGTCAGGAATGCCCAAGGAAAATGTCAGTGCTATTTGTCCCGGTTTTAAGGGGGGGGGGGGGATTAAAAGTCAGCCCTATTGTACTATAGACTTGGAATAGGCTCATCATTCACTCTAAACGTTATGGAGCTGCATTGTTATTAATATTTACTCCTGATTTTGACTTACCCTTTAAGCTATTAATAAGATCAAATTATATGAGAAAAAAACAACAACTGCAATGTATCAAACTATGCTTGTCATCGAAAGAAGACATAACATCACTTGTAAATAAATGAAAATAATTCCATCTGTTACTTTTAGCTGGTTATTCTATAAGTATTTATACATGTATTATAATAGTAGTGATAAGGGCCGACATGTAATAATCATCGTTCAAGAGAAACCAAGCGTTAAAAGCATAATTATTTTGTCCCGGTAAAGGTTAATAGTGGGTGGAAATGTAAAAGTTCGACTTAAAAAGTGTGAATCAAACAAATTTCAATGAAACAAAAAACTCCCAACCAACAATATCCTTACTGTAGAAAAGGCGCCAATCAAAACGCAGCAACTTTACAGAGAAATTGTATGCGCCTGTAGTGAATCATAAATATCTGAGAGTTTTCTTTTCTTTTATTTGTTTTATTTTTTGTGTATTTATTTATTTACTCATGCAAGTGTGGTAGCTGCGGATAAACTTATTATAAGATCATTATTATTTACTGGACATTTTCCCAGTCTCGCCATTTTTAACTGTTGCTTGTGTTTCATTTTTTTTCTTTTTATAATCAGAGACAAAACCATTTTTTTATTGCATAAATGTGCGTAGATTTAGTTATAGTTTTGGTAGGGCTTTTTGTTGTTGTTGTTGCTGTTGTTGTCTTTTTTCCAGTCTTTCGTTCTTACGACCTTTTTAAGGCCATTGCCGCCGCCCAGGAAGTACTTCAAATAAAATATTCTTTCTTCAAATGATTAATGCAAAGTGAAACTTTGACTACCTAATAGGCCTAGTACTACCACACACCTACATTTCAGCACATGCAAATGTTGTGAGGGACTGAATGTTTTGATTCTTTGACCTAACGAGTTAGACGTGTTTCGTGTGCAATTTCATAACTAGGAAAAAAAAAACTGAAATTCTGAGGACAACGGAATTGCATACCAGTAATTAGTCTGGAGTCAAAGTGATCGTCTGTAATGCCGAAGGAACCGTTTCGAATCCTGGTCTGTGCAGACATGTTGGAATTTTGGGATGTTTCTCACATTTTTCTTGTCCCAGATCCTATGGTAGGTAGGATCGAACACAGTCTTCTTGTATAAGGTCCAAACGCTCGGAGGGCCCATCTGCATGTTGTGCAAGTTAAAGAAACCTTGGCAGTTGGAAATCGAGAAGAGCAGGCCGAAAAGGCTGATTCCCGAGCAAAATTTAAAAAAAATAACATTAACCCTACCATTCCCCCTCCTCCTCCCTCTCACCCCCCACCCCCACCCACCCCCTCCCGAAAAAATAAAAAAAAACTCCCGACCGGCGCTGCACCGTGCGATGACGTGACTGCTCCAGTTATAACTGGGCTGCAATAACACGAAGGCAAATTTCCCAAATGGGATTAAAGAAGTATATAAAATACAAACAAGAGGAAACAAAGAAGAAAATATCCAACCTCCCCCCTCCCCCCAAAAAAAAAACAGGAGGGGGGGGGAGAATCTTACGGGGTGTATGCTCATTTACTAGTGACAACATTGTATTTTCCGTTTCGGGCAAGACATTTAAACCATTTAGATCTTCCTGATGGGGTGCATAATGAAAGCCAACACAAAGTGTTATTCATGATTACTCAAGGCTCGTTTCTTCACCCCCACACCTCTAACCAACCGATAAATTGTAATGGCATACACTTTCCTAGCCTTATCTCATCTTCGTAATACAGTCTGTACTCTTTCTGAGTAATTTATTGTTTCTTAAAATGAAAGTTACAATTGGATTATCCTAATTTACATGACAGTTAGTAATAAAAACATTTAACGGTTGAGATGTAAAAAAGGGCGTGTTCGTATGTACATGGATAATGAAACAATAAAAGTATAGTGTTGTTGTGTGGGAAGAAAACAAAATGGACGGACCGATAACAAACTGAAAGGCTCTCGGTTGATACGAGCGGACGAGTAAATCTAATAAAGAAATCGGCTCATATGTATGGGAATGGACTGAAAAAAAAAATGGTGTCAGGAACGAGGGAATGAAAAGGATTAGATGATACCCAATTCTAGCATTTCGTACGTCAAAAATGACTGCAACCCATCATCTGTTGGTGTCCATTCACTCGATCTCGACTTCAAAACGGGTTATCATGAAAAAAAAAAATCAGAAATTCTAAATTAGGAACAAAGTCAAATTATCGGCACAAACAATTGCAAACCATGTTAACATCATATGAAATTTCAAATGAAAAATTTGATGCAATTTAAAAATGAAAGTATTAATAATAGTATTAAAATCAACAATACTAATTCTTGGAGGTTGCACGGTAACGATCTGATTCAGCGAATTAAGGAGGTTTGAAAGGGGCGGGGTACATGACTATGGGTGTGCAGCGATAGAGTGAACGCAGGGGGAACAAAGAACGAAAGAATGACCCGAATGAAACTACACCACTACACTGTGCTGCACGATGGAAGAGTGGCAGTGACGAAACGAGCCTTTTAGTAATACTATGTAAGGGCAAAGTCTGAGCCTCTACCTGAGTGTGAATTGTGAATGTTTAGTAGATAAAAAAAACTGGCCTTCATTGTGTCGATCGAAGGAAAAGAAAGTGAATGGTATTCGCATGTACAATCAGATTTTTATTGTGTGTTGCGGGAAGAAAGTAGAACTGGATGGACCGATGACGAACCGAAAGACACTCGGTTGATTCAATTGGACGAATAGATCTAATGAAAAAATCAGCGCATATGTAGGGGAATGAATGAAAAAAAAATATTCTAAGGAACGAAGGATATCAAAATGGATAAATGATACCCAGTTTTAGCACTTTGAACCTACTATTAGTGCGATTGCATCGCCTACCGGTGTCCAATCACGTGCCATGTTTGGGCTATTGTTTTGGCCATTGGGCCTATTATTTAGCTGTCCCAGGATCTGTGACCGGAGGGACCGACCAAACTGACCTGGAGCATTTTGATGAAAAGCTGCCCAGCCGTGTCAAATAGTGAAGTAGCCATGTGTCTGTTTTCACCATATTCGCCTGAGAACTTTGCCTTGGTCGCTTTTCATGAACTCAGCCACAAGAGGACTACTAAAATAATGATGCTGAGCGAGGGAGGGCGATTGCGTGGCTACCGGCGAGTGTAAGGTTGGGGGAAGTCGATCGCCTATTAACAGTCGCCTGTTCACTCATTCAGAATTTCAGAGACCTCTACTATGGGGCAGGCAGTGTTGCTGGACGAAGACGCCAATGGCCTACTTCCTGACCCGCACAACAATTAATTTGTTGTCCTCTCTTCGTTAAGCTAAAAAACAGTCATGGCCGTTACACTTAAGGGTCAGCTGCGAGCAATTGAGTCTTCTTAATCTTGGTTGACAACTCTAGATTCCGTGATGTTATGACCTTGACTTACAACAAGGAAACTCGTAGCCAAACTTTAATCGTAGGTCTTACGATCAAAAAGGTGTTGACATCGTATCACCTGCCTCGAATATTGCTGACTCTGAGGTGGTTTCCATACACCAGACTCTATCTAAGACGGGTTCTCTGCTTCTGAGCCGAAAATCTCAGTGTTCAATTTAATTCTGACAGTCGACTCTGTAGTCAAGTTTTTCTTTAATACATGAAGTAAACTTTTAAATTATTGTTTCCCGATTGTTTACGTTTGGCCCAAAGTAGCCAGTGAGTTAATTACATGCCGACCTTTCAATTGTAAAAAGAGGACTATTATTTATATTCCACCAAGTCTTTAATAAATTTATTTATTTATCTGTTTATTTATTTAACTATACTGAAGCAGTGGGAGTAAAATATGCACACATCTGATTGTTGTTCTTTTTCTATGTTTATCCTGAACAGCGATGCTATCAGCTGAGAGTGGAAGTGCGTCAGAAAGAGAGGGACTATTTCGCTCTATACTCATATTTCAAAATTAATGGCGCGAACGACAACTACAGACTTTGGATTGGTCATTTTATTGACGGCAACACTTATGACGGTATGGACTATGTCTCTGGGCAGCCATTCACAACTAAGGTAATTCAATAATTAATTATTGTAAGTAATCTTAGCTTTTTTCTCCAATTTTTTTGTTTTCCTTATCTGGTATAATTTATTTTCCATGTTATTTTTTTCCCATTACTTTATGTCTAGATGTCTCATATTTGTCTTCATTTATCAATTGCTGCATCCACTCATCAACTCAGATACAACGAAGTTCATAAAGGATTCTTACATGATCAAGGTAAAGACTGTAACTGCACTTCTGATATTGAGCACCTGCACTTTCTTTCTGAATTCTTAAGTGTGGCCATTGTGGTTTAATAAGTGTGTGGGTAACTCATCATTGATTTTGTTCCTTTTCTGCCAAATACCACAAGATGCTGATCTATAGGACCAATCTTTCCTCCTCAGCGTTTGCACGTTGCTTGATTTAAACTAAAGTTTAGGGAAAAAAAATTGTACAATGAATTCATGTACATGTTTTTTTATTCAGTGGAGACGACAGAAAAAGGTGACACTTTCAGAGTTGCGTTTAATTGGGATACCATTGGCATATTGTGTCGAGATGGGCGAGCATTCGGTCTTTAGAAGATATACCACCATATTGTTTTTTCCTTCTGCCTGCTCGTCTGTGTGTAGAACGAATGATTACTGTACGCGTTGATGGAGAACAAAATCATTGGATCATCTATACAAATAGTAAATTATTAACTATGCCAGTCCTTAAAGGTTCCAATTATACAAAGAGGCGGTGACTTTTTTCTGGTCCTTTCTTTGTCAGGATCGTGACAATGATGCGACACCCTATAACTGTGCTGTTGAATACCCAGGGGGATGGTGGCACAAAAAGTGCGTGACAGGTTACCTAAACGGCATTTGGAAAACAGAGTTTGGAACTAGATGGAAGACTGATAAGGACACCTACATTACTGGGCTTACAGGGATCGATTATACGGAGATGAAAATTCGGCCCTGTGACTAACCAGTAACATTTAACTACAAAAAGTGTATTGTTGTCGTTGTCAAAGAATAAAGCCTTTTTTTTTCCAGGCATTTTTCTGGGAAGTAGATTTCTTTTCCTTTTTACAACCATAATTGTATGGGATCAAATCATGTAGATTAATCACGAGATTTAACACATAGGTGACCTTGCCCACGGGACTGATTGACAAAATTTAATGTCCGATGGCTCAAACTCATATTTTGAATCAAGCCTGAGATGGTGGCTTTGTATGATAAAAGAAAACACACAACAATCGAGTCACTAGTTAAGGCAAATAAAACACTGAGTTTTCCCGATGTCTTGTGCTTTGACGCGATCATTTGCGCACTATGTCCTATACTGCCAACCCAGCCACGCAAGGAGCCAAACGCAGACCTTAGCTAGTCTGAGACGCAACGCTATTGCTAGATTTAAATGGAAACAACCAAGCAGTACTGCACAACCATGTCTACGATAGTTGTGGATTTCATTCCCCCAGTGACAATTCTGGTTTTGGGTGCGTTCCATACTCTACTCTGGAAATTGCTCTTTGCCGCTACTCCCCACGCTGTAATACCATACTGCATTACCGGACGTATGTCTCCAGTGTAGGTTTTCTTGAGTATGTTTTATGTTGCACCCCAGTCGGCACCTGTTAAGTTTTTTTAGGAAAGGAATCCGCTGCACCGCTTCTGTTTGGGTATTTTCCAGATGAGCTTTCGATGTCAGTGTCACGAGTGGAGTGAGCGATAGTTAATAATTACGGGGGGAAAGGAGGTGAGTAAAATTAACGCACGTAGACAAGTAAGTTAAAGCGTGCATGTTGTGATTGGTGGGGGGTCTGAATGAGGCGAAAGCGCTGTATTACTATCACTGCAAGTTAGAAGGTCCTACTGAACGGACGCTAGTAAGAGCCCAGCGGGCGAACATAAGGGGAGCAGTCGGAAGACGGATGAGAGTGTTTTTCCAGTGATGACTGGTAGGTAGAACGTTGATTGATAATTATGATTGATGTATTATATTATATTCGTCTATTACCATGATGTAAATAAGTATATGTGAGGAATGTGGAAGTCCTTGATATTGGATATAGCAATGTGCGCCATGAGCGATAGATGAAAGTTGAGTTCATGGATTTGTAGCGCGAGTGAGTAGTGTGTACTCCGATGGAGGTGTGTTACCGTAAGATGTTTGGTGAGTGAAAGGTGAACTATTGTGTGTACGCTTCATGGGTTGTAAGGAGAGGTGGAGTGAATAGAAATGGTAGGGTATTATACCAATGTAATGTTATTCTTGTAGGTGTCGGGGACGGACCGAAGAGCCACCTCGATGAGCACAGGGGATAGGCCAGCATAGGGCCGGAGGCCACACATAGGCCAGAAGTGAGGCTGTCAGTGCAGGACAGTAGAGGCACATAAAGTCGTGGCAGTCAGGCCACGGACAGGGACGTAGATATGAGCGTGACTGTGATAATGTACTATTGCCATGTTGATGGGCTATCGAAATGATAATGTGCTATTGCCATGTTGATGGGCTATTGAAATGATAATGTGCTCTTGCCCTGCTCAGGTGCTAGTGGAATGCTAAGGTGTATGACAATAGGAAGGTGATATTGAGAGACTGCGGTGCCCGTGAATTATTAATGTGCTATTAAGACCCTGAGGGGAGAGGCTGAGGCCGAAGTGCCTTTAGGAAGTAACTACCGGGTTGTGGATCCGAGGAAGAGTGCATGTGAGAATAAGGCCGTTGTACGGCAGTTAATTTCAATAATATAATGTATGTAATTGCGCTATTATCTGTATAATTATGTTTAATAAATGTGTGAGTCTGATGGATTGTTCTGTTAAGTGTTAAACTTGTTTGTTCGTGATTGTTGTCCTGTCATAAATTATTACATCTCCCAGTCTGGGATTTGTGACAGTCAGTCGTTGGTCATATGGAACTCCGAGGTATGAGGGTGGCTCACCTTTGATGAAAAGCTCGTTGTTGATTTTTAGTTTAAGTGCCAGCATTCTGGTGGAGAGACTAAAGACTGCATAAGTTGTCTTCTTGGCAGTCAGCTTTATGTTCCACGTTGATGTCCACTGTTGCAGGTTATTTAGGGCAATCCCACGAATTACACTATTAGAGAGTCCGCGCCGGGGCATCACGTTGGCCTAAAGTTACTTATCAAAAGCCACCCGAAGCGCATCGTAATGCACACCTTATCGTAGCGAAGAACACTCCGCGCACCTACGTGCTGTTCGGTATTCATTGTGGTGCAGTTTTGCCCCATTTTTTGCTCGACTTTACAACCTAAATGACAGTTTCAAAAGTTATAAAATTAATTTTCTTATGTGTCAGTAAATCCAGTTCAATCGCCTTTCTATCGACTGATTGTGTTAATTCAAGTTTCAGGTATTTTTAAATTAAAAGTCGTAAAAAAGTAAAATACAATGATCTTTGTTTTGGCTCCCTGTAGTAAGCTCACCGCACCGGAAACGATGTATTAATATGCGTTCAATTCAGTGCGCGCAATTTCCCTACCAGAAATGAGTGCATAGTGCTCTGGTGCGCATGAAATCTGCAGTACGACTGTAAAATATGGGAAGCTTTCTAGACCAAAAAGAGAGAGATAGAGATGGAAGGGTGGGTTCACAGTTTTATCCCGGATAATGCCGGGAAATTCATATATTTGTAAAAGAAAAAAGATAAATGTTCATAGGTTGTCAGAATAAAGTCTTGTTCACAATAGTGTTGTACCAACAGGGTTACGGAACGAAGATTAATCTGATTTTAAAGTTCTGAATCGGGAAGGCAGCCGCACTTCGATAAAGGCCATGCGAACATGAAAAAGTAGGGCGCTACACTACCACAAGGACGCTACGCTACCACAGCGAAATCGGGTTTTACCGCATGTTGAGAAATGAAGATTAGTTAACACAACAGTCATGGGCAGAAAAAAATGGCCATCAAATTTGCACGAAAAAAAGGTTAATAAGTCATAAAGGTCCATACATACCGTGAAAATAAGCTTGCTTCTGGATGAAAAGTTAAAAAATTTTGGCTCCGTAATGACAGCAGTTCCAACGTCACTTTCGTATCTGACATAGCCGAATCGCCACAAAGCGCGACCCAAAATAGTGCGATAACGGACAAATTCCTCCGCGTTGCGTAACTTCCGCCGACGGTGCGTATATGCGCGGACTGTCTGTAAACCACCCGAAGTGCACCGTGAAACACTCATTATCGTACGGAGGCGCATCGACGTGCTGTTCGGTGCTAAGGGGAGAGACGGGAGCTTATTCGCGTGGAACAGCAGACCAAAGGACGCTAGGCTAGCCTTGCATGCATCACTCCTTCCGGTGTCTTCCCTACTAATTCAGTGATTGTCAAAATTGGGCAAACAGAAAAAGTTGTATGTAGCGAAGCCCTGCGTGAGAAATAAAACTCAAACGATACAAAGCAAACTAAAGAGAAGACAGGAAAATACACACATTTTCAGCTTTCACCTTTTTCAAGTGTAAAAAGAAAAAAGAACGATAGTGATTCATGTGCACTGCAGCGGCTGTTCAACGAAGGTGGCTTAACTAAGCTACATGTCGTCGTCCGCATAATAAAACCTCACAAAGCTGGTTTGGGAAATTTTACAGGAGAAGGAAAAAACTGATTTATTCCAAACCACAGGTCGCAGATTCTTGAAATTTTCTCATTAGTATACATTTGCTTTTACAACTTAATACACTGCCTGATGTCTCATCCTGATGATTATGATTACAATTATGTTTTAGGTGTTTAGCAGGTTTGCTGACCCGAAATCCGCGCGATAAAACCTCCTTATCCTTAAGGCGGTTTTATTGTGTGCATTTCCCCTCTCTCACTGGCCAGCAAACCTCTTTATCCAGGCATGTTTTCGTTTTGCCTTTGTGAAGGCTAGTTTTCGAGGGCAAATCAGGTGTGTACCAGACATGGATGAAGTTGTATAGCAACAGGAGGGATATAAAGTGAATTCAGTAAAAGTGGAAAAATATTTGGAGAAAATGGAAGACGGGTAACCGCAATGAAGTAAACTAGAAGACGTTAAAGACGTTCCATATAGACACATAAAAACATTAAAAAACATACAATGCATGGGCAATCTATTAATATTTCACTAACTTGCAACCATTGGCATGAGTCACTGACCAAATTATACACTCTTCAGACCTTAAATTTGGCAGGAAGGTGGCAATTGAGATAAGGAAGATGATGGCTATAATTAAAAGTTGTTTACTTCAAGCATATATTTTAAAAAAATAACAATGTTTATTGTTATGTAACGTCTGTATTTTTGCATGTTTGTTTCGTAATATTATAGTACCGTGCATGTCATAAAAAGAAACCGTATCAAGCGTTCAGTTTGGTGCGTAGTGTTCTGGTGCGCATGAGTTCTGAAGCAAGACTGTAGTTTATTACTATTATTATATGAGAGAGAGAGAGAGAGAGAGAGGTGGGGGAGGGGGGGGGGAAGCACATGATTGTTTATTCCGGGCAATGCCCGGTAGGTTATCTAGTTCTTTATATTGTGGGAATTAAAAAAAACGGTTTATCAATTAAAAATAAACTTTAAAAAAGAAAAACAAAAACGTGCAGACTTTCTCTTTCAGTCTTTTCGGCTCATTCTTTCCGCCTTTTCATTCATCCATTCCTTCCATGCTTTCCCCCTTTTTCCTCCTTCCTTCTATATAATTCCTCTTACCAGGTCTCATCTCTCGGCCCTCCCTCTCTTCACCCATCTCCCCCTCCCCCTCCCCCCCCTCTCTTTCTCACCCGTCCGCCCTCCTCTCCACTTCTCTTTATTTCTTTCTCTTTCCTTTTTTCGCTCTCACGTTTTATCTCTTTCCTCGTTCACCCAGCCCCCTCTCTTTGTTCTCCCTGACTTCCTACTTCTCTCTCTCTCTCTCTCTCTCTCTCTCTCTCTCTCTCTCTCTCTCTCTCTCTCTCTCTCTTTCGTGCGGTGCAACTATACCCCTGAATGCACGCAGTCATATCCCGCTATAGTGTGACCCTTCTTTAAATACTTCTGCTCCATGTTAGTAACTCTTAGTCTTGAAAAGCGGAGAAGAGCCTTGGCCAGAATAAGGTTGCTCTTCTCGTAGGTACAGCCTTCGATGTACTGGATGCACCTTTTGTAGCTCCCAAGTTGTAAGACACACAAGATGCGAATTCATTGGGCATTAGCTTTCCTTCCACCTCATGCCACAAGAAGCATTCCACTTCATCTTTAATGGCCAGATTGTGGATTGAAAAGTTATGGACGTACACGTTTCTTTTTGTAACATGACGCCAGTGCATTTAGACATGGAGCGATGACCTTTGCCTGCAAACCCATCGTTGTCACTACAACATCCCCATGCTCAGCAATTAGTTTTTATTTGGCATTAGTAGTCTGTGCATCATTTGCTTTTATGAGCCTTCCATGTTACCTCGTCGTACGACACACACGTGTCGCACTGACTTTGCGGTGTTTGAATATGGCCAAATTCTGGGACTTGAAAGTATGTTTTCAAAAAGTCTTTGGCTCACAGCCTGTTGGTCCATCTCTCTGCGGCTACATTTTTTTGTACATCTTTTGCATTAGACCTATGTAATCACGAGGTGTACCATTTCCACCCCCTCCCCTTCCCTCTCTCTTTCAGAAAGTTGAATGAACAACGAAATCAGTGTGACCTAAATCTACGTTCGCAGTCACACACATTTTTTTCAAGCTTGCCCGTGATTGCGCCCTCCTATTGTAAAAAAAAAGGATAAATGTTAATAAGTTGTCAGAATAAAGTCTTTGTCACGATTGGAGTGAGTGCAATTAAGGGGATTGCTACAGAGCGGGTGTAGAGTAAGAAGGGCTCACGGTAGACAAGTAAGTTAAGCGTGCTGTTGTGAGTGGTGGGGGGTCTGAATGAGGCGAAAGCGCTGTATTACTATCACTGCAAGTTAGAAGGTCCTACGGAACGGACGCTAATAAGAGCCCATCGGGCGGACATAAGGGGAGCAGTCGAGAGACCAGTGAGAGAGTTTCCAGTGATGACTGGTACGTAGAACGTTGATTGATTATTATGATTGATGTATTATATTATATTCGTCTATTACCATGATGTAAATAAGTATATGTGAGGAATGTGGAAGTCCTTGGTATTGGATATAGCAATGTGCGCCATGAGCGATAGATGAAAGTGAGTTCATGGATTTGTAGCGCGAGTGAGTAGTGTGTACTCCGATGGAGGTGTGTTACCGTAAGATGTGCGGTGAGTGAAAGGTGAACTAGTGTGTGTACGCTTCATGGGTTGTAAGGAGAGGTGGAGTGAATAGAAATGGTAGGGTATTATACCAATGTAATGTTATTCTTGTAGGTGTCGAGGACGGGCCGCCGAGCCACCTCGATGAGCACAGGGGATAGGCCAGCATAGGGCCGGAGGCCACACATAGGCCAGAAGTGAGGCTGTCAGTGCAGGACAGTAGAGGCACATAAAGTCGTGGCAGTCAGGCCACGGACAGGGACGTAGATATGAGCGTGAATGTGGTAATGTACTATTGCCATGTTGAGGGGCTAGTGAACTAATAATGTACTATTAAAATGATAATGTCTATTGAGATGATAATGTGTTATTGCCCTGCTAGGGGAGTGCTAAGGTGTATGACAATAGGAAGGTGATATTGAGAGACTGCGGTGCCAGTGAATTATTAATGTGCTATTAAGACCCTGAGGGGAGAGGCTGAGGCCGAAGTGCCTTTAGGAGTAACTACCGGGTTGTGGATCCGAGGGAGAGTGTGTGTGAGAATAAGGCCGTTGTACGGCAGCTAATTGCAATAATATAATGTATGTAATTGCGCTATTATCTGTATAATTATGTTTAATAAATGTGTGAGTCTGATGGGTTGTTCTGTTAAGTGTTAAACTTGTTTGTTCGTGATTGTTGTCCTGTCATAACTTATTACATCTCCCAGTCTGGGATTTGTGACACTGGGGGCTCGTCCTGTTTACCTGTGGTCATTTTGACATTGTGTATTCGTTATATCTAGTTGTTTTTCTGTTGTGCTAGGAATTCGTGCTGTTGTCCTTGTTCGTGGGATGAATGGAAATTTCATGATGGTATGATTTATGTATATTTATGAATATGTATTGATGCATGTATTGCTATAAATATGTACTAATGTGTACTTAAACTTTCAGAGAGACAGTGTGTGTGCGTGCAGCCTGAGGAGACAAGCAGCCAGACCTCCGATTAAGGGGAGAACTTAAACTCATAAGGCTGAAAGTTAAGTGAAACTGAAATTTTGTGCCCTGGATTGAGGGCTGTCTTTTCTTCTGTCTTTTTCCCTGTTTTTGCTGTTTTTGTTGTCGTTATAGGTTATACGGGCGGTGGCGCGGGTTTGCTGTGTTGAACTTAGTTTATCCTTTTCAAAAGGTGGGCTAAATTTGGAACTTCGTTCATCACAGTGAACAGTTCTGTAGGGACCTGTAATTTTGTTTAGTTGTAGCGTCGATATCTTCTCTGTTCTGCAGGAAGACGTATTCTCGTGTCCCTCTTTCTTCCCTATCTGTAGATACGTTCCTTTTTTTCAGACTCTGTTCTTGTTTGTACCGTGTAGTGTAATCGGCGTAGTTAGGTTGCATTCTTTTTTCCATTATATTTTCTTTTTTAGGTCTTTGTCCTAGTCTGGTTCGTTGTCCTTGACGTACTTGTGGTCCTTCTACTGAATTTCCTTATTCTTTTCTTTTCTACTCTTTTTTATTATTAATAGGGCAATACATTTTATAAATATAGAATTAGTTAGGAAGTACGTAAATTTCTGAATTGTATTTGAGACAATTGGGTATTGTTATATCTGGTGTGTTCTCAGGTCTCTGGTCGTGTCGTTAGTGATCATACCGACAGGTTGGTCGTTCTCATAATAGATACCATAACCATAAATCTGTGAAATGGCGGAACTCCAACAACTAATGAAGTTGGGTAAGGAACTTGGCCTGGAGGGAGAGGAGCTACGCGGCTGGATTAAAGAACAGCAGGCAGAAATGCGCGATGAGCGTGCTAAGGATAGAGAGCGAGAAAAAGAGGCTCAGGAAAAGGAGTTAGAAGATAAGGAGCAGGAGAGGGAGTTAAAGTTAAAGGAGATAGAAGCTCAAGAGCGGGAGACAGACGCGCGAGTAAGAATCGCAGAATTGGAAATCAAAAAGAATGCGCCAACAGAAACAGTTGAGCGGCAGGTACACAATAAAGGTGCGTTAGGATTAAGCTCCCTACGTTCGACGACCGGAAGGACGACATAGACGCCTATCTTTACAGGTTCGAACTGAACGCACAATTGCAATGGGGGGAAAATAAGGAATTATGGTCCACGTACCTGGCGTCTCTATTGCAGGGGCGAGCGTTAACCTACTTTAAAGAGCTACAGCGCGAAGACGTGCAAGATTACGATAAGCTGAAGGCTTTGCTGCTTCGCCGATTTGCGCGTACCGAGGAATATTTCCGGGAGCAGTTTAGGCGGGCACGTGCAGATACCAGGGAGGACTTTGCTGCCTTCGTCGCGAGACTAACGGAGTATTTCGCGAACTGGGTAGACTTGGCGCATGTGGGCGCGGATTTTGCTAAACTGAAAGACTTAATGATCCGTGACCAGCTGTACGCGTCGTGCCACAAAGATCTGGTGGCTTTCCTGAAAGAGAACGAACCCGCGACGGTGCAGGAGGCGTCTAAGTTGGCGGAAGCATACCGTACGGCACATCCGTCCAAACCAGTCGCCAGGGCGTACGTCCAAGATGCTGGGTACGTCGCCGTTGTCGAAGGGTCGCCGGCAGGACTTAAGGACAGGTCGCGTCAGCGTGGTGCCTATAGTGGGCAAGCCCAGGGGCAGCGTAGGGGCTATCACCAATCACCGGCATATGGATCCGGTAAGTTTGACCGAGCAGGAGGGCTAGGTCGCGGTAATGGCCGGGGGCGATTTGTGACCTTTGCCGATGACCGACGGCATAGGGACTCTAGTTCCGGTCGCGATGGGTCACGGGGACCCAGGCCTAGTGCAGCACAGGGAGCGGAGTGTTGGACTTGCGGACGCGTGGGTCACTTTTCACGCGAGTGTAGGGCCGCGAAGTGTTGGAACTGCGGTAGAGCAGATCACATCAGCGTGAATTGCCCTGCAGGTAGGATAGCGGCGAACGTGGACAGTAGCTCCAGTCCATGTTCCCCAAATAAATTTCATCATGCGGCTGCGTGTGTTACATCGGACAACGGAGGCGGACAGTATTCTAAGTGTCCCAGTTGTGAGAAGTTATTATCTTCCGGTGTTTTACCTTGTGGGAGAAAGATCCCCGTTATAAATTCATGTCATACAGGAGGTGGTCTTAGGGTTTATCCGGGGTTTGTTGGGGACGAACCGGTCTCGGTTTTACGAGATACAGGATCTACCGTTGTGGGAGTGCATAGAGACTGCATTCGGGATTCACAGCTTACAGGTGAGACTGTCCCGTGCATCCAATTTTCGGGGGCCATTGAGAAATTACCCATGGCAAGAATAGTGATAGATACACCTTTCCTTAGCGGGGAAGTCGAAGCAGTTGTTGGTTGTTTTCCAGGCGCCCAGCTCATCATTGGGAATGTATCACGGGTAGTTTCCCCTTCCGATGAGAACGTGCAAGCATGGTCGCAATCAAAAGGTATTGACTTTTGCGCCGCGGTCGAAACACGTCGACGGGTAGCTGATAAAGATAAGATTAGACCTTTGGCGACGCCAGCGGTCAACCTAGATATCACGCCAGAGCGCTTGGCGAGATTACAAAGGGAGGATCCATCATTAAACTCATGTTTTGGGGAAGCGCGAACCGAGAAAACGAGGAAATATAAGAACGGCTCGTCTTCTTTTTTTGTCCAGGGGGGCATTCTGTTCCGTATGTACGTCACAGTAGCTTCCGTTCAAAAGCAGGTCGTCGTGCCACGGTCGTTGATTGCTACAGTGTTGCGTCTGGCCCATGATGTTCCATTAGCGCATCATATGGGAAGTGCTAGAACCAAGCAGAGAGTTCTGAAAGATTTTTATTGGCCATCAGTATACAGAGATGTACGTTTATATTGTAAGACGTGCAGTGCGTGCCAAAAGACGACGCATAAGGGTCGTTCACCCCAGGCTCCTCGTCAAAAGATCCCCACGGTTTCGGAACCGTTTAAAAAGGTTTCGATAGACCTTGTTGATTTAAGAGAAAGATTATCTTCAGCGCGCACTGTGGCAGAAGAAGCTTCTAGTGTCGCTTCGAAAAGAGCAAAAGACTATAAAGATAGAGGTTCCAAACTGAGAATTTTTAAGCCAGGAGACAAGGTCCTATTGTTATTACCTACGGACCGTAATAGGGTATTTATGACATGGAAAGGTCCTTATGTTATTGAGCGAGTTGTTTCAAAGGTAGATTACGCTATCCACATTGATGGATCAAGTAAGATTTTCCATGTTGATATGCTGCAGAGGTTTCATGAGAGACCAGAGTATCTGTATTCTCATACTGGTATTAAAGGACATACCTAATGTCGTGTCATTCTTTGACGATATAGCATGTCATACGTCGACATGGTCTGATCATATTCAGACACTAACAGTAATTTTTCAACGATTACGTCATTTTGGCTTAACTGCTAAACCCGCAAAGATGGATTTGGCATGTCCAGAGATAGTATTCTTAGGACATATCGTGGGTAGAGGTGTTCAGAGACCTGAAGTAACAAAAATTGACAAGTTAGTAGGGTTGCAAATCCCTAAAACAAAGAAACAAGTCAGAAGCTTAGTGGGAATTTTAAATTATTACAGAAAGTTCATTCCAAATTTTTCCTCCTTGTCATCTTCTCTTACTGACCTTACTAAGAAGGGACAACCCGATAAGGTCCAGTGGACGTCTGAATGTCAGACAGCATTTGATAATTTGGTGACAGCATTATCATCGTCACCCATTCTGATATTACCCGATTTTCGATCTAATTTTATCCTCAGAACGGATGCGTCGAACTCTGTTGTCGGCGCTTGTCTTCTACAGGAGAAGAACGAATGTCTCCATCCTGTATGTTATGTCAGTAGGAAGTTATTGCAGAGAGAAAGAAAGTATTCTGTGATAGAGCGTGAGTGTCTTGCCATTGTGTGGTCCGTCCAGAAATTGGGACGTTATCTCATGGGACGAGAATTTTGTATCCAGACAGACCACAAGCCACTGACATTTTTGTCGAAGAATCGTTCGTCCAGCCCACGCTTGTCTAGATGGGCATTGGCTTTGCAGCCGTATACCTTCGTTATTCAACCAATTCCAGGAACCAGCAATCATATCGCCGACTACCTTAGTCGAGCCTAGGGGAAGAGTTCAGGAGCGTATACATCGGAGGACAGGAACATTGACAGGACATGTGTGAATGAGTCGAATTTAAAATATTGACATTATAAATATGAGATGAAGGATGGTTGATAGGTTGATTGGGTTGTGATTCTGTATGAGGTAGTGTGTTTAGTTAGCTATTGATGATGTGATACATATATGCATATTGCAGGCCATATTGATCCCCATATTTTCCCCTGATTTCGGTATTTTATATACTAGGGGAACTGCTAGGTCATTTTTTTTAGTGTAGGTATTGCTCACGCTCACTCGTTGACAGTCATCTTGATGCGATTTGAAATTAATTGCATTAATTTTTTTGGGGTGGGGGATGATGTCACGAGTGGAGTGAGTGCAATTAAGGGGATTGCTACAGAGCGGGTGTAGAGTAAGAAGGGCTCACGGTAGACAAGTAAGTTAAGCGTGCTGTTGTGAGTGGTGGGGGGTCTGAATGAGGCGAAAGCGCTGTATTACTATCACTGCAAGTTAGAAGGTCCTACGGAACGGACGCTAATAAGAGCCCATCGGGCGGACATAAGGGGAGCAGTCGAGAGACCAGTGAGAGAGTTTCCAGTGATGACTGGTACGTAGAACGTTGATTGATTATTATGATTGATGTATTATATTATATTCGTCTATTACCATGATGTAAATAAGTATATGTGAGGAATGTGGAAGTCCTTGGTATTGGATATAGCAATGTGCGCCATGAGCGATAGATGAAAGTGAGTTCATGGATTTGTAGCGCGAGTGAGTAGTGTGTACTCCGATGGAGGTGTGTTACCGTAAGATGTGCGGTGAGTGAAAGGTGAACTAGTGTGTGTACGCTTCATGGGTTGTAAGGAGAGGTGGAGTGAATAGAAATGGTAGGGTATTATACCAATGTAATGTTATTCTTGTAGGTGTCGAGGACGGGCCGCCGAGCCACCTCGATGAGCACAGGGGATAGGCCAGCATAGGGCCGGAGGCCACACATAGGCCAGAAGTGAGGCTGTCAGTGCAGGACAGTAGAGGCACATAAAGTCGTGGCAGTCAGGCCACGGACAGGGACGTAGATATGAGCGTGAATGTGGTAATGTACTATTGCCATGTTGAGGGGCTAGTGAACTAATAATGTACTATTAAAATGATAATGTCTATTGAGATGATAATGTGTTATTGCCCTGCTAGGGGAGTGCTAAGGTGTATGACAATAGGAAGGTGATATTGAGAGACTGCGGTGCCAGTGAATTATTAATGTGCTATTAAGACCCTGAGGGGAGAGGCTGAGGCCGAAGTGCCTTTAGGAGTAACTACCGGGTTGTGGATCCGAGGGAGAGTGTGTGTGAGAATAAGGCCGTTGTACGGCAGCTAATTGCAATAATATAATGTATGTAATTGCGCTATTATCTGTATAATTATGTTTAATAAATGTGTGAGTCTGATGGGTTGTTCTGTTAAGTGTTAAACTTGTTTGTTCGTGATTGTTGTCCTGTCATAACTTATTACATCTCCCAGTCTGGGATTTGTGACACTGGGGGCTCGTCCTGTTTACCTGTGGTCATTTTGACATTGTGTATTCGTTATATCTAGTTGTTTTTCTGTTGTGCTAGGAATTCGTGCTGTTGTCCTTGTTCGTGGGATGAATGGAAATTTCATGATGGTATGATTTATGTATATTTATGAATATGTATTGATGCATGTATTGCTATAAATATGTACTAATGTGTACTTAAACTTTCAGAGAGACAGTGTGTGTGCGTGCAGCCTGAGGAGACAAGCAGCCAGACCTCCGATTAAGGGGAGAACTTAAACTCATAAGGCTGAAAGTTAAGTGAAACTGAAATTTTGTGCCCTGGATTGAGGGCTGTCTTTTCTTCTGTCTTTTTCCCTGTTTTTGCTGTTTTTGTTGTCGTTATAGGTTATACGGGCGGTGGCGCGGGTTTGCTGTGTTGAACTTAGTTTATCCTTTTCAAAAGGTGGGCTAAATTTGGAACTTCGTTCATCACAGTGAACAGTTCTGTAGGGACCTGTAATTTTGTTTAGTTGTAGCGTCGATATCTTCTCTGTTCTGCAGGAAGACGTATTCTCGTGTCCCTCTTTCTTCCCTATCTGTAGATACGTTCCTTTTTTTCAGACTCTGTTCTTGTTTGTACCGTGTAGTGTAATCGGCGTAGTTAGGTTGCATTCTTTTTTCCATTATATTTTCTTTTTTAGGTCTTTGTCCTAGTCTGGTTCGTTGTCCTTGACGTACTTGTGGTCCTTCTACTGAATTTCCTTATTCTTTTCTTTTCTACTCTTTTTTATTATTAATAGGGCAATACATTTTATAAATATAGAATTAGTTAGGAAGTACGTAAATTTCTGAATTGTATTTGAGACAATTGGGTATTGTTATATCTGGTGTGTTCTCAGGTCTCTGGTCGTGTCGTTAGTGATCATACCGACAGGTTGGTCGTTCTCATAATAGATACCATAACCATAAATCTGTGAAATGGCGGAACTCCAACAACTAATGAAGTTGGGTAAGGAACTTGGCCTGGAGGGAGAGGAGCTACGCGGCTGGATTAAAGAACAGCAGGCAGAAATGCGCGATGAGCGTGCTAAGGATAGAGAGCGAGAAAAAGAGGCTCAGGAAAAGGAGTTAGAAGATAAGGAGCAGGAGAGGGAGTTAAAGTTAAAGGAGATAGAAGCTCAAGAGCGGGAGACAGACGCGCGAGTAAGAATCGCAGAATTGGAAATCAAAAAGAATGCGCCAACAGAAACAGTTGAGCGGCAGGTACACAATAAAGGTGCGTTAGGATTAAGCTCCCTACGTTCGACGACCGGAAGGACGACATAGACGCCTATCTTTACAGGTTCGAACTGAACGCACAATTGCAATGGGGGGAAAATAAGGAATTATGGTCCACGTACCTGGCGTCTCTATTGCAGGGGCGAGCGTTAACCTACTTTAAAGAGCTACAGCGCGAAGACGTGCAAGATTACGATAAGCTGAAGGCTTTGCTGCTTCGCCGATTTGCGCGTACCGAGGAATATTTCCGGGAGCAGTTTAGGCGGGCACGTGCAGATACCAGGGAGGACTTTGCTGCCTTCGTCGCGAGACTAACGGAGTATTTCGCGAACTGGGTAGACTTGGCGCATGTGGGCGCGGATTTTGCTAAACTGAAAGACTTAATGATCCGTGACCAGCTGTACGCGTCGTGCCACAAAGATCTGGTGGCTTTCCTGAAAGAGAACGAACCCGCGACGGTGCAGGAGGCGTCTAAGTTGGCGGAAGCATACCGTACGGCACATCCGTCCAAACCAGTCGCCAGGGCGTACGTCCAAGATGCTGGGTACGTCGCCGTTGTCGAAGGGTCGCCGGCAGGACTTAAGGACAGGTCGCGTCAGCGTGGTGCCTATAGTGGGCAAGCCCAGGGGCAGCGTAGGGGCTATCACCAATCACCGGCATATGGATCCGGTAAGTTTGACCGAGCAGGAGGGCTAGGTCGCGGTAATGGCCGGGGGCGATTTGTGACCTTTGCCGATGACCGACGGCATAGGGACTCTAGTTCCGGTCGCGATGGGTCACGGGGACCCAGGCCTAGTGCAGCACAGGGAGCGGAGTGTTGGACTTGCGGACGCGTGGGTCACTTTTCACGCGAGTGTAGGGCCGCGAAGTGTTGGAACTGCGGTAGAGCAGATCACATCAGCGTGAATTGGCCTGCAGGTAGGATAGCGGCGAACGTGGACAGTAGCTCCAGTCCATGTTCCCCAAATAAATTTCATCATGCGGCTGCGTGTGTTACATCGGACAACGGAGGCGGACAGTATTCTAAGTGTCCCAGTTGTGAGAAGTTATTATCTTCCGGTGTTTTACCTTGTGGGAGAAAGATCCCCGTTATAAATTCATGTCATACAGGAGGTGGTCTTAGGGTTTATCCGGGGTTTGTTGGGGACGAACCGGTCTCGGTTTTACGAGATACAGGATCTACCGTTGTGGGAGTGCATAGAGACTGCATTCGGGATTCACAGCTTACAGGTGAGACTGTCCCGTGCATCCAATTTTCGGGGGCCATTGAGAAATTACCCATGGCAAGAATAGTGATAGATACACCTTTCCTTAGCGGGGAAGTCGAAGCAGTTGTTGGTTGTTTTCCAGGCGCCCAGCTCATCATTGGGAATGTATCACGGGTAGTTTCCCCTTCCGATGAGAACGTGCAAGCATGGTCGCAATCAAAAGGTATTGACTTTTGCGCCGCGGTCGAAACACGTCGACGGGTAGCTGATAAAGATAAGATTAGACCTTTGGCGACGCCAGCGGTCAACCTAGATATCACGCCAGAGCGCTTGGCGAGATTACAAAGGGAGGATCCATCATTAAACTCATGTTTTGGGGAAGCGCGAACCGAGAAAACGAGGAAATATAAGAACGGCTCGTCTTCTTTTTTTGTCCAGGGGGGCATTCTGTTCCGTATGTACGTCACAGTAGCTTCCGTTCAAAAGCAGGTCGTCGTGCCACGGTCGTTGATTGCTACAGTGTTGCGTCTGGCCCATGATGTTCCATTAGCGCATCATATGGGAAGTGCTAGAACCAAGCAGAGAGTTCTGAAAGATTTTTATTGGCCATCAGTATACAGAGATGTACGTTTATATTGTAAGACGTGCAGTGCGTGCCAAAAGACGACGCATAAGGGTCGTTCACCCCAGGCTCCTCGTCAAAAGATCCCCACGGTTTCGGAACCGTTTAAAAAGGTTTCGATAGACCTTGTTGATTTAAGAGAAAGATTATCTTCAGCGCGCACTGTGGCAGAAGAAGCTTCTAGTGTCGCTTCGAAAAGAGCAAAAGACTATAAAGATAGAGGTTCCAAACTGAGAATTTTTAAGCCAGGAGACAAGGTCCTATTGTTATTACCTACGGACCGTAATAGGGTATTTATGACATGGAAAGGTCCTTATGTTATTGAGCGAGTTGTTTCAAAGGTAGATTACGCTATCCACATTGATGGATCAAGTAAGATTTTCCATGTTGATATGCTGCAGAGGTTTCATGAGAGACCAGAGTATCTGTATTCTCATACTGGTATTAAAGGACATACCTAATGTCGTGTCATTCTTTGACGATATAGCATGTCATACGTCGACATGGTCTGATCATATTCAGACACTAACAGTAATTTTTCAACGATTACGTCATTTTGGCTTAACTGCTAAACCCGCAAAGATGGATTTGGCATGTCCAGAGATAGTATTCTTAGGACATATCGTGGGTAGAGGTGTTCAGAGACCTGAAGTAACAAAAATTGACAAGTTAGTAGGGTTGCAAATCCCTAAAACAAAGAAACAAGTCAGAAGCTTAGTGGGAATTTTAAATTATTACAGAAAGTTCATTCCAAATTTTTCCTCCTTGTCATCTTCTCTTACTGACCTTACTAAGAAGGGACAACCCGATAAGGTCCAGTGGACGTCTGAATGTCAGACAGCATTTGATAATTTGGTGACAGCATTATCATCGTCACCCATTCTGATATTACCCGATTTTCGATCTAATTTTATCCTCAGAACGGATGCGTCGAACTCTGTTGTCGGCGCTTGTCTTCTACAGGAGAAGAACGAATGTCTCCATCCTGTATGTTATGTCAGTAGGAAGTTATTGCAGAGAGAAAGAAAGTATTCTGTGATAGAGCGTGAGTGTCTTGCCATTGTGTGGTCCGTCCAGAAATTGGGACGTTATCTCATGGGACGAGAATTTTGTATCCAGACAGACCACAAGCCACTGACATTTTTGTCGAAGAATCGTTCGTCCAGCCCACGCTTGTCTAGATGGGCATTGGCTTTGCAGCCGTATACCTTCGTTATTCAACCAATTCCAGGAACCAGCAATCATATCGCCGACTACCTTAGTCGAGCCTAGGGGAAGAGTTCAGGAGCGTATACATCGGAGGACAGGAACATTGACAGGACATGTGTGAATGAGTCGAATTTAAAATATTGACATTATAAATATGAGATGAAGGATGGTTGATAGGTTGATTGGGTTGTGATTCTGTATGAGGTAGTGTGTTTAGTTAGCTATTGATGATGTGATACATATATGCATATTGCAGGCCATATTGATCCCCATATTTTCCCCTGATTTCGGTATTTTATATACTAGGGGAACTGCTAGGTCATTTTTTTTAGTGTAGGTATTGCTCACGCTCACTCGTTGACAGTCATCTTGATGCGATTTGAAATTAATTGCATTAATTTTTTTGGGGTGGGGGATGATGTCACGAGTGGAGTGAGTGCAATTAAGGGGATTGCTACAGAGCGGGTGTAGAGTAAGAAGGGCTCACGGTAGACAAGTAAGTTAAGCGTGCTGTTGTGAGTGGTGGGGGGTCTGAATGAGGCGAAAGCGCTGTATTACTATCACTGCAAGTTAGAAGGTCCTACGGAACGGACGCTAATAAGAGCCCATCGGGCGGACATAAGGGGAGCAGTCGAGAGACCAGTGAGAGAGTTTCCAGTGATGACTGGTACGTAGAACGTTGATTGATTATTATGATTGATGTATTATATTATATTCGTCTATTACCATGATGTAAATAAGTATATGTGAGGAATGTGGAAGTCCTTGGTATTGGATATAGCAATGTGCGCCATGAGCGATAGATGAAAGTGAGTTCATGGATTTGTAGCGCGAGTGAGTAGTGTGTACTCCGATGGAGGTGTGTTACCGTAAGATGTGCGGTGAGTGAAAGGTGAACTAGTGTGTGTACGCTTCATGGGTTGTAAGGAGAGGTGGAGTGAATAGAAATGGTAGGGTATTATACCAATGTAATGTTATTCTTGTAGGTGTCGAGGACGGGCCGCCGAGCCACCTCGATGAGCACAGGGGATAGGCCAGCATAGGGCCGGAGGCCACACATAGGCCAGAAGTGAGGCTGTCAGTGCAGGACAGTAGAGGCACATAAAGTCGTGGCAGTCAGGCCACGGACAGGGACGTAGATATGAGCGTGAATGTGATAATGTACTATTGCCATGTTGAGGGGCTAGTGAACTAATAATGTACTATTAAAATGATAATGTCTATTGAGATGATAATGTGTTATTGCCCTGCTGAGGTGCTAGGGGAGTGCTAAGGTGTATGACAATAGGAAGGTGATATTGAGAGACTGCGGTGCCAGTGAATTATTAATGTGCTATTAAGACCCTGAGGGGAGAGGCTGAGGCCGAAGTGCCTTTAGGAGTAACTACCGGGTTGTGGATCCGAGGGAGAGTGTGTGTGAGAATAAGGCCGTTGTATGGCAGCTAATTGCAATAATATAATGTATGTAATTGCGCTATTATCTGTATAATTATGTTTAATAAATGTGTGAGTCTGATGGGTTGTTCTGTTAAGTGTTAAACTTGTTTGTTCGTGATTGTTGTCCTGTCATAACTTACTACATCTCCCAGTCTGGGATTTGTGACAGTCTTGTCCACAATACTGTGGTACCAACAGGATTACGGAACGAAGATTAATCTGATTTTAAAGTTCTGAATCGGGAAGGCAGCCCCACTTCGATAAAGGCCATGCGAACATGAAAAAGTAGGGCGCTACACTACCACAATGACGCTACGCTACCACAGCGAAATCGGGTTTTACCACATGTTGAAAAATGAAGATTAGTGAACACAACAGTCATGGGCAGAAAAAAATGGCCATCAAATTCGCACGCAAAAAAGGTTAATAAGTCATAAAGGTCCATACATACCGTGAAAATAAGCTTGCTTCTGGATGAAAAGTTAAAAAATTTTGGCTCCGTAATGACAGCAGTTCCAACGTCACTTTCGTATCTGACATAGCCGAATCGCCACAAAGCGCGACCCAAAATAGTGCGATAACGGACAAATTCCTCCGCGTTGCGTAACTTCCGCCGACGTCACGTCTATGCGCGGACTCTCTAATGTCACGAATTACAATACTCTCAAACCAGCGACAACGGAAACCTTGTGCGAAATATAAACGAACGGGCAATTTATTTTACAATGAGTACAACAATGATAATAGCCAAGTCATTTAACTCAACAATGTCCTAAAGGCAAAAATGTGAACAAAAGAAAACAAAGGTCAAAAGATGTATCAAACGATATACTCCAAACAATGGATTAAGTGGCCAGACCTGGTACACACCTAGGGTTGCAGATTGTGAACATTCGTACTTCACAGTTGTAAAATGTTAATTACACTTAAGCTAACTAGTGACCTGATCTTTACTCTTCTTGTTAATCACCAGAGGTTAATAGGAAGACAGAATCAGACTCAAGGAGAAAGGTATTAAAGTGGGGTGTTCGTGATTCGGTGCAGGGGAGGGGGTGTGGACAATGTATTGTCCTTTATCCCTGGGTAGTCGGGGGCGTATGAATCATTGTAGGGCCTACATGTACATAAAGGAGCATTGCAACACTTGGGAGAAAGAAATCACAGGAAATGACAGAGGAGCGAGTCGAGTTATAATCGTGCAGTTCTGGAAACGGAAAAGCAAAAGCGATTATATGCATATGCAGTGTGAATATTTTTTAACAACCCAGGCAACTTCCCCCAAAATCACAAATTTTCCCCTTGGTGGAAAATCACCCCCCCCCCCCCCAATCCCACCTTCACCAATTCACCATAAAACTTACAATTAGAGTTACATCTGTAGCAGGATGCATGGGCGAACTACTTGATCACCAAAAATCAAACGTTCATATCTGAAATTTGGGTTACTGTATATGGCACAGGAACTGATTGTCACGAGCGAGTGAGCGGGGGTCAATGAGTGCGGGGAAGGGGATTTGAAGCGTGCATGTTGTGAGTGAAGTTGAGGCGTAGTAGAGGCAAAATCTGAATAGTCAGATCACTGCAAGTTAAGAAGTCCAAGGAGACAGACGTGAGAAAGCAGTCGGGAGATTGTGTGTTTTCCAGTGATGACTGGTGCCGGGGTCGGGCAGAGAAGCCACCCGCGGTGAGCGGACTTCTGCCGGGGTTGGGTCGAAGGCTGCCCACAGGCCTGCCTGAGGGAGGCTGTCGCGCAGGTCAGCGGGAGCACATGAGTCGTGGCAGTCTGGCCACAGACAGGGACGTTGTTATTGAAATGTTAATGTGCTATTAAGATGTTACTGTGCTATTGAGATACTAATGTGCTATTGAACTATTAATGGGCTATTAAGACATCGAGGGGAGATTGAGATACGGAGATTAGGTTGAGCAGGAGCCAATAAGAGGGGCCAGCAAGTAGTATACATATGGATGTGAGGCTGAGGACAGAGCATAGTTATGAAGTAACTATCGGGTTGTGGACCCGGAGGAGAATGAATGTTGGGAATACTGACCATTGAATGGTATTTGAATTGAGTAATGTAATGTATGTAATTGCACAGATATCTTTATCATTATTTATAATAAATGTGTGAGTCTGTTTGGTTGTTCTGTTAAGTGTTATACTTGTTCGTTCGTGATTGTTGTCCTGTCATAAGTATTACATCTCCCAGTCTGGGATTTGTGACAGTGATCGTCTGTGACAATTTATTGTTTGCCTCTAATTGTCGAAGCATGGACCGGTGGATTGAAACAATATATTAAGTCAGATAGATAAATGGACACAATGCTTTTCTACTAAAAACAAATATACAAGCCCAAAGTGTGGCAGACTGCTTAAAAAACAGACGGACAAAAAAAAACAAAAAAGAGAGAGACACAGTCTTATGGACAGAAAAAAGACAGACAGACAGACAGATAGATAGATATATAGATAGATAGATAGATAGATACATGTATACATAGATAGATAGATAAATAGATAGGTGGATAGATAGACAGACAGATAAATAGATAGGTGGATAGATAGACAGACAGATAGATAGATAGATGATGCATGGATGGATGGATGGATGGATGGGTGGGTGGGTGGATGGAATACTAGAGAGATAGATAAAATACTAAAGAGATAGATAGATAGACAGATGTCAATGTAAAAAACAGCCGAGGAAAAAAATGAAATAAATGCAAATCTGAAAGTGAACCAGTTCACTAAATCCCGACAACTGAATTTATTCACCAATAAGACAAGTTTACAATCTGCAAAGGAAAACGTTGGAGTGAAAAACTACGGCTATAATAATTGGAAGGAAAAAGATATTATGCAACAAATGTTATAACAATTCAAACTGTTTGTCAATTCTGAATCTTTCTTCGAAAATTGGAATCTCAATTTCACGTCATCCATAGGAAATATTCAAAAGTCCAATTTTGCCCATTTGTTAACGATAATTATGTTCTAAAAAAAGCAATTTGCGTGTACAATCTGAATGTTTACTCAAGTCTTTAAGGCTATTACCTGTATCGTTTTCTCCCACGGGTTAACAATAAAAGTGATGTCACATTATAAGTGACATAAGACATTAAAAATCAAACAAATTGTCACTAAAATTTCCCTAACTGTAAGGTGAAGCGGATTATTTCATACTGCAATGCTACATAATACACATAAGAAGTTTGGTTATTTAACATTGAAAAATAAATGAAATAATGTATAGTGAAGCAATCACTACGAATTTCTTATTTTATTGGGGGGGGGGGGGCGAGGGGAGGGTGGTGGTTTGATCTGACCAGTTCGATCATTATCCTGTCGTGGGGGGCAGAGATTGAGCTTGTAAGCGCCTAAAAGTGCATGGTCACGTGATGAACAATTATGAATATATGAAGTTTTGAAGATACAGTAAATTATGTGGATATAATTATCCATTGTGGACAAAATTCAGTCTTTGAAACTATGTATTAACTCTCTTAGTTTCAAGGTCTTTTTGGCCGCATACCAGCTTTGTCCCAGAGTGCCACAAGCTGAATGACATCTGGAAGGAATCAAATGCTGCACTAAGGCTGCTTTCAACAAAGTTGATGACGAACATTAATGAAAAGCCAAAGGAAAAAAAAAAATCATGCCAAAGAGTGCGGTACGTAAACATTATTTTGCATAGATTTCTTTTTCTCTCGGTAAGACAGAAATTCAAACCACAGTGAATACAATACGCAAACTGAACTGAAAGTGAGTCGAAACTGTATCCCTTGTGTTTTAGTTCTGTTAGGTGAATGTGGCATAACAAACTACTAATTTCCACTTTTTTTCTGACCTTAAAAGATTCATTGTTAACTAATTTGTTTACGCCGTGGGGCGTGGGAACTCGAAATGAAGCATACCATAATAAATACTAATTATGTCCGATCATAGTGGGATGTATGTGATAGTTTGAAATTTGTAGTGGGACGTAGGACAAAAAAGGTTGAGAAACATTGGCTTAGTGTCTGCACTGTGGTAATGTCGAAGATCAACAATCCTATACAACGAACTCTGCTATCGTGTCAGTAGATCGAACATTTTTAGGACCATCATTATTCTGATTTCGTCAGTTCGTCCGGTAAGCACCAATATCTTAGATTAAAAGTGGCATTTCTGAAATGGGATTGTGATTAAAAATAGCATTGTTTACACAGGTATTAAAAAAAGTATTGAAATACATGTATGGCATATCATACATTTACAGGCATTTTATACAAAAAAGAATGCTAATAACTTTCTCAGAATCATTAGCTAATACCAAAACCGAAGCTAACTTGCACTGACAATCTGTAGAAAAAAATAGCCTGTTTTATGTTCCCCGGGCTGTGTCAGAAATGTGTGTACAAATCTGAATTAATTTATCTCATTGCCCATCTAACTCCACAGTTTAATGAACCACTGCTGTACCTTAGATCATCAGATGACAATAGAACGTTGTCGTTTTTTGTTGTTGTTTTTTTTAAAGTGCTCCCAAATATCAAATATGAAAAAAAAATAAAAAAAATCATTGAGTCAACTCTCTCAGATTTGGATTTTTCTGCCCCGATCTGTGAGACATTGAACATTTTATGATTTTTTAAACATAAAATGAAGAGCCAACATTTTACACTCTGTTCATAAATATATTTATTTGTTTTTATTTGTTTCAAATATTTTTTTTTCTGTTTTGGTGTTTTTGGTTCTGAGTACATGCGCGTTTGTGTGTGATTTCTATGTGATGTGTTTTAGTAAGGTTATATAATTCTCCGAAAGCTGGTTGTGAATGGGATGGTAAAAATCACATTGAAACTGTCATAATTATTATGGATGTACAGTACCTTTGGCTATACCGTTAATAACAGTACAATATTGTCCATAGGTGATCTATGAAAATATAATTAAGGCATTCATATTTTCTAGCTGGTTTTACTTCATCAAAATGTTAACCAACACCAGCAAGAGAATCTTAGTGTCAACGAGACAACCATAAGAGCAGCCCTCATTGTCCATCTCGTCGAGTTGCGAGAAATTCTAAGAAAAACATGGAGAAGGCAGGAAATGCCAATGTGCAACCCTTTAAGCCCATGCTTGTCACATAGATTCCCACTCAGGTGCCGGGTGCAAAATGTGACAAAACTAGAAAATATAAAAAATTACACATCATAAATTCCCAGCTTTTAAAATACATGCACATCTAAAAAAGTACAGAAGATAATTCAAAATAAGAAAAAAGATAGTATGCAACAAAATATTATAAAAAAGTGTAATTGTTTGTCTAAGCGGAATCTGTCTTCGAGAATTGGAATCTCATTTTCACCTTATGCATTAAAACGTTCTCCCAAAAAGTCCAATTTTACCCATTTGTCCACGCAAAAAAAAAAGCAAATTGCGTGTACATTCTGAACTTACACTCAATTTTCAAAGGTTATAACCTGTATCATTTTTTTCCCACGGGCTAACAATAAAAGTGGTGTCACATTATTAGTGACAGAAGACAATAAAAATCAAACAAATTGTCATAAAATTTCATTAAATGTAAATTGAAGCGGATTATTTCATACTGCAATGCTACATAACACAAATATGAATTTTAATTATATTTTTGTTTAATACTGAAAAATAAATGAAATATGTGTAGTGAAGTAATCGATATAGATTTTGTTTTACTTTATTAAGGGGGGGGGTGGAGGCAGGTGTGTGGGGCTGATCTGATGAGTTTCATCATCATCCTATCGCGGGGGTAGAGAGTGAGCTTGTAAGCGCCTAAAAGCCCATGATCATCTGATGAAAAATTATGAGTGAATGAAGTTTTCAAGATACAGTAAATTATGTGGACATATCCATTGTGGACAAAATTCAGTCTTTAAAACTATGTATTAACTCTCTTAGTTTCAAGGTCTTTTTGGCCGCATACCAGCTTTGTCCCAGAGTGCCACAAGCTGAATGACATCTGGAAGGAATCAAATGCTGCACTAAGGCTGCCTTCAACAAACTTGATGACGAAAATTAATGAAAAGCCAAAGGATAAACCAAATCAAGCCAAAGAGTGTGGTAAGTAAATAAGATTTGTCATAGATATTACTTCTTCTGCCGGTAAGACAGAAAATCAAACCACAGTGAATACAATACGCAAACTGAACTGAAAGAGAGTCGAAGCTGTACCCCTTGTGTATTAGTTCTATTAGGTGAATGTGGCATAACAAATTACTAATTTCCACTTTTTTTTCTTACCTTAAAAGATTTATTGTTAACTAATTTGTTTACACCCCACAGGTGGGGCGTGGGAACTCGAAATGAAGAATATAATATACTGATTGTGTCCGGTATGTGATATTTTGAAAATTGTAGTGGGACGTAGAAAGTTTGAGAAACAATGGCTTAGTGTCTGCATTGGTATAATGACGGAGATAATTTATCCTATATGTGAGTGTGCATGAGAAAACCCACAATATGTCGAAAGAGCTGATTTTGAGAAAAACGGCTTTGAAGTGAAATTATGGGTCCGACACAAACTTCCAACTTGGCTATTGTTTAGGGGACCGTGGCATGTTACAGGGTAAACTGTAGACGAGCAGTGAACACTTCTCACTATGATCTCTATAAAGGCTTTTTAATTAGACTACGGTCTCCTAACAAGATCCAAAAACTTCCGACTTGGCTGTTGTTTAGGGGACCGTGGCATGTTACAGGGTAAACTGTAGATGAGCAGTGAACACTACTCACTATGATCTCTATACCGGTTTAGTTATTAGACTACGGTCTCCCAACAGCAATCACCCCAATTTTAATGGGTCAATTAGCTATTGCCACTTTTAGGATTAAATGCCGTTTTCTCAAAATCTTGTTTTAGGGGTGTCACTGACTTCAATTTATCAGAAATGTCTTGTCTTTTATTATATGTACAGAACTCAAAATGTCAAGTTTTCGACATATTGTGGGTTTTCTCATGCACACTCACATATAACCTACTCTGCCATCGTGTCAGTAAATCCAACATTTTTTAGGACCATATTCTGGTTTGGTCCATTCATCCGGTTTCGTAGATTAAATGTGGCATTTCTGAAATGGAATGTTATTAAACATAGCATTGTTTACACAGGCATTAAAAACAACATTGAAAAACACGTATGGCGTGACAATAATCTACACACATTTTATACAAAAAAGAATGCTAATAACTTTCTCGGAATCATAAGCTTATAGCAAGAAAAAGGCGTAACTAGAACTGAGGACGCTCAAAATAAATTAAAAAAACAAAAACAAAAAAAAACTTGCACTGAGAATCTGTAGAAAAACTTATCCTGTTTTATATTCCCCGTGCTGTGTCAGAAATGTATGTACAAATCTGAATTAATTTATTTAATTGCCCATCTAACTCTACAGTTTAATGAAACATTGCTGTATCTTAGATCATCAGATGACAATACAACATTGTTGTTGTTTTTTTTTAAATCCTAATAAATACCATGTGTGAAAAAGAAACCCTTTGGATTAAAAGCTCTCACATTTGGATTTTTCTGCCCTAATCTGTGAGAGATTGAACATTTTATGATTTTTAAAGATGAACTGAAGAGCCAACACTTTACATTCTGAATATCCATATATATATATATATATATATATTTGTCTTTTGAATAAATTGCATTTGCCTTCGCGTGTTTTGAGTTTTGAGTGCATATGTGTCTGTGTGCGTGGTGTGTGGTGTGTTTTAGATATAGTTATATAATGCGCCGAGAGCTGGTAGTTAATATAATGGGAGCAATAATTATACGATGAAGGACAGTTCAATATTGTCCACTATTGGTATGTGAAAACACAAAGAAGGCATTCATATTTTCTAGTTTTACTTCATCAAAATATTAGGTAACACCCGCATGAGAATCTCACTGTCGCCGATTCAACTATGAGAGCAGCCATCATTGCCAATCTCGCCTAGCTGCGAGAATTGTAAGGAAAAATGGAGAAGGCAGGAAATGCCAATGTCCAGCCTTTTAAGCCCTTGTCTGCCACACAGATTTCCATTCAAATGCTTGGTGCAAAAGCTGACAAAAGAAGAAAATCTAACAAAAAAATTACACACCATAAATCCCACACTTTCAAAAGGCATGCAATTGACGACAGTTAGTAGGGAAACTAACCAGGAAATACAAAACAGTCATAATTTGGGAATTCTTTGCTTATGATAAGAAATCAGGGAAGAGGTTAAAGTTGCTGCAATGTGAGCACAGAAAGAATTAATGAGATCCAAACATTTGTGATTTGTATCATATTATGAAACACAGAACAAAAATTGCCTGTGTCATCTTGGAAAGTTATGTCGCCACTCTCTGGTCTATAATCCCAGGCTTTTGCTGTCTTTCCTCATCTGACATGGTCAAAACTTCCGGCCTTTCCTCATCTCGCTGATTTTCCTCATCTCCCTGATTTTCCTCATCTCGCTGACTTTCCTCATCTGACATCGCCGCCTCGTGGTGTGCTTCCTCATCTGCACAAAAGAATAGACATTTGAAAGCAATTGTTCCAAAAACATGGGTGACTTTTAAGTCATTGAATTAATACCAAGACCGTGATGAATGTGTAAGATTATTGTTTTTGTTTGGTTTTTATTGTTGCCTCATCACTCTCAAAGATAACTGCGAGATTTGTCAAAACGCCAGAAAATATTATAAGATATAAATCAGTTCTTGATATTTAGCGATTTTTAACGGCTCAATACCTACATGTGTCATGACATAGGTATGGCCAGGGCTTTAGAACATGTCAGGAAAGCATCTGACTAAAAAATCCACTCAGCCTCTGAAGATTGTCACTAGTCTCGCTGCAGGCCAGGAGTTTCTTACCACTGAAGATTGTCACTAGTCTCGCTGCAGGCCAGGAGTTTCTTACCACTGAAGATTGTCATTAGTCTCGCTGCAGGCCAGGAGTTTCTAACCACTGAAGATTGTCACTAGTCTCGCTGCAGGCCAGGAGTTTCTTACCACTGAAGATTGTCACTAGTCTCGCTGCAGGCCAGGAGTTTCTTACCACTGAAGATTGTCACTAGTCTCGCTGCAGGCCAGGAGTTTCTTACCACTGAAGATTGCCACTAGTCTCGCTGCAGGCCAGGAGTTTCTTACCACTGAAGATTGTCACTAGTCTCGCTGCAGGCCAGGAGTTTCTTACCACTGAAGATTGTCACTAGTCTCGCTGCAGGCCAGGAGTTTCTTAACACTGAAGATTGTCACTAGTCTCGCTGCAGGCCAGGAGTTTCTTACCACTGAGGATTGTCACTAGTCTCGCTGCAGGCCAGGAGTTTCTTACCACTGAAGATTGTCACTAGTCTCGCTGCAGGCCAGGAGTTTCTTACCACTGAAGATTGTCACTAGTCTCGCTGCAGGCCAGGAGTTTCTTACCACTGAAGATTGTCACTAGTCTCGCTGCAGGCCAGGAGTTTCTTACCACTGAAGATTGTCACTAGTCTCGCTGCAGGCCAGAAGTTTCTTACCACTGAAGATTGTCACTAGTCTCGCTGCAGGCCAGGAGTTTCTTACCACTGAAGATTGTCACTAGTCTCGCTGCAGGCCAGGAGTTTCTTACCACTGAAGATTGTCACTAGTCTCGCTGCAGGCAAGGAGTTTCTTACCACTGAAGATTGTCACTAGCCTCGCTGCAGGCCAGGAGTTTCTTACCACTGAAGATTGTCACTAGTCTCGCTGCAGGCCAGGAGTTTCTTACCACTGAAGATTGTCACTAGTCTCGCTGCAGGCCAGGAGTTTCTTACCACTGAAGATTGTCACTAGTCTCGCTGCAGGCCAGGAGTTTCTTACCACTTAAGATTGTCACTAGTCTCGCTGCAGGCCAGGAGTTTCTTACCACTGAAGATTGTCACTAGTCTCGCTGCAGGCCACGAGTTTCTTACCACTGAAGATTGTCACTAGTCTCGCTGCAGGCCAGGAGTTTCTTATCACTGAAGATTGTCACTAGTCTCGCTGCAGGCCAGGAGTTTCTTACCACTGAAGATTGTCACTAGTCTCGCTGCAGGCCAGGAGTTTCTTACCACTGAAGATTGTCACTAGTCTCGCTGCAGGCCAGGAGTTTCTTACCACTGAAGATTGTCACTAGTCTCGCTGCAGGCCAGGAGTTTCTTACCACTGAAGATTGTCACTAGTCTCGCTGCAGGCCAGGATTTTCTTACCACTGAAGATTGTCACTAGTCTCGCTGCAGGCCAGGAGTTTCTTACCACTGAAGATTGTCACTAGTCTCGCTGCAGGCCAGGATTTTCTTACCACTGAAGATTGTCACTGGTCTCGCTGCAGGCCAGGAGTTTCCTAACACTGAAGATTGTCACTAGTCTCGCTGCAGGCCAGGAGTTTCTTACCACTGAAGATTGTCACTAGTCTCGCTGCAGGCCAGGAGTTTCTTACCACTGAAGATTGTCACTAGTCTCGCTGCAGGCCAGGAGTGTCTTACCACTGAAGATTGTCACTAGTCTCGCTGCAGGCCAGGAGTTTCTTATCACTGAAGATTGTCACTAGTCTCGCTGCAGGCCAGGAGTTTCTTAACACTGAAGATTGTCACTAGTCTCGCTGCAGGCCAGGAGTTTCTTACCACTGAAGATTGTCACTAGTCTCGCTGCAGGCCAGGAGTTTCTTACCACTGACATTCTGGGCTCATGGTTTTATTGCCTTCCTTGGTAAGTTTTTACAGAATATTTCCGTCTTTGTCTCTTATTGCCACTTTCACCAGCATGTTTTGAGACATTTTCAAATGGGCACGATTCTCCAGCCCTAAAAATACTGATAGGGCAGGTCAAGTCAATGAAATTGCGCAATAAACATGATCAGCAGGAGTAATTTATTAATTATCAAGAAAAATCAGGAATGACAAAACTAAAAAGCGAATCTTACAATACATGCAATGCCAAGATGTTCCAATTATCATTATTATGGCTACGCCCACTAACACAGAACATCTGAATTTGAACATCATGAATTGATACCCACAATAAAATGCAAAAAAATGCATGAAAAAGTGTAGGCTATGGGAAATGAGACAACATGCTAGCAAAGTAGTCATTATACTTTAAAACATGTTTCCTGCAACATTCATTCTCCAGACTCATTTCCACAATGCAAATTCAACAAAATTTGTTTTTCAAAGCACTTTAGTGGAGTATCTCAGAATTTTATTTTTTTAAAAAGTAAACTTATGGAGTTGCACATTAGTGTGACACTTGACAAAATTATGTATGATTCTCAAGAACACCAGTTGGTGCGTTGATAGAATAGGGATTTACGCTGAACCATTTACATTTCCCTATGATTGAGAACCACTTATATTTTCCCAGGTAAAATTCAAATGAAAAATTAATAGATTAAAATTCAGCCATATCACCTCCCCCCTCCGACTCCATATTTCCACACAAAAAAATGTGTATAATTCATTATTAATTATTAAAAAATAGGGAGAACCCCTAAGGGCAGACTACACGGAGGAATGCACCTCCTGCAACACTGTTGATTCCACGCGTATCGACCATCCGATGACTTAGAGAGAAAAAAAAAAGTTTTCCTGGGTGAATATGTAGTCCACCGGTGATTGTTTGTGACCCATCTAGAAAAATCAATGATTTAAGTTGCATTCACTCACGTACAGCCAGATATAACTAATGGAGACATTAAAATTTTGGGAGAACAGTTTGTACATGCTTAGAAAACAAATTGCCCATGAGGGAATAAAATCTCAGTTAAGACCAATGTCACTCTTCGCCGACAAAAGTGCCATTTTCTAAGCTCCTGGGGCCTATTACTAGATTGGCAAAAAAGAAAAAAGTTGTAGTAGCAAAACTTCTCATAAGAAATAATACCCAAACGATACAATGAAACGTAAACAAATATGGAAGACAGAAAATGTGAACATTTCGGTAAAAGCCTTCATCAGAGAAAAAAAAAATTAAAAACACAAAAAAAAAAACAAGTGAAAACTGAACACATCAAACAATCCAATTCTGAAAAAAAAATTAGAACATGAAATATTTAAGTTTATAGATCTATGGTGGTAGGCCCCCAGTGCGGCCAGGTCACGAGCGCGGCCAAAAAATGAAATCATCTTTCACTTCCTAATTATTGTCAACATTGGCTTGCAGTCATCCCATTCCGTTGCAATATTTCGTTAAAAGGCGTTTTTGTATGTGAGTGGCCGATCCCTGTTTATTTTCTGGCCACAATGCGTGACTGGAGATTTTCGAGCAGGAAATAATTTTCTTACGATCTCAAGGTAAGTCTACCAGAAATGATCCTGTCACCTTCTCGTGAATTGACAACGCCTATTTTGGTGGCTAGGGAGTCGTAAAGAGATCAATCAGTTGTTTGAAGTTTGAAAAAGTAGAAAAAAACGCCTTCTAAAAAAAGTATATGAGTGGCCGCGCCCAGGACCAACAATGTTCATCCTTGTCTGGAGTGCGGCCACTGGTGGCCGCGTTGGGGCTTTGATGACTTTCTGATGGTTGCGAGTGCGGCCAGCATGGATTATCACCAGAAAGTTGGGATCGGAGAAAGGGGCTGATTTAAAACTCTTGGCTCAATACGAAGCATTTATACAACAGGGCCGTCAAACCAAAACATGACGAATGGAAGCAACAAGTGAAACATATTGTCCACTCAGTAGAAATGAATGAGCCATGTACACTTACGTCCGATAACGTGATCTTCCTCTAGGTCGATGTTGTTACTTGATCCCTTCCCTATTGTCTCATTTCTGTGCAAAACTAACTTTTAGGTCGACATCGACATATCAGACTTAACTCATTTGTCCATGTCATTATGAAGACCGATAGGTAGAAAAACGTATATCTCGATTATCTTGACCGACCTGAGCAAATGACGCTATCATAATCATCGTGCCCAGCCTTGTTGAAATTTGATCCCGAATACGCCTATTGCATTACAGGAGGTAAAACACTGAAATGTGTGACAAGCACGCCACTCGCGCTAGGCTTGGATACGTGATACCGGGTTACGCAATGGGCAGCTCACGCGAAAGCGCCCGCGTTTGCTGAAGAGGCTCCGTGAATTCAACCATTTTCCCACGAGACGGACTGGCGGGCGCCGAATGTCCACGGCGAGATCAAAGGGATGTCTCGTTTCTTTTAGGGGGGAGGGAGGAAAGATGTTTAGCCTAGTAGTTTAGTAGTTGAAATTAAGCCACCTAAAGTGACTGCGGTGTCCAAATGTTTTGTCTTCCACAACTCTCCACCTGTTTTCGCCACAATTCGTACTTGTGCATCCGTCGTGCGAAGATCGTGGGAGAACTGACATTAACATGAAAAATTAAACCAACTGATGCTATTGAAAAAACAAGGGAAATAGCAGAAAATTGTTGCTGACGATTTCCATCGTTGTATGATTGTGGAGTACAAAGTAACGCTACTGGCACTATTTCTCGGGACTATTTGATACATCCACACAGAGACAACGAAGAGCAAGATATTACATTTTTTTGAAGAACAATCCAACACCTCATTCAAACAAAAATACCCCATCCCCTTCCAAAAAAGTCACCCGCAAGTGCAAAGTGAAACAGTTTATACAGAGATACCTTAGAAAAATGCTTACGTCGGTTTCATGAATTAGTCGATGTTAAAATCGAGTTATGCAATGTCGACTGCAGCGAGGTCCGTTTAATGCGAGGTCATCGGGAAATGGATTAGACTTTGAAATTGCAGTCAGACCCTTCAAAGCTTAAGATCACTTAACGTGATCTCGTTAAAGTCGAAGTTTCTACTTGATCCCTTCCCCAATGTCCCATTTCTGTTAAAGTTGATGTTTATGGCGATATCGACATTCTTTTGCCGATATCATTGGGAATGCCGACAACAGCACACTAAAAAAAATCGTATAACTTGATTTTCCTGACTGGCCCGATTCAATTACGCTAGCATATCGAGCTCGACCCGATGGAGACGGTGAGCCGCGGCAAGATCAAAGGAAGGCCGCTTTTCACCTTTTTTTTTTGGGGGGGGGGGGGTCAACTTCTACCCTTCTGTTGCGTGATCGGTTGTTGCATTTGAATCAGACAAGACAACGCGTGGCCAGGTGGTCATCCGCCGTAGATTGTCTCCGTGTTGGCGACCTACGGCGTCGTTCGGTAAGGATGAGTCACAGTCATATACACTGGAGGCCTACCGTACCGTCGAGTTTTGTATTGATGGTTTCCTTTTGTCTTTCTTTTCTTTTACTCCCCTTCCCTTATCCCCCTACTAAACTGTCTGTTCTGCCTGTTGTCACGTACTGGGAAAGATGCTCAAGAAGAGAAATAAACATAAATACAAACTAGACTGAAAAACATCAGTGTAATCGTGTTTTGATCTAGTGGCCGCGCTTATGACCAATCACTGGCCGCGCTTACGACCAGTGGCCGCGCAAGTGTCTATTTAGCTCGGGGGTTGTTGTATGTATTGTTGTTCTACAACTGATTGTAGGGGTGTGGCTCTGCAGTATAATTAGCATTGGATGACCTACTTTTACACTGACCAATAAAAGATTTTGCTACTTCAACTTTTAAGTCCAGCAACCGGAAGTAAACAAAAGTGGCCGCACACCCAACCAGCTACATTGTATTTACATTCAAATTTGATTTTTCGCATGCAGTGTTAGAATTTCAATGACGTTAGGAATTGGAAAAATGAAATATGTAGCTTTTATAGTTCTGTCAAAACGGTGAATTCCTTTGATCTTTTCAGCTTTTTTTTTTCTTTCAGATAGCGGCAGATTGAAGAATATATACTATAACGACACTTTCACTGCATTATAGCTCTGGCTTGTCAGAAGCGTATCATACAGGTGTGACATAGGGGTCGGGGGACTGAGCCACCTAGGGTCATAACATTATACAACTGTTTCTGGGAATGATTCAACAGCTGGAGCGAGGTTGATTTGGCATTTCAATATAAAATTGTGTCGTATTGTATATATTTAGATAGGATCTTTGGTAATTTGTCTGACTCTGAATCCGACGATTCCAGAAGGTTGATAATAATATTTGGTTGGATGAAATTAAGAGCGTCGTTTTGCCAATATTCTTCTTCCAAACGTGTTTCATGGTTTTCGCATTTGATGAAAAATTCTCTTTCAATTTCTTTAACAGCTACGCATGCCATTTTTTTTTTTTTGACGTTGTATTCTCAATAACATCATACCCTTTGACTTTAGCCCACACCAGTTCAATGGGGTTGAGATGTAAACGATAAGGAGGCAATCGCAGGCTTGTGTGTTTAAAGTGATGGATAATCTTGTCGACCTCGAATATTATGGGCTTCTTATTTTTTCGCACAAGAGAAAACAACTCTGGTTTAAGATGAGTTGAGCTGAAGGGAATATTTTCCTTCATCAACCATGCCTTGAACATAGTCTTCCTTGCTATTGGATGTTGGAGTTTTATTATCGTCTGTCTTGATGTTGTGGTATGATGCGTTGACCATAACCAAACATGAAGGTCTGTCAGGTGAAGGGAGACGAAAATGTTCCAACCAGTTTTTTCAAAATTGTTCCATTCATCTCTGCATGATAGTCTCGATTATCCGTTGACATTGAATTATAAACGAGCTCTGAGTTTTGGATGAGCCTCTGATTTCTGCGCCCAGCATGCGCTATTATAATTCTGCCACCTTTACTGGCAGGAACATTCCACCAGTGCTTTCCATCTTTGGATTTCCATTCCTTGTAATATGTATGGTGAGCATTGACCCATGTTTCGTCCAGGTAGACAATATCAAAGCCATGCGTGCACTTTTCTTTTATTTGACCCTGGTACTTACTCATCTTGTCCACTGAGTGCGCTCTTCCGCAAAATAAGTTTCTGCCGGATGTAGATTTCTTGAATGCAAAGCCTATGCTTCTAACAATCCTCCATAGAAGTGTTTTTAAAATTAATTTGAAATCAATTTTCTTTCTAGAGATGAGATTTAAGTGTTCTCAAACTGATGAATTATTTCCTCTGAAACAGGCTTTCAATTTCTCGCGTCATCACGTCCTTATCAAAATCATCTATCTTCTCCTTTCTTCCTCTTTCCGACGGCCTTATTCTTGCAACCATCTTTTGAGAGACTTGAGACCAGTTTCCAAAGCATGTCGAGTCCTTTTAAATGAGTCAATGATGTCAACATAAAAACAGCGATGTCTTGTTCTCGTGTGAAATACGGGAACAATTTCCAAGCAATACTTCTAACTGTGATAAGGTTGTACTTCAACGCCCTAATGGTGAAAAATAGTTTAATTGTTAATGAAAAAAAATAGTTCCAATGGATTCAATGAAAACGCTGCTGAAAGATTCAACTGTTTTATGTCAACTGGTGCGTCAGCGTGACGTCATACGCGTACGTTATTGAACGGAAGGCACGTTTTTCTTGGTGCACACAGTTTGAACGTAGGTGATGTCATTGTAATTACTAGTGTTTTTGTTCCCGACACCGATGATTTCCGTTCATTTGGAGTGAGTCAGCACAAATAGAGAAACTTTAGTGATGTAAACTATATGACATTCTACTCAGTGTGTTAATGAAATATTTAAAAGACAAAATTAAAAATTGTTTGTCTTTTAGGGGGTGCAAAAAATATTTTTTTAACGTTATGGATATCCTTAATCTGCATATAGATTTTCGCTTTAATCAAACAGACAGTTTAAAAGATGTAAGAAAACTGCCACGGCCATGTATTTTGGAACGAACTATAATAGAAATATTTAATAAATGTGTCTATTTATCTGCACGTCCTGGCTTGTTTCACCACAGAGGAGCACATCTGCCAACGTGTGGAGGCTCGAACTGACATATTTGGTTAGATACCAAGATCAAGGAGTAAAATGGTGCCTCAGAACACAAGACACGGTTGGTGCGCAATATCGGGAACCAAACACATGAGATTTTGACAACGGCAAAATGAAATTCCATTGACACTGACGGTCGCCAATGGGCACTATATGAAAGTAGAATGAAGGGCATGTTTGCAATGAGAATTGGCATGTTTTAGTACCGCAGCCGTCAGTGTCAACAAGTCTAAACCCGACCAGGATGTCTTTCAAGATTTTAGATCGCCTATATACCAGCAGAGGCTATGCTGCGTCAACCACGTCACCGAGGCTCTGGTCAGCCCTCAAGACAGAAATATTTCTAAACAGGGCTAGTTTAGTGGGCAAAGACTGCGGGTGATATGTAAAAACGAGTTTGATACGATTATCCTCGCTCCTTTGTTTGGGAGCGAGGGTATCTAGTCTATATATATAACTGAGCCTTAACCAGGCTTTGTTGAGGACATGTTCTGGATAACCTCTAAGACGGAAAGAAATCTAACATTTTCTCATCTTCAGTGGCAAAGTCTGCAACCGACTGGCACTGACATAACAAAAGGAATAATTGTGAATAAGGAATCGCATCCTGACAAGATTGGGGGTGAGAAGAATCATAGTGAAAGTATATATGACTGTCCGCGTCCTTGTAATGGACAGGTGTTGATAGTCCCATGTGCGTCAATGAGACCTTGACATCCAAAAAGTTGTTGGAGCCATTTGACATTTGGAAAGTGATGATGGGATGAAAGTCATTGCACAAGGTCAAATAAACCTCCAAATCAGATTTGGACATGGGAATCATACCAAAAACATCAATAGGTATACATCTCTTGTTAACAACCAACGTATTCATTGTTGATGAGAGTTTCTAAAAATATCCCATGAACAGGCAAGCATAGTTAGGGTCTATTTTAGTACCCATGGCGACACCACTAATCTGCAGAAATATTGGCATTTTTTAACTTGCTTCTTGCTTTACTTTTCAATGTATCGCTTGGGTATTATTTCTTTCTCGAAGCTTTGCTACATACACCTTTTTGTTTTTGCCAATTTTTGCCTTTTCTTTTGTAAAATGTCCTATTGTAGGAAGAATGAAATATATGAGTAATATTTTGAGACTGTTCCTACTTCCCTTGTATATATATGGCCTTTAGCGTCTTTACAGACGGTCTTAGCAGCTAGAATATTCACTTTCACTTTGACTGACAGCTTCTCTCGTGGCTTATTCTACCAATGTTTGACCCGAGAGTGCAATGGCAGTGATTGCAGGTCAGTCTTTTGGGTTCACTTTGGCGAGTGTTTTCATTCCGCCTCTGTCGTTTTGTCAGGTATGTTTCTTTTGCCTTGAAGTCTATTGCGAGCGTGCCACTGCGCAATTTTTGTCTCCATCTGCTTCGATCATTTGCAAGGTTCTCCCATTCATTGGGGTCGATGTTGAATGCTTTCATCGTGACCTTGCAAGTGTCTTTGAATCGCAGATGTGGCCTACCTCTGGGTCGGTTGCCAGTAGCAAGTTCCCCGTAGAGAATTTGTCTGGGGATGCGATCATTTTCCATACGGTGGAGATGTCCAAGCCACCGCAGTCTTTTTTTGCCTAGGAGAGCCTGAGTTGATGGAATGTTGGCTCGGCTCAGAACTTCGATATTTGAGATCCTGTCTTGCCACTTGATCTTGAGAATTTTGCGTAGGCAGCGCAGGTGGAAGGAGTTGAGGGATCTTTCATGTTTGGAGTAGGTGGTCCATGTCTCTGAGCCATACAGCAGGGTGCTTAGGACGCAAGTTTGGTACACGAGTACCTTTGTTTTGATGGTCAGCTTGCTATTGTTCCACACCCTTTTTGAGAGTTTGCCAAAAGCTGTGGCCGCCTTTGTAACTTCCCTTGTAACGAAAGCATAATTATGTATTGTATTAGGCACTGAGGTTACTTTAAATGATGTTGATTATGACAGGAATACATATTCTTACCACAGCAACAGCAACACCAACACCAAGCTTTACAGCTACCGCTACTGCCCAATTGGCAAAGGACTGTTCCAAAAATCAGTAGCCGATTCACGGCCCAGAAAGGGCCAATGGTTTTGAGAGCTACGATTTCTTCAGCGGAGATGCCTCCCCGATCCTGGAAAAAGAGATAAAATGTTATGGAAAGTAAACTGCAGTGCATCTTTATGTAGAATGAAAGGGATTAACATCGATTTTCTCAAAAACTGTCTACTTCATTTATTTTAAACTTTGCATGGGGTCTAATTTAACACCAGAGAGTATAGATGTATAGAAAGAGTTCACTTCGGCCAAATCGCGAAACTAGGTCGCTGCGGTAAACAAGAAATTGAAAAATTGAAGGAAGCCTTCTTCCTCAAAGATAGTGTGCATATCTGTTAATGTGGTTTGTTCATATTTTTGGGCTGATTGACACTATTTAGAGCCGTTTGTAAGTTCTTATGCCCAGTGGAATTTCACAAACCGGTTTTGTTTACCGCAGCGACCTACTTTCCGTTCCATGCTAACAATGGTTTCGCGAAGCCTCCCGTGTCTCGCAGTGCAAATCAGCCAACAGTGAACCCTCTCTATACATGCATACTCTCTGTTAACACAAAACCTGGGTGAATTGATTCTTTTCTAAGACCGTGGCATGATTTGATTTTACTTCGCCGGGCTTTGTTTAATTTGTTGAACATGTCACGATGAAATGTTCAAGTTTTTTTGTTGTTGTTTTTTTCCGGAAGGCGTGATTAATTCAGTACTCATGTCTTCATTTTAAACGGGGATACGATCGGTAGAAACTCAGCCCAAATCACTATGCTCTACACATTTTGCCCTGCAGGCTTAGAGCTACAGTTTTGTCGAGGTAGTTTGATATAAATTGCTGTGTGATTTTTATCTCACAGCCTCGCGGTTTAAGTTTATCTCTCTTTCAAAAGTGGCTTTGAAGTGGAAGTTTATTATAACAAAAAGGATGCGTTTACAATTATGTAGTAAATATTGTCAAGCAATCAAACATGGACTATTGTTCGACGGTATTCGGGGTCCTCCAGCGAGAGTCAGACTATTCCTGGGACTGACAAGGAAACATAAAGAGATAAAGACAGAGATTTTAATATCGTGAAGTTGCCTAAAAGAAAGCCTTTACTGTAATGCATTGTTTAGAAAATATTTCTTAATACTCAGTTCTACACTTTTTTTTAATAAAGCTCAAAGAAGCACACTGAAAAAGAAAAAAAAAGTCTTATGTTGAAAAAGAACGCACTCAGCTTCAACTACATTCGTGACATGCAACAGCACCGCACTAAGGAATACGACATTGTGTATTTTTGTGTTTGCATTTTGTATACTCTTTAATCCCATTTAGGAAATTCGCATCGGTGTCATTTGCAGCCCAGTTATGGCTGGAGCAGACACGACGTCGCCACAGTGTAGCGCCAGTCAGCTATTTGGTTTTTTTTTTTTTTTATTGGTGGGGACGGGGGAGGGCGGGTCGGGAGTGTGTTAAGTGTAGTGACATACTAGACGCGGCAAACTGCTGCCGCACGCGGGAGTGGTAAAAAAAAACACCGCCAACACGTGTTATCCTATGAGACCTGACATACTAGAGAAACCGTCGTCGCGCGCGGGAGCGGTTGCCGCTGTCTGAATTTTTTCTGCCGCGCCTGTCGGCGGGAAAATGAGAACCGCAACCGCGCGCGGGAGCGGTTTTCAGAGACAACACATGTTAGGCTATGGCTAGTGACATACTATCCCGCTCGCCGCGGCGGGATTTTTATTGCAGTGCAATCATCAGGTGCACTTCGTTTCTCGCACACAGTCCTGTTTCTTTTTTTCAGAAATAATATTCAGATATTGTGAACTTTTCGAATATGTCTGCGGAAGTTATTATTAGTACGGTGGAGCAACAGCCTGCTATCTGGGACAAGGGTTGTGAGCAGTATAAAGATAGAATTGCAAAAGATAAAGCCTGGGTAACTGTAGCTACTGGAGTCTACGAAGAATGGGATTCCCTCAGCAAGGAAGAACAAACAAAGAAATGTAAGTATTAGCATTTATTTACATTTTCAGAGGTACAATTATTTCAATACTCGTATTTGTCTTGGAATGGAACAGCACCCACTCCAACAAAGTAGTCAGCAAAATAATCCCGAACTTGAATTCCTAAAACACGAGGAGCCGGCCCGGTGCTAGTGACATCACGGAATGGGGACTCCTGAGCTTCGTCATAATAATTGACACCATCCTTTCGTCTGACAAAATTGTGTAATATACAACATGCTTTGACAATAGAATCTATAAAATCAGGTCTAACCATGATTGGTTTGTGGAAAATCTGCCACTTATTCGCCAATAAACCGAATGCACATTCCACTGAACGCCTAGCTCTTGAATGTCCGTAATTGTAAACTCGTTTACGGGAATCAAGTTCCCGCTGAGGGAAGGGTCGCAGAAGGTTGTTATGCACTTTGAAGGCTTCATCCCCAATAAAAACAAATGGTTGGGGGTCATCATTAGTGCCAGGTAAGAGCTTCGGTTGTGGGATATTGAGTTGTTCCGAGTATAATTTTGATCCGAAAACACTGTTTCGAAAAACAGTCGAATCACCTCCTTGGCCGTACGACCCCACGTCGATAGAGACAAATCGAAGGTTAGAGTCAGCAACAGCCATTAGAACCACTGAAAAAAAATTTTTGTAGTTGAAGAATTTTTAACCAGAACTGCGAGGCTTCATACAACGAATGTGCTTCCCATCAATGGCTCCTAAACAATTGGGGAAATTAGTTTTTTTTTCATAAGCCTCGGCAATGCTATACCAATCTTCAGTAGTTACTTCGGGCATTTCAATATCTTTCAATAGAATCCAGATTGGTTCACATGTTTCAAAAACTATCTGAGCAATGGTACTTCTTCCATTATTGAATTCAAATTGAAGAGCCGTGAAGGAATTCCCCGTAGCCAGGTATCTGCGGAAGAACAGAAGAGGGTATAAAAATTTTTTCATTCAATCCACAGGTATTATATAACATGAAAATAGTTTTTGGGAAAATTACAGAAGAGTTACAAACCCAAACTTTTACCTAACCTAAACAACCGTATATAAGTGTTGTCATGGTTTAAGTGTACGATAATTGTCGTGCTGGGTCACGACTTGCGAGGACTCGATTTTTCACGTTCTCGTTTATTATAACCAGCGTAAATTGTCCTTGAACTGTTCTCGTGAACAGTTTGTTTTTGAAACACTTTTTCTTAGAGATGGAAAGAAAGTGGGGCAAGATAGAATAAATGGATAAGTTAGGAGTGACAGTGCAATTCTCGACCCCGTGATTTTGATGAACACTTACAAGGGAAGAGAAGGGGTGAATAAGGATAGATAGTTTAAGACGCTTAGTCGCGTTCAGAAATTCGTACATAAAATGTAGAAAGCACGAGGGTTTAAAGATTTCAGTAATTGTTTTGACATTTTAATTTGACCTTGTCTGTTTTTAGTACAAGGCCGTGACCAACTTCCATGTAGAATATATTAATACTGCGAGATGAGCTCGCACGGATGCACCAATCAAATCTAGGGATTTGGACGGTAATTTGCAGGTGGCTGCACAGTATAAAAGTGTAGCCATACCTATGTCCATGACTCCATACAGAAAATTCCAATCTGTGCAGGCGTCGGCACGATTCTGCCTGAAGAATCATAAGACTGTTGATTCATGTCTAGTCCATTATAGGCATTGAGATGAAGCCATATGCTTGAATGAGATATGCCCACTGCTATTGTCTTCTGTTCCCTGGTTTTCCTTACCAGGGACCAAGTGTAAGTGTTTGTCCTTTGACCATTCAACAATGAACGAGGAGCTGAACATAATTTATCCCGTAGGACAGGATTGCCGCATATGCTAGGAGTGCTACCCAAGAATGCAAGACAAAGAATTATATTGACTTGCAACTAGTATGAATGTTTGACATACACATCTGTGAATTGAGATTGATTTGTCTGGATGAGGCTGGGGATTGCCAGCCCATCCTAGAGTAGATCCAATAGACTTAACTACGTCAGTTTATATTGACGATCTTGATCCATTATAAGCGGTAGGCACAAATAGCTGAGATGACATTGTCGCCAGAGACATTAGTATATTGCTTGATAGATAGTAGGCAGACTATATCTGAGAGATAGATAATTAATACTTAAATTGTTAGTGAGTCAGAATGATCTTAATCTTATAGGAATCTAGAGGAGACTTCTAGTGACATATTATTGAATTTTCATTTGATGCTGCTGATGTTGTCTTTTTAGTATGTAAGAGATCTAGACAAAATTGTTAGGAAATTTAATGTAATTAAATTTGTGGCCCTGCAGGTCTGTTTATGAAACTTATTCAGATTGTTCTTAGTGTGTGGCATGGTACGAAAGAGTAAATAAGAAATACCTCTCGATTTAAAATGCAGTCATAACATCCACTCTGTAACACTGGAGGGCACTATCACCCAGCCCACCCCGTAACAAGTGTACTCTTTGAATGTAAATTTAGACTTATGAAAACATCGTCTTCGGGTTTTATACTCAAACTTATTTTTCACTTCTTACAGTGAACGATCTGAAGGCGAAATGGAAGAACATGAGGGATTCAATGTTCAAATCCCTTCAAAGAAAGAGTGGAGACTGTGCCTCAATGAAAAAAAAAAAAGTCCATTCTGAAGCTCTGACGTTCCTTCGTACCAGCTCCGAAAAAAGAAGGTAAAATCTAGAGTATAGTCCAAACTTGTTTCTTTAATTTCTTAACCTATGCACATATATCTCTGGTCGCTGGTGGCTGAGAGGTAGTGTGTCCGCCTCACATGCAAATGGTCTAGAACCCCCGTCAGTGCAGCATGTTTTTTTGGAGAAGCCCCGTCCACTATGTACATCATAACACCTGTTGTGCACGTTAAACATCCCTTGCTGATTTGATGTGGTCAGTCGGGCCAAATTTGTAGGTTAAAGAACACCAAGTGTTAGTAATTCGTAGCGCCAGTAATAGGCAGCAGGCATAGCTTCTCACTCCTTACATTCTGTAGTATTGTAAAAAGTCATTTGATAACATTGACTAAGCTCCACCGAGCGCTTTCTGTGGATTCTGGCGCGTTATAAATTCATTTATTATAATATTATTATTATTATTAATTCTTCATAGGAGTAGAGATTGCGGGTATAACTTTGCATAATTGTTTCTTTCTAGTACAAGTGGCAACTACGAAGATGACAACACGGCTGATCCAGATCCTGATGAGTCCGCGATACTGGATGCTCAAGAGGATTCATTAATGTCAACTTCATCCATCGACTCTCCACAAAGCGGCCGAAAGAGGGTCTTAAAAAAACCAAGCCAGCCATCAAAGATGACCCCTTTTCAGGCATCCCTCCTTAGCAGCCTGGACCATGCAGCAAAGACAATTCAGTCACCACAGAACGATCCAGAAGATGCAGACAAGTCGTACTTGATGTCCCTACTCCCAGATTACAAAAACCTAACTACAGCAAAAAAGTGGGAATTTAGGACACACGTAGCGAATTTTTTTCAAAATTTGTATTTAACCTCTCGTCCGACATCCTCGCAACAATTCTACTCACAAAACTATTACCAACCTCAATGTCTTGGAGGGGATCCACAACAATTTTGGTCCAATACTACCAGTACTAATGATTGTTATTCAACAAGTGCATCCCCGACAGGTTCTATAGCGAGTCGCTGCACCCCTTCACCCAATCCCCAATGAATTAGAAATGGCAAAAAAAATCAGTTGTGTATGTTGTTTTTATTGGACAATGTTATGTTTCTTTGATTTGATAGCATATCAATTCAATGAACCGAGTGGGTGAAAGCCTTTCTTTCTTATGTCTGATGTTACATTTTGAGTTTCTTTAAATAAACGGTATTGAAAGCCATGTTATTTTGTTTTATGGAATTTCTAGGTAAAATAATCTTGTTATAATGTATTCTTATACTCAAAAAGCTATAGTATCAACTAAATATTCACTATTTGCGTAGATAAAATAACCTTACCTGAGGGTGATGGTCAGCCTTTTCTCTGCAGATATTGGTTTTCCAAAAGAAGTTTCTGACTTAGTGATTGCAGGACGTAGCACTTCGAGCAAGTGATCAAAACTTGGTATAGATATTCGGTAATAGGTGAAGAATTTATCGTTGTGGTTTCTAATATTTGCGTAAAAACGAGGGAAAGGATCTCTGCCATGGTTATAGGGGTGAACGGAGCAGGTCCGGGCTCGTCCAGGAGCATCCAGCAGCCCTTCGCTTTCAGCAGCGCACAAAGTTGCAATTTTAATAAAATTTGCCACATCCATCCTACGCTGATGACCGAACAACACTGAGAAAAACGCACTGGAGGGCGGTTTGCCGCTCATAGTATGTCAGGTTCAAACTTACGCGGTTTGCAGCTGCCGCGCGCGGGAACGGCAAACCGCGACAGCACGCGGCATAGTATGTCACTTTGGTGAGTGAAATGTGAACTATTGTGTGTACGCTTCATGGGTTGTAAGGAGAGGTGGAGTGAATAGAAATGGTATGGTATTATACCAATGGGCTAAAGAGCCACCTCGGTGAGCACAGGGGATAGGCCAGCATAGGGCCGGAGGCCACACATAGGCCAAGAGTGAGGCTGTCGGTGCAGGACAGTAGAGGCACATAAAGTCGTGGCAGTCAGGCCACGGACAGGGACGTAGATATGAGCGTGAATGTGATAATGTACTATTGCCATGTTGATGGGCTATTGAAATGATAATGTACTACTGCCGTGTTGATTTGCTATTGAAATGATAATATGCTATTGCCCTGCTGAGGTGCTAGTGGAATGCTAAGGTGTATGACAATAGGAAGGTGATATTGAGAGACTGCGGTGCCAGTGAATTATATTAATGTGCTATTAAGACCCTGAGGGGAGAGGCTGAGGCCGAAGTGCCTTTAGGAAGTAACTACCGGGTTGTGGATCCGAGGAAGAGTGCATGTGAGAATAAGGCCGTTGTACGGCAGTTAATTTCAATAATATAATGTATGTAATGGCGCTATTATCTGTATAATTATGTTTAATAAGTGTGTGAGTCTGATGGGTTGTTCTGTTAAGTGTTAAACGTGTTCGTTCGTGATTGTTGTCCTGTCATAACTTATTACATCTCCCAGTCTGGGATTTGTGACAATAGGATAACACGTGTTGGCGGTTTTTTTTTTACCGCTCCCGCGTGCGGCAGCAGTTTGCCGCGTCTAGTATGTCACTACACTTAGGGATACATTTTATTTAATTATGCCCCGCCAGTGGCAATGTTCTGCCTGCTCTCCTCGATTTCCAACTGCCAAGGTTTCTGAATGTGCACACCAGCCATTCGAGTTTTTCGTCCTTATCCGAGAACACAGAGACAGGAAACTATGAGCAATATTCCAAAATTCCAACATGCCTGCTTCGACAGGATTCAACCCGGTAACTTTGGCGTGAGAGACGAGCACTTCACCTCTAAACCACCGTGCCCCCAGATCTAGACGAATCTTGACAAAATGCTTCTCACATGACTGAAACAGAGCGGATGTCCACCGATGATGCCATTAAAGGCATCGTTCCAAAAGCTAAGGTCCAGTCTATTGTCATTATCCTTGCTGGCAGCGAGGGAGTGGAATTTGGTGCAGATTTTTTTATTTTTTTTTATCGAACTCTAGGGACAATAGACATTCGAGTTGAGCTGAAAGGTGACAGGGGGGTGGGGTCAGGGAGTGACTGGCTAGAGAAAGAAGATGTTATCAAATCTCGACAGGCCGTCATGATTTATCATCGACGACGCGCTCTAGAGGACAAGAGACGTGCGTCTTCTCATGAATAATCCATTACAAATTGGCTATTGAAAGAAAACGTGCCGTTTGATCCAAAATGACTTTCTCGAGTCAAACAGCAGAATAAAGCACAACGGTATTAAGGTGACTAAGTAATTAATGAAACGGTGCACGCATATCTACAGTTAACACCCTGTGGATCACATCTAAATCCATGTGAATGTGTTGGCGAATTTAAAAGTCGATCTTGTAAAATGTAAATTTGAATGCCGATGTCGAAGAAATTAACAAGTTGTCCATGGCTGAGATCACTAAGAAATACCGAGAAAAACGGTGTAATTGCAGATGAAGCAAAATACTTGGAAAAACGTGACTTAGTCAATCATTTATTCTCCAGTTGTCCTAAAATTAAATGTATTAGAATGTAATAACTCTGATATGTAAAGCTAGTTATGGACAGGTAAAGTTTTCTTTCATGTTCTTCATAATATATTGTTTTTCTCTCGTTTCCTATCAAAACCATGGGACTGGATACGTTTGTGACAGTGCAATTAATCTTCTCTGTTTTTTTTTTTCCTTTTTGGTGACAGTTTAGTACTGTGGGGATGTTTTGTTTTGTTTTGTTTTGTTTTTAATATTTTGATCTAATTAACAAAATCAAGAAAGCCTCCCCGAAAAAGCAGAGTCAAAATCAGGCTACAGTCGAAAAAAACCAAAATGTAAGATTTCGTGTGAAATATATTTCCATACAAATTTTCAAATAAATCCAATCGCTGGTATTGGAGAGAGAAAATCGGTATTGGTCTCACTCATTCTCAATAAGACCGACATAATATGCGCGCCAGAAAGGTCGAGAAAAGATTTGACCGACAATGACACTCCAAATGAGCAGGGATTTTGTGTCCCAAATTGTGTTTTCACTTCGAAGTATTCCGTTGAAAAACCAAATTAATAAAAGAGATAAGAAGGCCCTTTGTCAGTTTTTCTGGACCATGCCGTGCAAATATGATTTGTCATATATTTTCTTTCTCAGACACACATAGGTCTTTACAGTAAAAGACAATGATATTGAGGTCTTTACCTGAAGTCATTTTTCATGTACTCTATCCACAATGTCCCAAATAATCAAGATTTAAAAAAAAAAAAGCTGTTGGAGATTATAAAATTTAATATATGGAAACTGCCAAATTAATTTGTCAGTAAATCCTTCTCTTTAGAAAACTGCAAAAGTAGTAAATATTAAAAACAAACAAACACTATCCCAATAAAATAAATAATCCAAGATAATACAAAAATAGTGTCAAGCCCTTGAGCGCATTAAATGATGATTGATAATGTTGATTAGGATTTAATTGAGGGATGTGTGCAGAAACTGTTTGAACAAAAATATTAATTTCGGCACATAATTATGCCATCTCGGTAAAAGTGTTAAAACAAAACTGATCTTGATTTTGCTGTTTCTGAAACAACATAGAGGAGGGTTATGAAATCCAATTTAATCTCACGGATACAATCGAATTTACTGAGTGAGCCTTTCGAGACGTGGATGATTGCTAGGAAGCGATTGAACAGCAGTGAAGAAGAAATCCGAGGGTGAACAACAGAAAAGCATTTTGATTTTAACTTTCGCTGAGCTAAATGTGTTTGGTATGTGCAAGTCCCATCTCCCGTGTGTGTGTGTGTTTGTGCGTCTGTGTTTTTGTGCATGTGTGTATATGCCTGTATGTGTGTGGTGACATGTAAGTAAGCGCAAAAGTGAATTTAATAGATTTCTGTCAAAGAGGGGTGGAAAGTATCTTTTTCCTGCCAACTGCAACTTGACTGTATGGATATAAAAAAAGGACAGATAATTTTTTATCAATACGCCATTTGCGTTCGCTAGCAATTATCGGGTGGGAATTGGGGTGCGTCTCGAAGTTTCTGACGGGCTGTGTAAAGAATATTTTGACTGCTTTCCAGGAACATCTAAGCTGGAGAATACTATTGTGAACCAGGAAGACAGGCAGCCACAAAGGTGAAACTGTATGTGAGACTTAGGGAAGGAATATGAATCATGAGGAAAGGAGCCAGCGAGGGAGTGGTTCGAAAAAGACGACGTCTATATAGCGGAATAGAGACTATGAGTGTCATGATTCGGATGTTGTTAAAACTCACGCAGAGAGTGAGTTGTTGTTGTTTTACCAGGGCCATGAGAAATTGGCTGGTGGCCTTGAACGGTCCTCGCCAAATTATAGTTGTGAGTAAATAAATGTAAAGTTAAACTGTTGGATTCACGCTTGTGGGTTTTAATGTTCGTGATTAATAAGTAATGGAGTAGGGGTGAAACAAGGTGGATAGTTGACATTGTTAAGTATGACTAGACAAGTTTTTGCACGTTAACTGGCTGGTAGAATAGTGCAGACGTATTACTACAATTAAAATGGTGGGAGGTTTCGGCCTATGAGATAGCTGAACTAATTGGGCCAGCGGACTAGCACGCTGGGTAGTTAGATAGTATAAGACATCGTGTAACGTTCAGATTTGGTGAATACAGGCGAGCAGAAGCATCGTGTCGTGAAGTATCTCCGGTCGACCAGTACCTGAACTGTGTGCTTTGAAGACAAGAAGTCCTTGCTAACGGACTGACTGAGCTCTAGAAAGAAAGGTCTGAGTGGGCTGACCTTTGAAAGCCCACGCTGCGCTATATTGATGTTCGCGCCTACCAGTAGGCGTGAGCAATGGTAATATGTCTTATTTATTCAAGCATAATAGAGATCGGAGATAGAGAGAGAACTACAGCCTCATAGGAAGACTAAGGAAACCCCAGCTGGCACTCGACCACGAGTGTCCTGTATCATAGATCTATTGCCATAGTATGATTAGAATAATATAGCACATTGTTGATGAATTGAATAGTGATTGTGCATAAAATATAGTCTTTTGGCAACTGCTTAAATTACCTACAAGCCGAAGAGTGCTTCTGTAGGCTTTGAACGTACTGGGCTCTCCTAACATTTAAGCCCATATGATTTATGGAGAGTTTGCCTGGCGACTGGCCAGTGGCGACTCAACTGTCACTTTAAATTGATATCTAGTTTCGTATAATATACCTATTGACTGCAGTACCTCCATAGTTACATGAATATCATTGGTTAAGTTATTAATTAGAGTTTTTTGGTTTGAATATATACCCCTATTGTCTTTTGTTTTGTTATTAATATTGATGTAAACTATGGCCTGACCGGCCTGACATATATACGCTCTAGTTATTTAATACTTTTCTTGTGTGGTTGTGTCCGAGTGTGAGTTAGCTGCCTCTCGTGCAGTCGTAACATCCCCAAGACCCTAACTCTGCTCGTGACATCTGGAGGGGACACCCGGGTACATTTGGAGAGGACCCGTCACCCTCTGACATCTAGAGGACAGCACTGACATCTGAAGAGGACCCCGTCAACAGCTGCAGGTCTACCACTCTACACTCCACTGTTATTTATATCATTTTTGTTTACAGATAGTTTTCTATACTGCTAATTTTTTTTTGTTTCTCCCCCACATGTCTGGCATGTCCTCTCGTCATTGATCCTGGGACCACTACGAGGGACTGCTAGCATCAGGAAAAGACAAGACCAGCGCTGTGGACCAAAGGAAAGAGCCAGTCCATTTTGCCTAGTTAAGTGAACCATCTGTATTTGTCTTCGTTTGAGGGGTTCGTCGTTCCAGCTCCCCTACTTTTGACAGGCATTATTTTTTCTTTTGTGTTAGATTAGATAGGCGGGAGGTTGGAAGAGATCGAGACTCAGCATACCTCTTTTTGCCAGACTAGCAGATCTAGATGGCGTTTAAAACGGATAGGAGATTTGCTTTGCCTTGAATAGTTCTGTAGGGACCTGTTATTCGTATAGATTGTTAGCGTTCTATCTTCCTCGTATTTTAGGAAGACGTCTCTCCTGTTCTTTTTCTTACCTTTTTGTAGATAGTTTCAGGTTAGTCAGGTCTGTTGTCGTTTGTTCTTTCTGTTAGTCTCGTCTTACTCTCCATGTAATTCTTTTCCATTATAGTGTTGCATTATTATATTTTGTATTCATACTTGCTATATTATTGCCTGGGATAAATCACGTGTCTAGGGCACGTTGAGAGATAATCTGGATATTAGAGTTGTTAGGCTTGTATAGCCAAGGAAGTTAATATCGTGAATATTGATTTATTCCGATTTATAGCAGAGGGAACGCTGCTAGGAGTGTACGGAAAATACACTGGGAATATTACATTGGTATCGTTAGTTAACGACCAATCACGGAAGCAGTAGACTGACTGCTTGAGGATTAGGAGAAATACGTGGAGTTAAGTGATCACTGAGATAGCTCAACCACTACTTGGTTGACTAAGACGTACAGTTTGTTGTTGATTTCGTTAATTTCGTTCATACTGCAGGAACGAACACCCGCAGAGTGCAATTGATAAATTGCTTCAAGGGAGAATAAAGTTAGAGATTTTTCAGAAGTTGTCCTCGATTAGGACATTATTATATCGCATTATCGACCGATATCATGGCCGAACTACAGAAATATTTGGAACTAGCCCAATCATTTGGCATACCGAAAGCTCAGCGTGCTTCTTGGGTAGACCAGAAACTGAAAGAAGAACGAGAAGAAAAGGCCGCGGAGAGATTACGAGAAGAAAAGGCCGCGGAGAGATTACGAGAAGAAAAGGCCGCGGAGATATTACGCCAAGAAAAGGCCGCGGAGATATTACGCCAAGAAAAAGCTGCGGAACGAGACGATAGAGCCGCGGAACGCGCGGAAAAACAGGCTCAAAGAGAGTACGAGCTCGCTTTGAAACAGTTAGAAGCGAAGCAAGCCCAACCTACCGGGGCTCCGGAAGTTACTTCCAATAATAAAACGAAGCCTAAATTGCCAACCTTTAATGATAAGGTTGATCGTATTGATTCCTACCTACACCGCTTCGAACTCCATGCCGTTTGCGCGGGATGGCAGCGTAGTGAGTACACGTCATGCCTCGCCAATCTTTTGACAGGGAGAGCATTGGAAGTTTTCCATAGCCTCACTATTGATGACGCTAGGGACTATGACATTCTAAAGACCGCGCTATTAAAGCGTTTCCAACATACGGAAGATGGATTTCATAAGCGTTTCCGCGATTGCAAGCCGGAGGCATCTGAGAATTTCTCTACTTACGTGGACCGCCTCCGCCACCTACTCAGCCGTTGGACTGAGTTGGCCGGTGTGGAAGAGGGAAACTATAAGAAACTATATGATTTGATAATTAAAGACCAAATATATATGTCCTGCCACACGGACCTGGTGGCGCATTTTAAGGAACAAGCCCCCAAAACTACCGTCGAGATAACATCGATAGCGGAACGGTATGGTGCGGCTCACCCTAATCGATCGTTAGCTAAAGCTAAAGTAAGCGAACCGTGTTACGCCGGCGCTGCTACTAAGACACCGCTACCGTCGAGACAATCAAGACAGCCCTTTCGACAATCGCCGCAGGTTCGTCCACGGTCCGAGCCGCCGGTTAGCAGGAGGCAACCGAATCCCCATAAATTTTCTCGGGACTGGGAACCCCGATATACACGTCCTTTCCCTACCGGAGGACCGCGTAACAACTACTATCAAGCGCCCACATTTCCTTCTTATCGAGGTACACCTCGAAGGGATGATAATCCAGTCTACTGTTATAGATGTGGCGCCGGAGGCCACATTGCGCGACAATGCAGAGTTAGATTAGATGCGGCAAATGCATGCTCTGTAGCATTCACCGAAAACCGCGGTTACAGAACTAGGAATGCCGAAACCGTAGATAAAGTTATTCCAGTTATGTCCGCCCTCCACGAGCGAGGCGCGCTGACATTGTATGAGGGACGAGTAAACGCCATACGAGCATCCGTATTGCGAGATTCAGGCTGTACGACCGTCGGTGTACGTGAATCGCTGGTCCGTCCTGCACAACTCCTGGATCGCGATGCGACATGCATTACTTTTGGTGGTTCAGTTGAACATTTTCGTTGGCGGAAATATATGTTGACACACCGTTTATAACTGGTGTTGTCACGGCCTGCGTGCTACCAAATCCGGTCGCCGACCTAATCATTGGGAATATTCCCCACTTAAAGGACGTCTCCCATTGCGAACTCGGGATTTGGGATGATAACGACATTGCGTGTGTCACGACAAGACAACAATCGCGTCGCCAGAGTGACGACACATTACGATCGCCTGTCGTCGATTTGGATGTAACCCCCGAGATTTTTCGTAACGAACAGCACACAGATCCATCACTAAAGCCCCTCTTTGCTAAGATTGATCCGGACAACCCGGATACATCCAGGTTCTGCCTTAAAGACGACCTCCTATATCGCGTTTTTCGGGGAAAGCGCGAAACTATTTTGCAATTGGTCATACCGAGATCATTTCGCCGAGACATCACCCGCCTCGCGCACGACACGCCATTAGCGGGCCACCAAGGCAAAGCGAGAACAAAATCGAGAGTCCTGTCTCAGTATTTTTGGCCCGGGGTTTACGGGGACATAAATAGCTATGTGTCGCGTTGCGATACATGCCAGAAAAGAACCCCCAAAGGAAAAACTTCGCGGGCACCTATACAAGAGATGCCGCCGGTTTCCACTCCATTTCAGCGAGTTGCCGTCGACATCGTCGGGCCATTACCGAAGTCGGATAGAGGCCATCGGTTTATTCTATCAATAATCGATTATGCCACCCGTTGGCCTGAGGCTGTCCCTTTAAATGAAATATCGGCCGATCACGTCGCCGAGGCATTGGTGACCATATTCACACGTGTCGGATTCCCGTCCGAATTATTATCTGATAGAGGTCCGCAATTCACCCCTGACCTTTTCAGGAAAGTATTGGAACTCACGGGCATTAGGCAGAAACTTACGTCGCCATACCATCCACAGTCCAATGGCTGTTGCGAGCGCTGGAATGCCACCATGAAAACTATGCTGGCACGCGTTTCCGTCGATAGACCTGGTGACTGGGACCGTCGACTTCCGGCCATCTTGTTCGCATATAGGGAACTCCCAAATGCGACAACGGGTTTTTCCCCGTTTGAACTGTTATACGGTCGAAAACCACGTGGCCCGATGGCCATTTTACGCGATTTATACGCCGGTTCTGATACCGACGTTCCTGATACGCGATCCGCGTATCAGTACATAGTCGATCTCCGACATAGAATAGTTAATGCATGCGACCTGGCTCGACAATTTGCATACGTACGGACCAGGTCATTTATAGGATATCGCGATCGGGGTAGTCGGTTAAGAACCCTGTCAGTCGGAGATCGGGCATTGGTGCTGTTACCAGAAACGAATAACAAACTACTCCTCACTTGGAAAGGCCCCTTTCTAGTTAAAAAGCGACTCTCGAGAGTTAATTATCTCATTACCATAGTTACGTGGTAACGATAAGGGGTACCATATTAATATGTTGAAAAAGTATCTTACCGATGATCAAACTCATCACGATCATTCATGCCATGTTGTGGCCCAAGCAAACGCAGCGATGGTCACTATCGATGACAACGACCGGGAGCCATTATCTATGACTAGATCGCTCCTATCCTTGCAAGCCACAGAGGACGCGACTTCCGTTAATATCAATCCAGAGCTGGATCAAAGTAAGACACAGGACATCATGAATCTTGTTCGGGAGTTTTCGCCAGTATTCACTGATTTGCCGGGTAAAACATCCTTAGTTCAACACGTCATCCGGTTGCACTCGGACGTACCCGTGTTTGTCTAACCCTACCCGCGCCCGCTGCAAGCGCACGACACCATACAGTCCGAGGTGGAAAAGATGCTCAGCTTAGGAGTCATTGAGCGCTCGACGAGCCTTTCCTGCTCGCCGATTGTACTAGTAAAGAAAACAGACGGTTCCGTTAGATTTTGTATCGATTACAGGAAGCTTAACGCTCTAACCATTTACGATGCTGAACCTATCCCGAATCAGGAAGATCTATTTGCGCGATTGGCCGAGTCATCCGTGTTTTCGAAAATAGATTTGGCTAAAGGCTACTGGCAAATCCCAATGGAAGAGGCCAGTAAACAGTACACAGCGTTTCAGACCCCTATGGGTCTCATGCAATGGAGATTCATGCCATTCGGTCTCGTAACGGCACCAGCGACATTTGCGAGGATGATGAACATCCTATTGCAGCAGACACCATGCGTCCTAAGCTACTTTGACGACATTTGCGCTTTCCATACGGATTGGAAAGGCCACTTAGAAGCACTTCGTCAAGTGCTTAGTAAACTTCGAGATGCCGGGCTTACAGCTAAGCCTAGCAAAGTCTTCCTGGGTTATACGCAGATTAACTTTCTGGGACATACTATCGCCAAAGGCGTCCAAACACCGGACGACAGTAAGATAAGTAAGATTTTAAAACTCCAGGCTCCTCATACTAAGAAGCAGGTTCGTAGCCTGTTAGGCTTCTTAAGCTATTATCGGAAATTCGGTCCTAATTGTTCGGCCCTTACGGCCCCGTTATCCGATCTTACAAGAAAAGACAGACCCAACAAAATTACCTGGAATACGCAGTGCGCCACCGCGCTCGCGACAGTGCAGCAACTGTTCTCCAGTTCGCCGCTGCTTATCCTACCGAATATTAGGCGCACCTTCACCGTCCGAACTGACGCGTCGGACCAAGGAATTGGAGCTGTTTTGCTTCAGGAAAGAGATGGCTTATTGCGCCCTTGTATGTACGCTAGCCGGAAATTACTTCCGAGAGAGCAGAGATACGCTATTATAGAGCGAGAATGCCTGGCGATTGTATACGCCGTAGACGCGTTTTCCCGCTACCTACTTATGACAGAATTCGTCATCGAGACAGACCATAAACCGTTGTTATTTTTAAAATCGAACCGAGCCAAGAACGCTCGTTTGACCAGATGGAGTCTGGCCCTTCAGGAATACCGCTTCATTATAAAGGCCATTCCTGGTGGAGATAATGTCCATGCCGACCTACTATCACGGTTACCTTAATCTTGTTGTATTTTAGTCTGTCATATGTATTGGCGTTGGATACTGATTAGCACCTCATTCAGAGACCGAGGGATGGTATCACATATTGTTCACCCATTGTGAACACTTTTCACCTACCCCTTTGCTTTCCTTTGATCCAACAGCTATTTTACTGACGTCGACCCGTATTTTGGCCACACCAGACGTTGTTGCCCAGGGTCGAGGACGAGAAGTCATGGCAGACCAGGAGTCCAGATCCACTAATGCCATCGATGCTACTATAATTATCTTTTCTTGAGTATTATTCATTGTATGTATGCATTCCTGATGACATTCGCACAGGATCAGTGTTGTACTCTAAAATTTTAGAGTTATGATTGTTAATGTCTACGTATTTAGAGGTAAGATTTAATCCTCAGAGAGATATATACTTTTGGACGGAGCCTTAAGATTTTCATGAAGTTTTGTCCATCAATGATACCCTGCCTGTAGGTTTTTTTTAACTTTAGTACTAGTCTTAATTATTACCTAGTATTCTTAGTTAAGTTAACCTTTCGAGCGATTTCTCGACTCATGCCTTCCCCTTACGATAATCATTTATATCGTTAAAATTGCAAATTTTAACTGGGGTGGGGGATATGTCATGATTCGGATGTTGTTAAAACTCACGCAGAGAGTGAGTTGTTGTTGTTTTACCAGGGCCATGAGAAATTGGCTGGTGGCCTTGAACGGTCCTCGCCAAATTATAGTTGTGAGTAAATAAATGTAAAGTTAAACTGTTGGATTCACGCTTGTGGGTTATAATGTTCGTGATTAATAAGTAATGGAGTAGGGGTGAAACAAGGTGGATAGTTGACATTGTTAAGTATGACTAGACAAGTTTTTGCACGTTAACTGGCTGGTAGAATAGTGCAGACGTATTACTACAATTAAAATGGTGGGAGGTTTCGGCCTATGAGATAGCTGAACTAATTGGGCCAGCGGACTAGCACGCTGGGTAGTTAGATAGTATAAGACATTGGGTAACGTTCAGATTTGGTGAATACAGGCGAGCAGAAGCATCGTGTCGTGAAGTATCTCCGGTCGACCAGTACCTGAACTGTGTGCTTTGAAGACAAGAAGTCCTTGCTAACGGACTGACTGAGCTCTAGAAAGAAAGGTCTGAGTGGGCTGACCTTTGAAAGCCCACGCTGCGCTATATTGATGTTCGCGCCTACCAGTAGGCGTGAGCAATGGTAATATGTCTTATTTATTCAAGCATAATAGAGATCGGAGATAGAGAGAGAACTACAGCCTCATAGGAAGACTAAGGAAACCCCAGCTGGCACTCGACCACGAGTGTCCTGTATCATAGATCTATTGCCATAGTATGATTAGAATAATATAGCACATTGTTGATGAATTGAATAGTGATTGTGCATAAAATATAGTCTTTTGGCAACTGCTTAAATTACCTACAAGCCGAAGAGTGCTTCTGTAGGCTTTGAACGTACTGGGCTCTCCTAACATTTAAGCCCATATGATTTATGGAGAGTTTGCCTGGCGACTGGCCAGTGGCGACTCAACTGTCACTTTAAATTGATATCTAGTTTCGTATAATATACCTATTGATTGCAGTACCTCCATAGTTACATGAATATCATTGGTTAAGTTATTAATTAGAGTTTTTTGGTTTGAATATATACCCCTATTGTCTTTTGTTTTGTTATTAATATTGATGTAAACTATGGCCTGACCGGCCTGACATATATACGCTCTAGTTATTTAATACTTTTCTTGTGTGGTTGTGTCCGAGTGTGAGTTAGCTGCCTCTCGTGCAGTCGTAACATCCCCAAGACCCTAACTCTGCTCGTGACAATGAGGATGATAGTGAAAGTGATATACTTACAAAAAATCCAAAGAGGATAATGCCGAATGTATCTGCCGATAATAATAATATTGCCATGAGCTCTTGGGGTATTCTGTTTACCTAAATTGGTTGGAGAGAAAAAAAAATGGATGAGCGCCCATTGCACACATCTAGAACAGCGTGGAAGAGATTTTGTGCACACTGCACGATAGTTTTGGTGTCAAGTCGAAGAAATGTCCGTTTTGTATTTTTGTCACTGACTGATCATTACACTGTAAATCTAAATGAAGAGAAGTATTTACTCTTCAGTATATCGTGTACATTGTGGTGTCATCTTTATATATTATAAAAGCGAGCATAAAAACTTACGCTGCAAACTCCGATACATCTACAAAACCCAGAGGCATGCGGTTTTCATCGAAATTCCGTAAAATATAATCCTGTGTGCAATAGACGAATAAATTTCCGGGTATTCGTTTTGACCAAAGAGGACAAAGTTTTAAAGTTCAGCTCTGAATCGTTTCTTATATAATACTAATACTTTTTCCTGTCCCTGTTTTGTGCCTTCAGTCTCATCTGCTACAGGAAATCAGCTGATCAAGATGTCCCGAAAATAGCACAGCGTTTGAGCAAAATGAGCGAAATGTTTGCCAAAGACAAAACTTTTTTCTTTTTTTTTTAAATTCAAGGCAAAAGTAAGTCACAACAGCATCTTATCTAGATCTCCAGACATAATCATGATATGCATGTCAAGGTTAGAAGTTACAGTATGGCAAACCTGAAACCGTGACGTGAGCCTAAATTGTACTACGTTATTATTTTGGGTACTTCCAGGTTCCAGATCAAGATCTTCTATAATTTTTATGCTTTTCATCACATAATTACCTTTCCAGGAACACAACAGCCTAACATTTTAGATGTACATACACATCATTTTTTTTCCTTTTCGATTGCTGATCCAAACGGCGCAGACCTAAGTAAACAAAATTGTATAAGACTAAATCTAAATCTGGATCAATTGTTCAGGGTTGCTTTTTGATACAGAACCATTAGTGTTGGTGGAAAACGGATCAAGGTCTGCGAAAAGTCCGCCAGAACACCTGGATATACCACAAACGGACCTCAAGCCCGCTAGAAATAACTTCATTAAATCGATATGTCGGGAAATATGGGATGATCAAGCAACAACTAAATTGCACTTTATCTAAGATCAACTTAGACGGTGGGCTCATGCCTCTGAACGAAATCGGAAGGATGAAACTGTCCTTAGTAAACTCTGCCTGTGTCACACGTAACTCACACACTGGTTTTTCTTCAAGGGACAACCCCACCCAGGAATGTGGGGCATGAAATTCTGAACCCTTAGTAAAGCATGTTTTGATTAAATGTGTAGATTTTAGGCACATCCGAACAGGAAACCATACCTGCGGACCCGTGACAAAATCATTTTCTAACGTGAACCCGCAGCGCGTCTTGTCCTTTCTGAAACAGTTAATATCAATATACGAGTTCATTTAAAGATTTGTTATACACTATTACAAAACTCTTTGCAGACCTCTATATTATACCAAAGAAGTTTTGAGAATTTAATCAATGTAATAAAATTAATAAGGAAATATTTACTTCGGTTTCTGAAATCTAGAAGTTCTGCGTATCTAATCCAGGCTACAAATTTCTAAATCTAGACTGTGACCTAAACCAAAGTAGACTTGAGAAAGAGAATTACCCGTGTCATAATCTCCATACCAGAAACTGGTGTGTCGTAATTGTAATCAACCTGTTTGTGTTTGTACACCTAAAGATATCATCTGTACGTACTTCGTTCAAAAAGAAATATTATGCATTTTGACGCACTATTTTCACTGGACTGAATACAATATTTCAGTATTAATCAAAATAAGACACCTCCCCCCCCCCCCCCCCCCGCCCCCCCCCTTTTTTTTTAAACTGCTGAATCAAGCACAAACTTATATCGTAAGTAAACAAAATAAAATTATGTAGTCCAGGGTTCAATTTCCAAGTTTCGGAAGCTATGTCTAATAGATTACAATATTGACATCTTCGAACCTTACATCACAGAATACAATATTTAAGTAAAAAATAGTTCAGATTTTCCATTTTTTTAAAATGCTAATCTAAAGACGTATATGTCGACGTAGACTAGTTTTGTGTTCTAGAGTTCTAGAAAATTACTTATAATGACTTTGAATTGCACAGAAGCAATCGGGGCTGTTGTAGTCAATGTGTTTTACCAGTTCAGTTTAATTCAATTCTAATAATAAATTATCTGCAGTGAACATTTAAATGAAACCATTACCAAGAAAGTATTGCCAGAAAAAGCGTCTGGGTCCAAATCCAGGTCGGTGCAGGCTTGTTATAATTTTGGGATTTTTTTTTATATTTTCCTGTCCCTGATCGTATGTTAGGTAGGATCGGGCACCTAGTCTTCTCGGGCAAGGACGAAAATTCGGAGTACCCGTGCCTACGTTGAGCACGTCAAAGAAATCAACTGAAATCATCTTGGCTAACAAAAGTACTACCCCCTTCCTTTCGTCGACACCTCCTGCCACCAATAATGTAAATGTACAATTAAAACGATAATCGTGTCACTGCTCAACTAAGCTTTCATTTTGAAATTTAAAACTGCTTTGAACGTAAAATGATTATCAACAATTAGTTCATGTTCTTCACTAAGAGTAGTTGTTCGTGGTTGCATTATTAATCATCGTCTCGTATCAGCAGAATTGACGCTGTCATTCAACTTTGTTTTAAGTAATCAAAACATTTCTGAAAGTAATGCTTACTCTGCGAACGTACTTTCTTTTTTTAAGGTATGTATGAATCTCGCTAGCTGGCTGTCCGTCTACTTACCCACTTGACAATGTTTGCTTGGCAAGTTGGAGGATTGGATCGTGTTCCAGATGATGATTGTCTGTCTCCGTCAGGTCTCCTCTGGTTCTCACTTAGACTGTGCCGTACGTAATCTTTCAAGCGGTCCTTGAAAAATACTCCTATAGTACCATACCAAACACACCTGTCGACTTTACTGGTTTGGAATGGTAGAACAATGAACATAAGACATACCTGGAAAAAGAAGAAAAACTAAAGATTATAAATAGTCATCAATCACCTGTGTTTTTATTTGTTGTACACGAATAAAAAAAAATACCGGTAGCAATAATTAAACTCCCTTCTGTTGTAGCGCTTTGGCTTCGCTTCTAAACTATTTGGAATGTCAACATTTCTTAAACTGATACAACTCTTTACACCAGACAATGGACAGAAATATGCGAATTTAACGAATTATGCCTTATTGACGAATTAACACAAGGTGGTGGTGAACTTTGCGTAAGTCTACACCCGACCCAAGTGTAAAGGGTTCGTAACTAAACACTTTTTCCAAGAACGATTAAGTCAGCAATGCTTAACCAGCCTGTGAAAGTGGTGTCTGATAGAAAGAAAGTACGAAAGATTGAAAGAAAAAAACTAATATTTTGTTCCAACCGGAGGGATCGGTGGATACAAATTCTGTGCATGCGCAGTGTCCAATTTTGTTACAGCGGTAACTCATGCATACCGACTAATTTGAGGTTACAGCTGGCGGCCGTACGCACTAATAAACCAACGCCATGGCGCAAAACGGGTGGATTTACAGCTAGTTCATGCTACGGTGTTCGATGCTTCAAAGGCACCCATATGGTACTTTTTTTTAAATTACATTTTTTGTTTACTTTTTCTTTTCACTCAAATCAAAAATTGTGAATTCGTTTACAATAAATGGAAACTTGAGAGAAAGAAGAGGAGAATGTTCGACCAGGAATAGATGAGATTTAACAATGACAAGAAATATGAACATCGGATAGTAACTCCGATGGGGAACTGAATTACGAATCAGATGACAGATGGACAATTATAATGTTTAGAGATCGGAATAAGCAAGCAGTACTTAGTAAAGACATGAGTGTAACCGTAGGAGAGTGCAAAGGGGGTGGAGGTGGTATCGATGGCGGCAGTGTCTGTGCAAGAAGCGTACGTGGTCAAAGAGGTAAAAATGTGTTTTATTGACCAGATTTGTTTGTTTGGTAAGATTGTGAAGAATTGGAATTTTAGTGGAATTCTCACCAATGAAATACTTCTTACTTTCCCGGGAGTTCTTCAACGGCAAAAGTTTGAGATTGAACCTTTCCTTTAGTTTGTGGATATGTCTTTTTCCGCTCTGGGTTCAGTTTTTATGGTTTGTGTGATCACTTCTTTTCATGGGGAACGGTAAAAGCTAACACGGACGACTCCAATGAAATATTTCCAGAAAGAAATAACAAATTAAACAAACACATTCTCTATTATGTACGGTAGGCGATCCAAAACAGGTGCTAATTTACGCCCGAGACCTTTTCGTATAAACATGTAAAACATTCAAATGGCAAATCCCAAAACGTAGGTTTGTCAAGTTTGCAAGAGAAGGTAAAGAGGAAAATATAACCCGTAGTGAGTCTGTCTCCATAAGCATAAACGTAAAGCTCTACAATTCAGGGAATGCATTTAGGAAGATTACAGACTTTTTAAAAAGAACTAAGACCGGGAAGGCGACATGTTATAAGCAGTAGCATTAACACTGTGCAATAATGGCCTATTGTTCTTCCCCACAACTAAACTTAATTAATGAGCATTATTACAGTATTACAACATAAAAAAGATGCTCTAGGGCACACCCTACCGACCAGTGGACAATTTCCACCAATACCGCACCTATCCTGGACAAAAACTGCTCTGAGCTAAATAACAACAAACACACTTCGTAAAAAGAATGTAGCCAAATTGTACAAACTTCAAGTTCAATCATGAACTGCGCAACAGACCGACACCCCAACCGATCGCTGCGTGATCCCACTTGCTGTATGCATGAACTGTGCCTAACTGGCTACATTGTGGCGTATGCCTTACGTGTTGGTGCAAAACACTATACGGCATGCGTGAACTTTGCATAAGTCTACACCCGCGTGTAAACGATTCGTAACTTTACACGTTCTCCGAGGACGACTAAAGCAGCTTCGCAATGCTTGGGAAAGATGCGTCCGCTAGAAAGAAATAAAGGTAGTAACTATTATTTTATTCAACACATGACTTCACGGGCCAAGGAAAAACAATTGGATTTCTACTCACCCTCAATCTCTTAGTTTCGTTTTGATCGGCATTGCTTTCTCGTGGCACTGGTTGGCCGATACAGATTTTCTGCATACACCATGTTTTTTAAAAAAAAATTTTTTTGCAGCGGTAAGCGGCAATTGATGCATATACATAGAGACAGGTATAATTTAAGTTCATGCATGCCATCTAACGCCCGTGCAGATGCGGGGCCCTCTTTCAAAAGAGGGACAGCAAAGAATACATCTGACGTGATACTGCGTGTCGTAAGAGGCGGCTAAAGGTGCAAAGGTCCTGGTCTCCCGAGAAGAGCCAGTTGGCGGTGGGCCAACTACCCACCCTGTAAAAATAAACCAGTTACAGAAACACAAGCAAATACTTTAAATCAGTCTTTTATCTTGGGAGAAGGGGGAGCATCTGCACCTGTAGATTCAATGAAGGACAATGGACAAAGCCGAAAGGACTCCACTGGCCTGACTGCTCCTTCATCAAACAAGTCACTCCGGATTGCGTCGTGGAATGTCCGCTCCATGTATGAAGCAGGAAAGAGTGCCCAGGTTACAATGGAGATGAGGCGATACAGACTGCACATACTTGGAGTTAGCGAGACCCGCTGGATACAGTCCGGACTGAAACAACTTAATTCTGGGGAAGAGATTTTGTATTCTGGAAGGGAGGACAAAAAGCATACAGAAGGAGTAGCGATCATCTTGAGCAAGCACGCCCAGAGGTCACTGAGGGGATGGGAACCCTACGGAAGGAGAATTATATTGGCATCATTTACTACAAAGAATAAGAACATCAACATAAACATTGTGCAGATATACGCCCCAACAAATGAAGCAACCGATGAGGAAAAGGACGATTTCTACAACCAGCTTCAGGAAATAGTTGACACATTGCCAAGAAAAGATGTGAACATTATAATGGGAGACGCCAATGCCAAGATAGGACAGGACAATACAGGGTATGAGGACATTATGGGGTGCAATGGTTTGGGACAAATGAATGAGAATGGAGAGCGGTTTGCAAGTTTCTGCGCATTTAACAGCTATGTGATTGGAGGTTCAGTATTCCCACACAAGAGGATCCATAAGGCCACTTGGATTTCACCGGATGGAGTAACTGAAAACCAGATTGACCACTTTTGCATCACCCGACGATTCAGACGCTCACTGGAGGATGTCATAGTACAGAGAGGAGCTGATGTTGGATCTGACCATCACATGCTGCTGGCAAGACTCAAACTCCGCCTCGAGAAACAAGGTACCAGAGCAGGAACAAAGAAGAGAAAGTTTCAAGTGAGCCTTCTGGATGGAGAAAAGAAGGAAGAGTTCCAGCTGACACTGAGGAATAGATTCAAACCCCTTGTTGACCTCGAAGAGACAGTAGATTTGGAGACTCACTGGGCTGAGGTAAAAGGAGTATTTACATCGACATGTCAGGGTGTTCTTGGGGAAAAGAAAGTGGAACACAAGGAATGGATCAGTCAAAAATCACTGGACTTGATAAGGATAAGAAGAGACCTAAAAGAACAGGTAAATGCAAGTCGTACAAGAAGCTCAAGAGTTGGTAACCAGGAAGAGTACCGAGCATCAGCTAAAGAGGTCAAAAAATCAATTTAAAAAGACAAAGAGGAGTTCATAGGAATGTTAGCAGAGAAAGCAGAGAAGGCAGCAACAGGAGGACACATGAGGATCCTCTACCAGACTACAAAGACTCTTGCTGGAAAATATGGAAAACCTGAAGTTCCTGTCAAGGATTACAACAGGAAGGCTATTTTTGGAAAGGAAGCTCAGGCAAAAAGATGGACAGAACATTTTAAGAGCCTCTTGAACAGACCTCCACCAAGCAACCCACCCGACATTCTACCCGCAAGAAATGATTTACCGATCAGTTGCGACCCTCCGACTAAAGCAGAGATTAATGATGCCATAAAGCAGTTAAATCGAGGCAAGGCAGCTGGACCAGATCAGATCCCACCAGATGCGCTGAAGACAGATGCTGCTGGGGCTGCAGAGGGTCTGCACTCAGTGTTCTCGAGGATTTGGATCGGAGGCAAGTTTCCAAAGGACTGGAAGGAAGGACACCTCGTGAAGCTTCCAAAAAAAGGGGACCTCAGCAATTGTAGTAACTACAGAGGAATCACACTTCTCTCCATCCCAGGAAAGGTTTTCAATCGGATTATTCTCAAGCGAATATAGAATGCAACAGACCCAAAACTTCGTGAGGAGCAAGCTGGTTTCAGGAGTAATCGATCAACCACCGACCAGATCGCCACGCTGAGAATCATAGTAGAGCAGTCGCTAGAGTGGAACTCCCAACTGGTAGTGAACTTCCTTGACTACGAGAAGGCCTTTGATAGCATCGATAGAGAAACACTGTGGAAAATATTGAGACATTATGGAATCCCAGAGAAGATGGTGAACCTTATCAAGAGCATGTACCAGGGGACAAGTTGCAGAGTCGTACACGATGGCGAGCTTACTGGCAGCTTTGATATCAAAACTGGTGTTAGGCAGGGTTGTTTGCTGTCCCCATTTCTGTTTGTCCTGGTGATTGATTGGCTTATGAAAGAAACCACCAGTGGAGGAAGAAATGGCATACAATGGACCCCATGGACACAGCTGGACGATCTAGATTTTGCAGATGACTTGGCACTATTGTCGCACACACACGACCAGATGCAAGCAAAGACTACAGCTCTAAACAAAATTTCAGAATCTATTGGATTGAGGATACATCCTGCGAAGTCGAAGGTCCTAAAAATCGTTGCACCCCCAAGCGCTCAAGTCAGAGTAGGAGATCAACCACTGGAAGATGTAGAGTCCTTCTGCTATCTTGGTAGTATCATTGACAATAAGGGAGGAACAGAGGCAGGTCAAAGCACGAATTGGAAAGGCACAGGCAGCTTTCACGTCCTTAAGCAAGATTTGGAGAACCAAGGATATATCTCTAAAAACAAAGCTGAGGATATTCAACTCGAACGTGAAGTCAGTCCTGTTGTATGGATGTGAGACTTGGAATACGTCCCAGGCCTGCATAAAGAGAATCCAAGTTTTCATCAACAGATGTTTGAGGAAGCTACTTAAGATCAGATGGACAGACAAGGTCAGCAATGAAATTGTATGGAAAAGAACAATACAGAGCCCAGACAGAGAGGAAATTGGTAGGAGGCGATGGAGATGGATCGGCCACACTCTCAGGAGGCCAGGAAACAGCATCACGAAGAAGGTATTGGATTGGAATCCCCAGGGCAAGAGATCAAGAGGAAGGCCACGCGGAACGTGGAGAAGAGCCAGAGAAAATGATGTGCAACGAAGCGGAAAGACTTGGAATAATGTAAAGAGGCTGGCCCATGATAGAGAGGGATGGAAAGTGTTTGTTGGTGGCCTATACCCTGATCCAGGGTGAGAAAGGCAATGATGATGATGATGCCATCTAACCTTTGGGTTTGCAGGAAGATGGCAGTGCGCACTACTAAGCTTGCAACATGGTGCAAAACTGACGGATTTACACCAAGTTCACGCATATGCGATTTGGGTGCAAATACTTAGTGTCGATATAAATACAGACTAGCTGATTTTTATAAGTGTAACTGATACCTGCAATAGCTCAGCATTACACGATGGAAAGGGGAAATTCAGTCCTAGAATGGAAGACCTTATAAGATTATTTTATGAACTATTCTTAAATAGCTACAGTACTTTAATTATTTTCTCCATGAGTTCACTGCGGGTGCTTATAAAGACAATATATTATGTGTAATATATTCTTAATCATGCAATGACATCTTATAGTGTTCCCTATAACTCCAATAAACTTTCCGTGGTCCTCTTTCATTTTTTTCTACGGGCTTCCATCATGGGGATTGTCATGATTCAGATGTTATTAAAACTCACGCAGAGAGTGAGGTGTTTTTTTACCAGGGCCATGAAAAATTGGCTGGTGGCCTTGAACGGTCCTCGCCAAATTATAGTTGGTGAGTAAATAAATGTAAAGTTAAACTGCTAGATTCACGCTTGTCGGTTTTAATGTTCGTGATTAATAAGTAATGGAGTAGGGGTGAAACAAGGTGGGCATAGTTGACATTGTTAAGTATGACTAGACAAGTTTTTGCACGTTAACTGGCTGGTAGAATAGTGCAGACGTATTACTACAATTAAAATGGTGGGAGGTTTCGACCTATGAGATAGCTGAACTAATTGGGCCAGCGGACTAGCACGCTGGGTAGTTAGATAGTATAAGACATCGTGTAACGTTCAGATTTGGTGAATACAGGCGAGCAGAAGCATCGTGTCGTGAAGTATCTCCGGTCGACCAGTACCTGAACTGTGTGCTTTGAAGACAAGAAGTCCTTGCTAACGGACTGACTGAGCTCTAGAAAGAAAGGTCTGAGTGGGCTGACCTTTGAAAGCCCACGCTGCGCTATATTGATGTTCGCGCCTACCAGTAGGCGTGAGCAATGGTAATATATCTTAATTATTCAAGTATAATAGAGATCGGAGATAGTGAGAGAACTACAGCCTCATAGGAAGACTAAGGAAACCCCAGCTGGCACTCGACCACGAGTGTCCTGTATGATAGATCTATTGCCATAGTATGATTGGAATAATATAGCACATTGTTGATGAATTGAATAGTGATTGTGCATAAAATATAGTCTTTTGGCAACTGCTTAAATTACCTACAAGCCGAAGAGTGCTTCTGTAGGCTTTGAACGTACTGGGCTCTCCTAACATTTAAGCCCATATGATTTATGGAGAGTTTGCCTGGCGACTGGCCAGTGGCGACTCAACTGTCACTTTAAATTGATATCCAGTTTCGTATAATATACCTATTTACTATTGATTGCAGTACCTCCATAGTTACATGAATATCATTGGTTAAGTTATTAATTAGAGTTTTTGGTTTGAATATATACCTCTATTGTCTTTTGTTTTGTTATTAATATTTATGTAAACTATGGCCTGACCGGCCTGACATATATACGCTCTAGTTATTTAGTACGTTTCTTGTGTGGTTGTGTCCGAGTGTGAGTTAGCTGCCTCTCGTGCAGTCGTAACATCCCCAAGACCCTAACTCTGCTCGTGACATCTGGAGGGGACCCCACTGACATCTGGAGGGGACCCCACTGACATCTGAAGAGGACCCGTCACCTTCTGACATCTAGAGAACACTACTATCATCGGAAGAGGACCCCGTCAACAGCTGCAGGTCTACCACTCTAAGACTCCACTGTTATTTATGTAATTTTTGTAGTTTATAGTTTTGTATACTGCTGATTTTTTTTTTTTTTTGTTTCTCCCCCACATGTCTGGCATGTCCTCTCGTTATTGATCCTGGGACCACTACGAGGGACTGACAGCTAGCATCAGGAAAAGACAAGACCAGCGCTGTGGACCAAAGGAAAGAGCCAGTCCATTTTGCCCAGTTAAGTGAACCATCTGTATTTGTCTTCGTTTGAGGGGTTCGTCGTTCCAGCTCCCCTACTTCTGACAGGCATTATTTTTTTCTTTTGTGTTAGATTAGATAGGCGGGAGGTTGGAAGGGATCGAGACTCAGCATACCTCTTTTTGCCAGACTAGCAGATCTAGATGGCGTTTAAAACGGATAGGAGATTTGCTTTGCCTTGAATAGTTCTGTAGGGACCTGTTATTCGTATAGATTGTTAGCGTTCTATCTTCCTCGTATTTTAGGAAGACGTCTCTCCTGTTCTTTTTCTTACCTTTTTGTAGATAGTTTCAGGTTAGTCAGGTCTGTTGTCGTTTGTTCTTTCTGTTAGTCTCGTCTTACTCTCCATGTAATTCTTTTCCATTATAGTGTTGCATTATTATATTTTGTATTCATACTTGCTATATTATTGCCTGGGATAAATCACGTGTCTAGGGCACGTTGAGAGATAATCTGGATATTAGAGTTGTTAGGCTGGTATAGCCAAGGAAGTTCATATCGTGAATATTGATTTATTCCGATTTATAGCAGAGGGAACGCTGCTAGGAGTGTACGGAAAATACACTGGGAATATTACATTGGTATCGTTAGTAACGACCAATCACGGAAGCAGTAGACTGACTGCTTGAGGATTAGGAGAAATAAGTGGAGTTAAGTGATCGCTGAGATAGCTCAACCACTACTTGGTTGACTAAGACGTACAGTTTGTTGTTGATTTCGTTAATTTCGTTCATACTGCAGGAACGAGCACCCGCAGAGTGCAATTGATAAATTGCTTCAAGGGAGAATAAAGTTGGAGATTTTTCAGGAGCTGTCCTCGATTAGGACATTATTATATCGTATTATCGACCGATATCATGGCCGAACTACAGAAATATTTGGAACTGGCCCAATCATTTGGCATACCGGAAGCTCAGCGTGCTTCTTGGGTAGACCAGAAACTGAAAGAAGAACGAGAAGAAAAGGCCGCGGAGAGATTACGAGAAGAAAAAGCCGCGGAACGAGAAGATAGAGCCGCGGAACGCGCGGAAAAACAGGCTCAAAGAGAGTACGAGCTCGCTTTGAAACAGTTAGAAGCGAAGCAAGCCCAACCTACCGGGGCTCCGGAAGTTACTTCCAATAATAAAACGAAGCCTAAATTGCCAACCTTTAATGATAAGGTTGATCGTATTGATTCCTACCTACACCGCTTCGAACTCCATGCCGTTTGCGCGGGATGGCAGCGTAGTGAGTACACGTCATGCCTCGCCAATCTTTTGACAGGGAGAGCGTTGGAAGTTTCCCATAGCCTCACTATTGATGACGCTAGGGACTATGACATTCTAAAGACCGCGCTATTAAAGCGTTTCCAACATACGGAAGATGGATTTCATAAGCGTTTCCGCGATTGCCAGCCGGAGGCATCTGAGAATTTCTCTACTTACGTGGGCCGCCTCCGCCACCTACTCAGCCGTTGGACTGAGTTGGCCGGTGTGGAAGAGGGAAACTATAAGAAACTATATGATTTGATAATTAAAGACCAAATATATATGTCCTGCCACACGGACCTGGTGGCGCATTTTAAGGAACAAGCCCCCAAAACTACCGTCGAGATAACATCGATAGCGGAACGGTATGCTGCAGCTCACCCTAATCGATCGTTAGCTAAAGCTAAAGTAAGCGAACCGTGTTACGCCGGCGCTGCTACTAAGACACCGCTACCGTCGAGACAATCAAGACAGCCCTTTCGACAGTCGCCGCAGGTTCGTCCACGGTCCGAGCCGCCGGTTAGCAGGAGGCAACCGAATCCCCATAAATTTTCTCGGGACTGGGAACCCCGATATACACGTCCTTTCCCTACCGGAGGACCGCGTAACAACTACTATCAAGCGCCCACATTTCCTTCTTATCGAGGTACACCTCGAAGGGATGATAATCCAGTCTACTGTTATAGATGTGGCGCCGGAGGCCACATTGCGCGACAATGCAGAGTTAGATTAGATGCGGCAAATGCATGCTCTGTAGCATTCACCGCAAACCGCGGTTACAGAACTAGGAATGCCGAAACCGTAGATAAAGTTATTCCAGTGATGTCCGCCCTCCACGAGCGATGCGCGCTGACATTGTATGAGGGACGAGTAAACGCCATACGAGCATCCGTATTGCGAGATTCAGGCTGTACGACCGTCGGTGTACGTGAATCGCTGGTCCGTCCTGCACAACTCCTGGATCGCGATGCGACATGCATTACTTTTGGTGGTTCAGTTGAACATTTTCGTTTGGCGGAAATATATGTTGACACACCGTTTATAACTGGTGTTGTCACGGCCTGCGTGCTACCAAATCCGGTCGCCGACCTAATCATTGGGAATATTCCCCACTTAAAGGACGTCTCCCATTGCGAACTCGGGATTTGGGATGATAACGACATTGCGTGTGTCACGACAAGACAACAATCGCGTCGCCAGAGTGACGACACATTACGATCGCCTGTCGTCGATTTGGATGTAACCCCCGAGATTTTTCGTAACGAACAGCGCACAGATCCATCACTAAAGCCCCTCTTTGCTAAGATTGATCCGGACAACCCGGATACATCCAGGTTCTGCCTTAAAGACGACCTCCTATATCGCGTTTTTCGGGGAAAGCGCGAAACTATTTTGCAATTGGTCATACCGAGATCATTTCGCCGAGACATCACCCGCCTCGCGCACGACACGCCATTAGCGGGCCACCAAGGCAAAGCGAGAACAAAATCGAGAGTCCTGTCTCAGTTTTTTTGGCCCGGGGTTTACGGGGACATAAATAGCTATGTGTCGCGTTGCGATACATGCCAGAAAAGAACCCCCAAAGGAAAAACTTCGCGGACGCCTATACAAGAGATGCCGCCGGTTTCCACTCCATTTCAGCGAGTTGCCGTCGACATCGTCGGGCCATTACCGAAGTCGGATAGAGGTCATCGGTTTTTTCTATCAGTAATCGATTATGCCACCCGTTGGCCTGAGGCTGTCCCTTTAAAGGAAATATCGGCCGATCACGTCGCCGAGGCATTGGTGACCATATTCACACGTGTCGGATTCCCGTCCGAATTATTATCCGATAGAGGTCCGCAATTCACCTCTGACCTTTTCAGGAAAGTATTGGAACTCACGGGCATTAGGCAGAAACTTACGTCGCCATACCATCCACAGTCCAATGGCTGTTGCGAGCGCTGGAATGCCACCATGAAAACTATGCTGGCACGCGTTTCCGCCGAAAGACCTGGTGACTGGGACCGTCGACTTCCGGCCATCTTGTTCGCATATAGGGAACTCCCAAACGCGACAACGGGTTTTTCCCCGTTTGAACTGTTATACGGTCGAAAACCACGTGGCCCGATGGCCATTTTGCGCGATTTATACGCCGGTTCTGATACCGACGTTCCTGATACGCGATCCGCGTATCAGTACATAGTCGATCTCCGACATAGAATAGTTAATGCATGCGACCTGGCTCGACAATTTGCATGCGTACGGACCAGGTCATTTATAGGATATCGCGATCGGGGTAGTCGGTTAAGAACCCTGTCAGTCGGAGATCGGGCATTGGTGCTGTTACCAGAAACGAATAACAAGCTACTCCTCACTTGGAAAGGCCCCTTTCTAGTTAAAAAGCGACTCTCGAGAGTTAATTATCTCATTACCATACGTGGTAACGATAAGGTGTACCATATTAATATGTTGAAAAAGTATCTTACCGATGATCAAACTCATCACGATCATTCATGCCATGTTGTGGCCCAAGCAAACGCAGCGATGGTCACTATCGATGACAACGACCGGGAGCCATTATCTATGACTAGATCGCTCCTATCCTTGCAAGCCACAGAGGACGCGACTTCCGTTAATATCAATCCAGAGCTGGATCAAAGTAAGACACAGGACATCATGAATCTTGTTCGGGAGTTTTCGCCAGTATTCACTGATTTGCCGGGTAAAACATCCTTAGTTCAACACGTCATCCGGTTGCACTCGGACGTACCCGTGTTTGTCAAACCCTACCCGCGCCCGCTGCAAGCGCACGACACCATACAGTCCGAGGTGGAAAAGATGCTCAGCTTAGGAGTCATTGAGCGCTCGACGAGCCCTTACTGCTCGCCGATTGTACTAGTAAAGAAAACAGACGGTTCCGTTAGATTTTGTATCGATTACAGGAAGCTTAACGCTCTAACCATTTACGATGCTGAACCTATCCCGAATCAGGAAGATCTATTTGCGCGATTGGCCGAGTCGTCCGTGTTTTCGAAAATATATTTGGCTAAAGGCTACTGGCAAATCCCAATGGAAGAGGCCAGTAAACAGTACACAGCGTTTCAGACCCCTATGGGTCTCATGCAATGGAGATTCATGCCATTCGGTCTCGTAACGGCACCAGCGACATTTGCGAGGATGATGAACATCCTATTGCAGCAGACACCATGCGTCCTAAGCTACTTTGACGACATTTGCGCTTTCCATACGGATTGGAAAGGCCACTTAGAAGCACTTCGTCAAGTGCTTAGTAAACTTCGAGATGCCGGGCTTACAGCTAAGCCTAGCAAAGTCTTCCTGGGTTATACGCAGATTAACTTTCTGGGACATACTATCGCCAAAGGCGTCCAAACACCGGACGACAGTAAGATAAGTAAGATTTTAAAACTCCAGGCTCCTCATACTAAGAAGCAGGTTCGTAGCCTGTTAGGCTTCTTAAGCTATTATCGGAAATTCGTTCCTAATTTTTCGGCCCTTACGGCCCCGTTATCCGATCTTACAAGAAAAGACAGACCCAACAAAATTACCTGGAATACGCAGTGCGCCACCGCGCTCGCGACAGTGCCGCAACTGTTCTCCAGTTCGCCGCTGCTTATCCTACCGAATATTAGGCGCACCTTCACCGTCCGAACTGACGCGTCGGACCAAGGAATTGGAGCTGTTTTGCTTCAGGAAAGAGATGGCTTATTGCGCCCTTGTATGTACGCTAGCTGGAAATTACTTCCGAGAGAGCAGAGATACGCTATTATAGAGCGAGAATGCCTGGCGATTGTATACGCCGTAGACGCGTTTTCCCGCTACCTACTTATGACGGAATTCGTCATCGAGACAGACCATAAACCGTTGTTATTTTTAAAATCGAACCGAGCCAAGAACGCTCGTTTGACCAGATGGAGTCTGGCCCTTCAGGAATACCGCTTCATTATAAAGGCCATTCCTGGTGGAGATAATGTCCATGCCGACCTATTATCACGGTTACCTTAATCTTGTTGTATTTTAGTCTGTCATATGTATTGGCGTTGGATACTGATTAGCACCTCATTCAGAGACCGAGGGATGGTATCACATATTGTTCACCCATTGTGAACACTTTTCACCTACCCCTGTGCTTTCCTTTGTTCCAACAGCTATTTTACTGACGTCGACCCGTATTTTGGCCACACCAGACGTTGTTGCCCAGGGTCGAGGACGAGAAGTCATGGCAGACCAGGAGTCCAGATCCACTAATGCCATCGATGCTACTATATTTATCTTTTCTTGAGTATTATTCATTGTATGTATGCATTCCTGATGACATTCGCACAGGATCAGTGTTGTACTCTAAAATTTTAGAGTTATGATTGTTAATGTGTACGTATTTAGAGGTAAGATTTAATCCTCAGAGAGATATATACTTTTGGACGGAACCTTAAGATTTTCATGAAGTTTTGTCCATCAGGGATACCCGTCCTGTAGGTTTTTTTTTAACTTTAGTACTAGTCTTAGTTATTACCTAGTATTCTTAGTTAAGTTAACCTTTCGAGCAATTTCTCGACTCATGCCTTCCCCTTACGATAATCATTTATATCGTTAAAATTGCAAATTTTAACTGGGGTGGGGGATGTGTCATGATTCAGATGTATTAAAACTCACGCAGAGAGTGAGGTGTTTTTTTACCAGGGCCATGAAAAATTGGCTGGTGGCCTTGAACGGTCCTCGCCAAATTATAGTTGGTGAGTAAATAAATGTAAAGTTAAACTGCTAGATTCACGCTTGTCGGTTTTAATGTTCGTGATTAATAAGTAATGGAGTAGGGGTGAAACAAGGTGGGCATAGTTGACATTGTTAAGTATGACTAGACAAGTTTTTGCACGTTAACTGGCTGGTAGAATAGTGCAGACGTATTACTACAATTAAAATGGTGGGAGGTTTCGACCTATGAGATAGCTGAACTAATTGGGCCAGCGGACTAGCACGCTGGGTAGTTAGATAGTATAAGACATCGTGTAACGTTCAGATTTGGTGAATACAGGCGAGCAGAAGCATCGTGTCGTGAAGTATCTCCGGTCGACCAGTACCTGAACTGTGTGCTTTGAAGACAAGAAGTCCTTGCTAACGGACTGACTGAGCTCTAGAAAGAAAGGTCTGAGTGGGCTGACCTTTGAAAGCCCACGCTGCGCTATATTGATGTTCGCGCCTACCAGTAGGCGTGAGCAATGGTAATATATCTTAATTATTCAAGTATAATAGAGATCGGAGATAGTGAGAGAACTACAGCCTCATAGGAAGACTAAGGAAACCCCAGCTGGCACTCGACCACGAGTGTCCTGTATGATAGATCTATTGCCATAGTATGATTGGAATAATATAGCACATTGTTGATGAATTGAATAGTGATTGTGCATAAAATATAGTCTTTTGGCAACTGCTTAAATTACCTACAAGCCGAAGAGTGCTTCTGTAGGCTTTGAACGTACTGGGCTCTCCTAACATTTAAGCCCATATGATTTATGGAGAGTTTGCCTGGCGACTGGCCAGTGGCGACTCAACTGTCACTTTAAATTGATATCCAGTTTCGTATAATATACCTATTTACTATTGATTGCAGTACCTCCATAGTTACATGAATATCATTGGTTAAGTTATTAATTAGAGTTTTTGGTTTGAATATATACCTCTATTGTCTTTTGTTTTGTTATTAATATTTATGTAAACTATGGCCTGACCGGCCTGACATATATACGCTCTAGTTATTTAGTACTTTTCTTGTGTGGTTGTGTCCGAGTGTGAGTTAGCTGCCTCTCGTGCAGTCGTAACATCCCCAAGACCCTAACTCTGCTCGTGACAGGGATACTTTATGTTTTATCTGAAAATTTTGCAGAGCTTAAATCTTTTCATGTATAAGCATTTCAAAACAAGATCCAATACAGCAACTGTTAAATAAGATGAATGTGCATGGTGTTAATGGTACATAATGCACGCTGAAAATGTTGAAAGAGGAGGGGGGAGGGAGGAAGAGGAGGGGGCGGAGAGAGAGAGAAAGCGAGAGAGCGAGAGAGAGAGAGAGAGGCAGAGAGGCCGACAGATAGAAGATTTTCAGATCAATCTAAGCAAATCTTTGTAACTGTTATCAGAGGAAGAAAAACCAAACATAAAGTTATGGTGCTGAGACCAATATAATACTCTCCAGCTCGTTACTAACCCCCCATAATAGATCCAGCTCCAACATTGTTTGACTCTTGTTCTTTAGGAACTCAGCAACACGGAGATGGCAACTTAAATCACGGCTTTGAGAGCTGTTACGTGTGTTGTCAGGGCAATGCATGGCCCAACAAGTAAACAGAATCACAATGACCACCAGGAAAGAGCTTGAAATTCCGAATGAGATCTGAAAAAGAGGGGGGGGGGAGAGATAATTTACACCATGGCTTTATGAAATTTTATTGTCCAAAGAAACAAAATCCCCCAAAGTCTAGACAAGCCAGCAAATAAATCTGTGATATCTGATTGTTACTTTACAGCGATCGTAAGTGTTGCCTCAAAAGATCTGGTAGTTTATTATAAGTAGCATAAATTATTAGTCTCATATAAAGTTGTACCATCAATATAAGCATAACATCTTCATAATCCACATTTCCGTATAACTTAACAATGGCCGAGTGTGACCTAAACGAAATAAAACTGGAAAGAAGCAGTCACCAACAAGCAAAATATCAAGAAAACAATTGCAAAAACCTGTGGGGGATCAGGACGATATAAAATTGTACCAAAAAAAAAAAAAATGTGATCAAGATCAAAGCAGTGATTTATATATTTCAGACATGTACCTTGCATAAGAAGTTACATTGTGAAATTGCAGACGAAAAAGTCTAGGTCAACTTTTAAAACCGAAATCGATAAATTTCAGAAGTGTATATGCGTACAACATGTTGTATGCACTACAACATGTTGTACAGATATTCACTATTCATATCCATACAACATGTTTTGAAGATAGATCTATCTAGGCTAGGCGCGGTCTTCATACCCACAACCTTCTGTGCTGAAGTTCTCATCATAACGTGGTTGTTGCAAGTGCATTGGAATGGTCTGATGGGCCTAGGGGGCATGAGGGTCTAGTCAGTTTTTATCAATGGGCAGTAGTCAGATTGACTACTCAGGCGAAAAGGGGCTGGGGTAGCTGTACCTGCTTGGAGACGGGAGTGCGCTATTAACTTTAGATCTAGATCTAGTATAGACCATCTAGTTCATGACGTTAATGTTACTGCTTGCAGAGGCATTGCTTCACTATTGTGACACTTCTCTCGTGGGCATAGGCCTAGATTGGTTGGACCTAAATTGGTTGCCAGGATCATTTAGCTCTTCTGTGTGTAGAGTGTAAAATGTAAGCGCTCTTCTATGAATGAAGAAGATTGATTCACATACAATTCCCGGTGTGTGTTCTACGTCATCGAATTGGGTGCGTTGTACGGATATGCACTGCTTCTTTCTTTGATACAGTCATACATTATTTTGCTTATTTCACCGTTGACGTTTTTTTTTTATCAACTTTCCTGTAATTCCCTTGTTTCTAGTGTAAAGTCCTTCACCTGCTTGTAGTGCTCGATGTGTTCCATGGTGAGGTAGTTGACCAAAATAAATTATTGGAGACTTGCCCAATTCTACAATTTCCCAAGATTTCTTTCAGCCATTTAGAAATCTGTGCCTTTAATTTATATGACTTACTTACTTGACTTAAACCCTTGAACCCCGAGTGGGGCAGAGATCATCTACCAAGGTCCTCCACCTTCCTCTGTCCTGGGCTGCGGCTTCAATCCGGCCCCCACGAGAGTCCCAGCATTTTTGCCTCACTTGTAGTTGATCTTTGCCATGTTGTCTTGGGACGCCCGCGGTTTCGTTTCCCTTGGGGCTTCCATTTGAGGGCCTGGCGAACCTTGCTGCCTTGGTGTTTCCGGAGTGTATGTCCAAGCCACCCTCACTTTCGCCGTTTGATTTGGATTTCCACTGGCTCTTGCTCTGACCGTTCCCACAGCCACTCGTTGGTGACTCTGTCATGCCAGCTGACCCGCAATATGGTTCTGAGGCACCTGTTGATGGAGGTCTACAGCTTGTGTGTTGACTCTTTGGTATTGCGCCAGGTTTCACATGCGTATAACAGCACAGACTTTACGTTGGTGTTAAAAATCCTGATCTTGGTGGACTGGCTGATAAGCTGGGATTTAATTTACATGATTCACACTAATTCTTGTGTCCATCACGGTTTCATACAAAATCGTGGCTTAAATTTTCGTTCACACCCGCTGGAATGCCTCTTTCCTTCTCATGTTCAATTCTCTGATCCACAATGGGGAAAGTACTCAATAGGAAATATTATCACAGACTCTCTTGTTCAATGAATTATCGGCTTTCCTCAAATTTCGTGTCACCTTTTACAACTACACTGCAGCGGTTTTTTCAAAAGGTTTCTTCAATAGCTACTGTTCCTCAAATTCTCATACCACTGCAGCTTGAAATCGTGCTTATCATCTTCTTACTTCTAACCTTATGGTCATAATGAAAAGTGCAGTAAGATTTATTGCCTTGACTACCATGCCGTAATGAACTGCCCATGAGGGGAATCAGTATTGTCATTTTACAAACCAGTATCACAATCCATGCTGTTCAGTTAAAGATTTGATAACAAACGTTCGTAAATGTCTGATTCATGACCCTACATTAATTGTCGTATGACAAGGCCAGTCTGTTTTCTATCCACCGAACAATTGTTTTCCCTGACTCCTTTCTTCACTTGTGACATGAAGATTTTTTTTTTTTTTTTCGCTACTCCACTTTTCCGTCCGACAAAGGCAAGTTGAATAGTTCATTCTTTCGCCACAACAGCTTTTTTTCAATGCAATTCCTTCATGTTTTGTGACGCTACCACCTCAACCAACTGTGATCTCTGCAATCCAATAATGTCGTGGAGACATTATAGTGCTTGCGCGTGCACACACACACACACACACACACGAACGCGCGCTCGCACATACACATTAAACACTTTCAACGACTACCTGGCGACCTCTCAAAATAAATGTGGTTCAGGGGTGTTTCAGCAGGGCATCTACTTAAAGGGAGTGATACACGTTCCCGGTGACATAGCCATGACTTTTGTCGAGGATGAAGAGGTGCGAAGACCTCTTAATGTTTTCTGTTAATAAGACAATACGCCACGCGCTATGTTTTAAGGCTTGCCGATGTGCCCAATTCCATCACATAACATGTTCCGTCCGATGGGATACGTCCGCACATCAGTTTGACACAATGTCTACTCTTATAAGTTCCAACCGTCTCTTGTACATTTTATATATTTGCATTCTTGTTATTGAACGTGCATTACTGATGTAGGGGCAATGTTCCATTCTAAGATGTCACAGAATAAACCATTCATTTCACCACTCGAACCAATGATTTGCTCTTTTACTTTGGCCTATAGTTCATACAGTCTGTTATGTGTCATTATTATACTTTTGCCTACACAAGGGACTTATTAAGTACATAGGACGTTATTCTACACTCATTTGTTTGAAGGAAAACCACCTCTGTCGGCTTGGAATTATAAAGATTACAAACAGTCTCAAGTAAACCACTTTCTCTAAACGATAATTATCTCGCAGGTTCAAATAGGGGAAATTTGCATTTTAGTTTTCATTCCAAAGTATCGATTCTGTGTCCGCACAAAATGTTTGTTTCGTGCATGGATCGGGCGTAATTGTTAAGTCTGACTCCCTATAACCATGTCCAATTTAATTACTTTGATAGGACGTATTGAAATATTGAACATTCTGAATAATACATAGTTTTACACATCATGATTATTTTATTACATTACTGGCCGAGATACCCGGCGTTGCTCTGGATATATGTTTGTTACTTTCATTCCCAGGTGAGTATAGAGATGTGCTTCACACTTGCTGTTCAATTCATTTTATTGTGCAGTTGCTGTGGTGGTAGGTTATTAGAGAAGTTTTGTTGGATTCCTCATATGCCTTTAAGGCCTGCACATCCTACCAGCATGAAAGTCAACCATTTTCCTAATGTCAATAATCTCCGCACTGGGTACCTTTTGACAATCAGCAGGAAGTGATGTCGCCATGTGCTCGTATGTTAGTAAATGAAAAAGTGCAAGCGGCATCAGTGACACAAAGTCAAAAAAAAGAAAAAAGGTCTAATCATGTTAAGTTCCCAAATAGATTTTTAAAAAATAAAATAAATATGAATGTTTTTGCTTACCCGTGCCAGCATCTCCTCACGGAAGGAAAAGAAGAGGACTAATGTATAGACCCACATGGAGAGGAGACAAAGAGTCGAAGCCACAATGTTAGCATCATCCATCATTGCATCAACTACCTCTTTCATCCATTTATAGAACTGCCAAACTAACAAGAAAACTGTGGACCAAAGTTTTAGAAACAAAAAATGTAGAATTTAAACTGACATTCGTTTGTCTCCGTTTCTATCGCTTCCCTATTTGTTCGTCGTATGTACGTGTAATTACATCACACAGGCCTGAATTAACCATTCAGAAATATTAGCACATGATTAGGGCACCAAAGGGAACTGGAGCACCACAAAACGGGGAAAGGGGGTACAACGGACAATGGTGCAGTACCTATTTTACTATGGTTCAGCTGAACCTGCGCCCCACAATACATGTCTGTACCACAACCAGCATGTATATCTTACAACAAAAACGCAGCCAATACCCTGAACTAAAACACATGAAGATGTATAGGTCTCTAGCCGGTCTTTGTGATTTGGGGCAGCTTTGTTATGTCATGTTAATGTTCATGACTTAATAAATAAAAAGACGTTGCAATTAAAAAGAGATGAAAACGTGTTATTTAAAGTACCAATAAGTAGGCCATGAGTTGTTATCTTTTCTCCGACGTATGTTCAAATACTATGTATCTTCAAAATTAGACTGCAGTGGAAAAGTGGTTAATTTATCTAAATGACAACTATTTACTGTTTTACGGGCATAATGGGTTGTTTCGTTGTTGTTGTTGTTGTTGTTTTTTTTTGGGGGGGGGGGGTTGTTTATCAATAGAAACGGTGTTCTACACTCGCTATGCCCTACACACCCCATCGGCATTCGAGGCGAAGATTGTCATGAAACAACAGCTATCTGCCCATAGGGCAGTGTGTGAACACATCGCACGGATTGGTAACCTCATTATGTTCTTGGAAAATATCGAGGGGTGGAATTAGCGGCACAAAGCACCAAAAAAAAACAAAAAACGTCCACTCTTTCAGTTCTCTAAATCTGAAAAGAACATTCTGCAGGTCAAAAGGAAGGTACCTTTAAATTTTCTGCAAATCTGAGCATTGCGAGTGTTGGCTAGTTAGATAAGAGATGGCCTGGTTAATTTGGTCAGGATGAGAGGAGACCGATAGCAGATCGCAGCCGGAGAGTGAAGATTAAAACCATCTGTATAATTATCTTCTTAGACGGGGGCCCGCCATCTCCCAGGCCACGATGTAAGATTATGTATTTGAACTTGTAACGGGTGTTAGTGGTGGCGCCAATCCAGTGGGAAACGGGCAATTTTGACTGAAAACCGATCCTTGTAAAAAAAATCAAATATGACTGTCTCGTTACCGTAACACAGCGAAAAAGTGCACACCATCGCATATTTTGTTTTCCTTTTTCAAGGTGTGCCAAAATGTTCAAAGCTGCAGAATAAAACAATTTCCTGTCCAGTCGGCCTAATAGGCCCAGTCATACATGCCCCAGCATCAACTACAGTTGAACAGATTAGCTCAGTAAAAAGTTTGCTTAATATGTACGGAGCTAAACGATAGCCATTTTAGCGAGTATTATGATTTGTCTTTAAATCACTTTTACTTTCTCCAAAAGTGGCCAACATCATTGGCTTCTATTGAAAGAATCGTTCGTAGTAGTTCTTTATTTGTAGTTCTAAAATTTAAAGGATAAGTAAAGTGTTATAGAGTTTTTATAGAGTTGTTAGGTATGACTATGAAGAACCTAACATTTCACATTTAACAGGTACATTAAAAATTTAGTGTTATCGTCTCGTCAGTTTTGACAATGTCTTTTCGGTGGACAGGATGAAGGGCAACAAAATTAGACCTTGGATAGGGCATCTCGGCCTCGGGCACACAATTACACCTCTCACATTAAACAACGAAATGTTACCACTGCTCTTATTCTCAGACATCTGCGAAATAGCCTGGTCTTTATTTTTAAACAATGCCAAATTCGTGGAAATATGACTAAGAACATTTCTCAGTATACAACTACACCATCAATCATACTTTTTTTATGACGACCCCAAGGAACTTACGTGCAAAGATAGCAAAGGACACATACAGAGTCCAATCTGGCTCGTGTTCATCCCCAACATATACTGCTAGGGCAACGACTCCTACGAAGTGTAAGATAATGAAGCTGCGGATGGCCCTTGCAAGACTCTTTTTCTGCAGATAGAAACATGTGATTACAAGACTCAGTAAGACTATTGGGACAATTCGCTTCAATGGACTTTAAACAATGGTGATTTTAATTGAACGTCAACATCGTGCACTCTGGATTAAGAAAGACAGAATCGATTCTAGACTTACACAATGCAGGCAACGTGCTTGGTATAATGATGTGTGTCTGTTTTCTTGTCAATCAGAACCCCTCCCTCCCCCCAACTTTTCCCAAGTAATCATAATAAATTATTCTATAATCCTTAAAGAGCCCACTCTGTCACGAGCCGACAAAGATTAAAACGTGTTGTGAGTTCATGCCTGAGCATGACTTGCTTATTTTATCGAAACGTGAAATGCTTAGCTAGTGGCCTTGGTTAAGTCCAACTTGTGCACAGTTCACAAGGGAAAAATTAGCCCCGTGGGTTGGCGCAGGAGGCTCAGAATAGTTGTTCGTGTTTTTTTTTTTTGGTGTTTTTTTGCAGGGTTGGGAGTGGGTTAGCCCTTTGACTACTGGCACCGTGAAAACTAAATTTTCACAAATGCAGCCCATATTGACATTCACATCATTTAGTCACAAAAGACTTAGCCTAAGTCAAGCTGTGCGTATTACACAAATTGTTTTATTGAATTAAAAATAAAAACAATAATAAGCCCAACTCTTCCAGTTACAAGTCCAACATTAATAACCTCCATGACCATCTATTTATATCATAATAATCATAAAAATACTTCCTGTGTGTTAGAGAGAAAGAAAAGTAGTTCCGACGCACTGCTTGACATTGATCACAAAAGAATTAAGTCAAGCTGTGCGTCTTACACAAATTATTATATTGAATTAAAAATAAAAACAATAATATGCCCATTAGTAGAGAGATGAAAGTGCTAAAAATGTAAGAATGTCTCAAATGATTCAACCCAATACTGAAGGATTAGCATGACCCACTGAAGTATAAGACATAACGTTCTTAGCTCCAAGATCATATAATATGTGGGTACTGCATGATTCATTGCATACAAGTAATTCAATTTCAAAACAAACGACAAACCAAAACAAGAGCAGGAACCTACCCCGCAAATTAAAGTTATATCCACCAATCGAATTGGGAAACATAGGATCATACAGTCAATTGTAATAATCAATCTAAACACCCTTAAAGTTAACTATTTTTGTTTGATATCGATTCAGTTGACCCTGGATACACATAATGTTCATAAAAGACATCCCGTGTCTTCCATCGCCCGATCTGTCTCGTGACTTCTGGGTCACAACCTGACCTCACCGCTGCCGTGGCACCAGCTGCACGAAAGCTTGGCGCGGTGTATTCTTCCGCTAGGCCTGCCTCTCTCAGAGTTTTTCTGAGAACCGCACTGACAGTACACGCCCCTATTGCCTTATATGGGGGCTGAAGTGACACAAATACCGGTGTTTTCTGACCAGCGCTACCTCTATCAGCTGTTGAGGTTCTGTCAAGGTATGATTTCAAACATTTTACTGGGTCACTTATTTCCTCGGACGTGGGAGACAACCTGACCTCAAACCCCTTTCTATCCGGGTCATTCTTTATTCCAAAGAACGTTATGGTGACACTTCCATCGCCGTTAGAAGTAACCTGATCTCTATGAAAACCCACCTTAGGTGACAAGTCAGACGGCCTACACATGGCAGTCAGACACAAAGGAGACAAACATTTTTGTTTCAATTTTTCCCCTGTAAGCGCCTCATTCGGTCCCCATTCTCTGAATAAACTTATGATAGGTTCAATATCTGGAATAGGCGTTCTACCCTGGGGAATCTTTGTCTGAGATTTAACAATGGCATGCATCAAATTGTATAGGTCCCTACATTTGATATCATAATTGATAGCCTCATAGTAATGTACAATGGCTGCCCAAGTCATTTTAATTAATGACTGTGGTCTTTGAGATGTTAAAGCAGTTGTATGCAAAAACGAGGCAACAGAAGCCTGTCTTACCTCATATTCTGGTGGAAAACAATTATATTTGTCCATACCAAATTGCCTGTACTTGTTAACATAGCTATTGTATTGATCCAATGTGGACTGGGCAACAAAATGTTTAAAGCATTCTGATACTGGTTTAGGCCAGTGTAAAGTTTTCAGTTTGTTTAACCACAGATCCTCCAAGCAAACCATTGCCACTTTAGGTTCCCTAAAGGCTCTGGTGTTTGTAACCCCATCTGGACACAGAACTGATTTGCTTTGGGAAGTTTGATTGGAGGAGCCATGGACATATGTCTTAATCTCTGGTACCACCATGTTGCCCTCCACACTGGAGCAATTATTGTTGCTGTTGCTTTTTGTTGCATTATAGTTTGGACCACCAGATTCATCATTCTGATGGGGGGGGGGGGGGATTTACAAAATTGTTTTCCCTTTGCCAATCCGTCTGAGAAATGGCATCTATTCCACTGGACATTGGGTCTGCATGTATAGAATTGTATTTGTCGCACTGAGTTGTTAGGAAAGAAGCAAAACGGTCGCATGTATGAGGTCCCCATATTTTGTCTATATAATTGTATAGTTTTGGATGGAGACTCCACTCGTATTTGCTGGACAGGCGGCTCAGACGTTATGGTGACACTATGCTGCCACATAGTTTTCTTTCCCACTGAAATGTTTTGCTTTCACTTCTATGTTGTGTTCCAACATTAATGCCCATATATTTGTTGCAGTTTGTATTAGAGTTTGACTTACACCACCTTGAAAATTGATGTAAGCTGCCGTCGTAACATTGTCGGTTAGTAGCAACACTGATTTCCCTTCTAACCGAGGAAGAAACGCTTTTAGGCTCATATATACTGACATTAATTCCCTCTCGTTTGAGTGCCTTTGACTCATGGATAAACTCCAGAAACCCTGAGCGTAATTCTGACTGTCTGAACCCTCTGTAAGCTTGGCCCCCCAGCCTTCCTGAGACGCATCCGTCTCTATTGTCACAGTTTCTGTACATTTTGACTCAAAATATCGACCATTCCAGTAATCCAATGCCCTAAGCCACCATATCAAGTCCTTGTCCACATTAATATTCAATTCCAGTATGTGCTGCCAATCTAATTTCTGACTTAAAAGTCTATATGCATTTCTCAAAAACAGTTTGGCAGGAATCACTGCCTTTGTCATTGATACCAGTTGTCCTGTAATTCTTGCCAAAAACCTTGCAGAGGCTTTACCAGCCTTAAGCACTCTTCGAATATCCCGTTTTACCTTTACAATACGATCTTTGGGTATGCTTAACCGTATGCTATTTGAATCTGGATCGGTCTCAATGACAAAGCCAATGTATTTGACCCTGTTAGACGGGGCAAGCACAGATTTATCGAAATTGATCCTAAATCCAAAATTGGAAAGTTCGTTCAAGATGAAATGTCTATCATTTTCAATGTTATCCGGATCGGCACCCACTATAAAATCGTCCACGTAGGAGACCATACGAATGTCGTTTTCTCTGAAATATCCTATAAGTGCCCTTACCACTTTGCAGAAATAGTATGGCGATATATTCGCTCCAAATGGTAGTACAGTCCACCTGTATACTACCTTTTTCCACCTAAAACAGAAATATTTTGCATCGCATTCCTGTATCGGTATGTGGAAAAAACCATTTTTAATGTCAAATGTTACCATATGATCTGTAGGCACAAGAGTTTGAATCACATCGTCTATGTCTTCATATCTAAATTTCGGGGCATTGCAATGATTGTTTATCACACGGAGATCAGTAACTAATCTATAGGAGTCCTTTTTTTGGCACCACATTGATAGGGGAAATGTACCCAACTTCTAAATCTAATGAATTGCACTTCTTAATACACTTCGCAGCGACAAGGTTTTGTATTTCCTTATCGATAAACTCGAATTGCTGTGTATTAAATTTTCTGTTAGCACAGTCAAATGGCTCTGGCTGCGAGAAGAGCATCCTCTGAATAGGTACTCCATTTTTTATCCAATCAACAACAGTTTTGTTTTTAATATTTTTCTCCCAATAGTGCAAGGAATGCGAAACACAGCCTGCGAACTCAGAATGCATTCTTCATCCTCGACCTAACTAGTTGTATCCTCATCGTTGCCATATCGCTGTCCTCTCTGGTTGAAGAAGGTCCCGTATCGCCCCCGACCATAAGAGCCATAATGTTGATTGCCTCTTTGTTGATATTGCTGGCCAGTATAGCTGAATCCGCCACGAAATCCTCTTCCACGACCCCTTGGTGTGGGACTGTCTGTCTGTCTGTCTGACATTCGAAATCTCCGCAGCAAGGCGGATGTTTTGTAAAGATCTATCGGTAAATGCAGAAGAATTATTCTCGAAAGCACGAAATAGTCTAGATGTTTGATCGTCAAATGTGGACTTGACCACTAAATTTGCGTACTCTGCTTGCAGAAAGTTTATCTGGGCACTGAAGATTGTGAACAAATACTGAAGATTCTGTCTTGAGACAGGTATGTTATCCTGGAAACCGCTTTCAGAGTCCGGATCTAGGGCTAGGTCCACATCCAAATTAGCAAGGAGTTTGAACCCTGTCTCTGCATAGCGTGCACACTTCGAGATTACCTTTAAAGCTGGCCTGCTTTCCTTCACAATTCTAATTGGCGAGTCATTAACCTTATATGTAGAAGGTATTTGAACTCTGTTATGAGCTTCTCGAACCTGATCGAAGTCTCTTTGGATACTTTGTCCAGATGACCCCTCCGCAGTGGGAGACGGTGATGATGTCACGGGAGGGGGACCGGCATGGCTAACACTTTCAGTTGTTTTTGTTTCTAGTCTTTCGATACGTTGGTTTACCTGTGTCAGTTGTTCAGTTAATGTTCTCAATTGTTGAGAAATATCTAGATCTATCACATTGTGATTATCTTTGCTCTCGTTTTCATCTGACAGTCCGTGTAAGCCAATTCTTCAACTTAAATTTGTAGACTAAGCCAAAACATGGCCTCCCGTTGAACTTGCAACTTGGAAAAGGGTTGCTCTAACACACTTCCTGTATGTTAGAGAGAAAGAAAAGTAGTTCCGACGTATTGCTTGACATCGATTACTCTAACTTGTAAGTAGGAATCTAGAATCTATGAATCTAGGCTTTTGATCTGTATTTAAAAGATGTTAACGGTGAAACAAAAACCTGTCACTGGAGGAGCAGTGTGGAATTAACAGCATTACTGTTTCGGGGTTGAGAGGGTTAAGCAGTAAGCTAAGCTTGGTGTTTTGGTAACTAGTGGGATTCCGACCAATGAAAGGAGAGAAATTAGATTTTATGTCCTTGAGCATTTGCGAGACGAAGGATCTCGGGGGGGGGGGTGGGTTGGGGCGGGGGGCGAAGGATCTCGGGGTGGGTGGGTGGGTGGGGGGTGTGGGGGGGGGACGAAGGATCTCGATGGGGGGGGGGTCCCTACCTGAGTGGAGAGGACGTAGACAGTGCAATCAAGATCGTACTTGACGCGAGAGCTAGTGGTAGAGAGAGATAGCTGTAGGTCTCTTTGTACCAGACCAAAGTGTATACGCAGCGCTATTTTGATTCTTCTCTCACTCCAGCCGTGGGCGAACGAATGGTATGTTCTTTGTCCAATCATAATAAGATCGACCCCGAGAGTCACCAGAAGTGTTAACCTGAACTGTAGAGCGTGCGTTCCAGGAGCTTTTGCCTGTGCAGAGCTACTTGTCATAGTATAAATACTATTTTAACTAGAATTAGTGTGTTAGAGTGTGAAAAGAATTTAGTAGATGTCCAGCTAGAGTTATGGTTACTTCAGTGTTCTCAGAATTGAGCTGTGCTTTGTAAACCTAGTGAATTGCAGGGGCCATTTACTGTACACCTTGATTGTGATGTCATAATTCTTACAGGTCCTTGGGTAGTGAGTCTAGTGACTTGCTGGTGACATTGAGATTGTAAAACTTATTCACTTAAATTAAACATGTATGTGGAGTCGTAATTATTATCAGAAAGTACGATCCTACCCTCTTGACATATGTTTTTTTATGCAGTCGAATTTGTAATACATTAATACGGCCCTTCAGGCCTGACCCAAAGTTATACTTGAGTTATTTGATTGTTTATTTGTGTGCTTGTCCGAGTGTGAGTTGGGCCCCTCTCGTGCAGTCGAGAGTTATATTCCGCAGGACCTAACTCAGCTCGTGACCCACGCCATGAAAAAAAAATGAGCTCAAGTACAATGAAGAGTTAGAGCAGTGATTTAATGTAACTCTTCTGGTAGTATCAGTAATTCAGTCAGGTTTGAATGAATAAGATGCATAACAAACTAATACTCTTTGTATATAAATACTAAAACAATAGAATGAATAACTAATACGATATGCCCAGGAAGTATGAAATGTATGCACGCAAGCTGCTTTACGTAATCGTGTATCTTAGAAGATCTGAGCTACCGAAAAGACATTATTTTGATCTTTAGTATTTGAATTCAAATCGTGTATGGTGGTGTTGTCAGGCGCTTGTCTTCTTTTTCGTGGGCTGGTATATAATACTTGAAAACTCAGGCAATTGTACACGGTTGGTCAAAGTGGTAAAGAAAACTTAAGAGCTTATTCTGGAATTTAAATGCTATAAGTTATCACTTATATTGCTTTCCATTGAAGGCGAGGAAGTTGAAACAATCGATCTATATGAATAGCTAGGAATAGAATAATGTTGGACTGACACCCTCAATCTTAATCTATACATAATTATAAGGAAATTAAGTAATTTTAATGTTGACAAAAATTTTATTCCCTGAAGTTAGCTAATAACCATTCAAAGCATTATCGTATTTTACATCGTGGCCTGGGGTTGAAATGCTATTGAACGATTTAAAGGTCTTAGTTTAATACAGTTATATTTCTTTCACGTGAGTATTACTCTTTAGAAACCGTTTTGTGTAGTTCTGTAAAGGGAGGTAGCAACAGTTGAAAATGTCCTAGAAAGAAAGACAAGCATTAACATTCGGGTTGTCGCCTCGTTTATGGCTGTGGAGTGGCCTCGCTTGATTGCATTTATCGGGATAGTATGAAGGCGGATCGTTAAAAGTGCGACCCGACTAAGAAAATTTCCATTGAAAACGTCCGCCCCTTGAAGGTTGGGAGTTGGGGGGGGGGGGGGGGGGGCTAAATTTCCAACTTCATTGTCAACCGGGGGACAGTGATTCGATGCTCAATAGGATATTTTTTTCTTTTCTTATAAAAGTTTTTTTATCAGCAATCAATCTGTTTTATGTGTGTTTTTCTTTATTCAACAACAGTAATAGGGAATGACTCCAGTCTGTTTGCATTTTGTCATTAATCAATACCGACACTTTCTGATAAAGGGGTGTTTATCCGCTGGTTTCGTGCTGTTTATTGTGGAAAAATTCCTTCACCAACATGTAGGGTCAGCAATAGCGTGGTGTTTAGCATCTTTGCCTGTCATTCGGGTGGCCGTGGTTCGAATCTCAATCTGTTTAGTTTTTTTTTAATCCAGCAACATAATAAATCCATTTTTTTTTCTTTAAAATTTTAGTCAACACCAACACTGGCAGACCAACCCAAGCCGATATTGTTGGCGGATAAACCTGAGCAGTATTCGCCGATAATATTGGCGGAAAATGGCTACCTAAGAACGATGTAACATAATCAGCAGTCTTCTTCTGATACTGGTCCATGCCTTTTTGAGATTGGTTGTCTGACTTTTTGCAAATGCAAGGAATGCATTGTGACTTTCTCCTCGAGCATCTTTCACAAATGATAACAAATTCCATGTCGTATTGAAACGTTATAAAACCAGAAACTTGAAACAAAAGCAGTCCAGCCAACTGACACTGTATTCTTTACGCTATTAAGTAGGTCACTAGGTCACTCTGTAGGTGTTTCTTGTAGGAGGATGTCTGCTCCTTTTTCATCTGCCATTTTCTTCATGTTCTTCTCTTCCTGTTCTTTTCTTGTTTCTTTCTTGTTGTTGTTGTTGTTGTTGTTGTTGTTGTTGTTGTTGTTGTTGACCTCGCTCTGGCTTTCCTGTCCCTCAAAAGGGCTCTCATTTGGCTTCAGCTGTATTTTCTTGTTTTTCTTTCTTGCTTCCTGGCTCTCAAAACGGCTCATCGTCTGGCTGCTTCCGTCTTTGGTTTTGTTTTGAGTTGGAACCAAAAATGGTGCTGAGGATAGTAAGACAGACTTCCCTATCATGGGGGGGAGGGGGTGTATTAGTTGGGAAGTCGTTACTATTATTATGTTTACGCCCCATGGCATGGGCGGCAAGTATGCTGGTTTTACTTTATGTATTTTATCTATTGGTTGTCGCCCCTGCTATAGGCAAGAGAGAAGAGTTTAATGTTTGTGTCCCTGCTCAATAAAGGGAGTGGATAATTTTTATGGGGATTCAGAAGTGGCCATGGCGGTGTGCTGATGCCGCTAGATATTAATTTTTTTATATAATTGAGTATTGTCTCGAGGTGTGTTCTGAAATGGCCATTGCGGGGTGCTGATAGGGCGGTGTATTTTTTGTTTTTAGTGGGTATTAACTCGGGGTGGGTTCTCAAGTGGCCATGGTAGTGTACTCATCGCGCTGGATGGGGGTGTGGACTGCGGGTAGAGACACGAATAGATTGGGTGGAGAAGAAGTGTGGCGGTGTGGGGAAACTTCTGGTTCGGGGCAGTGGAGTCCTAATTCATATTGGACGCGAGGCGGCCCTGTTTGCTGGCTAGATAGGTAAGAGAGGGCGTGGTTAATTCAGCCGGGGTGAGAGGGGGCCGATGGCAGATCGCACCCCGAGAGTGACGAGTAAAACCAGCTGTAAATCTGCTTAGACAGGGGCCCGCCATCTCCCAGGCCACGATGTAAGATAATGTATTAGTAATTGTAACAGGTGTTAGTGGTGGCGCCAAGCCGGTGGGAAATGGGCAATTTTGACTGAAAACCGGTCCCTTCCGGGTTTTCTATTATTGCATCGTATAAAAAAGAAGTTTAAAAACGGAATAAGATGAAATACAGCCATTTACACACTTTTAAAAGGATAGGAAGAAATGGAGGCTGCTGTACATGTGCTATTTTTCAGAATAAACATTTTTGAAACAGCAGTAGAAGGTTTTCCTCAAAGGACGCTGCTGTATAGGTGCCATTAGAAGAGGTTGGACTAAAAAGGAGGAACGGAACTCCTTGAATACCAAGGCAGACAAAAACTTGAAAGAATGTTGAAAGAGTTCAGGGCTAGAAGAAAGGATGGAAATCCTTATAAGGGAAGGCAGGTACGTTTTTATTTAAAGGACACGATTAATAAACAGTCTTAAATGTTTAGAAGCAGTGTATTGCCTCACAATCTAAATTTGGTGTATATGGAGGGCTTGACCTTCACCCCAGCCAACGAGAAGGCTCAATTTATTGCTACGCTTGCGGTCGACCAATCAGTGAAAAAGAAGCGAGGTGAAGATCCGCGGTGATCACGCACCTATTGCGTTTTACTATGGCAGTGCCAACAGTGTGGTGATATTGTATGCTTTTGTAGACGGGAATGAGATATCTCAGACCCGTTACCTTGACCTAGACATGTGGGCAACATATAAATAAAGGTCTCGATACCAAGTATTCTCTAAAACACGTGGTTTTGATGAGATGTTATTTAAGGCTAATTTTGAGGCCCAATGACATGATTCTTGAGATTTTTTCTTGACCCCCCCCCCCCCCTCACTAAACTGCATATTTCAGGGCTATAAACAATTGAAAGTGTAATATCGTTAGTAAAATATTATTTCTAAATGGATAAACTAACCCACAAGTACAAAACCCCGATCTCGATATTTTGAATCCCAATTGCTATTTCAGGACACCCTCACCTCTTCCTCCACCCTAAAGGTGCCCAGCACTAATTTCCAGGGAGTTCCATTTATTATCAGTCCTAACAAATGTAGGTACCGTAACTGATTTCTATTTTCTAGGGAAACATTTTTTTACTATCATCAAATAAATAACATGAATTAAGGAACAGAAATTGTATGGACTGAGGCTTTAGGGAACAAGGAAAGGTGGTGGTGGAAGGGGGCAGTTGGCTGTGTGACAGCCAACAGTTACATGACGCCTGACAGGTAGAGGAGGAGAGGGCTACAGTTCTTCAGTCTGCAAGGGCGGTGCTGTTCAATAGTAAAGGGGCAAATTTTCCAGAAAAGCTGAGGATAAGGACACGGTTTGGTGACGTTTCAAGATCGGCCTGGGGATTGCAGCTGTTACGGGCTGGACTGGGTGATAGTGCCCTCCAGTGTTACAGGGTGGGTATTAATGACTGCATTATAAATCGAGAGGTATTTCTTAATTACTCTTCCGTACCATGCCACAAACTAAGAACAATCTGAATAAGTTTCATAAACAGACCTGCAGGGCCACAAATTTAATTACCTTAAATTTCCTAACAATTTTGTCTAGATCTCTTACATACTAAAAGACAACATCAGCAGCATCAAATGAAAATTCAATAATATGTCACTAGAAGTCTCCTCTAGATTCCTATAAGATTAAGTTCATTCTGACTCACTAACAATTTAAGTATTAATTATCTATCTCTCAAATATAGTCTGCCTACTATCTATCGAGCAATATACTAATGTCTCTGGCGACAATGTCATCTCAGCTATATGTGCCTACCGCTTATAATAGATCAAGCTCGTCAATATAAACTGAAAAGAAAGAAAGGAAAAAAGAACAACAACAAGAAAGACCAAAGAGAGAGAGAATAAAGAACAGGGGGCCAACAGCACTATGCTGAGGCCCCCGAGAAACAAAAGAACTCATCCGGAATATAAACTGACGTAGTTAAGTCTATTGGATCTACTCTAGGATGGGCTGGCAATCCCCAGCCTCATCCAGACAAATCAATCCCAATTCACAGATGTGTATGCCAAACATTCATACTAGTTGCAAGTTAATATAATTCTTTGTCTTGCATTCTTGGGTAGCACTCCTAGCATATGCGGCAATCCTGTCCTATTGGATAAATCATGTTCAGCTCCTCGTTCATTGTTGAATCATCAACAGACAAACACTTACACTTGGTCCCTGGTAAGGAAAACCAGGGAACAGTAGACAACAGCAGTGGGCATATCTCATTCAAGCATATGGCTTCATCTCAATGCCTATAATGGACTAGACATAAATCAACAGTCTTATGATTCTTCTGGCAGAATCGTGCCGACGCCTGCACAGATTGGAATTTTCTGTATGGAGTAATGAACATAGGTATGGCTACGCTTTTATACTGTGCAGCCACCTGCAAATTACCGTCCAAATGCCTAGATTTGATTGGTGCATCCATGCGAGCTCAGCTCGCAGTATTAATAGATTCTACGTGGGAGTTGGTCACGGCCTTGTACTAAAAACAGACAAGGTCAAATTAAAATGTCAAAACCATTACTGAAATCTTTAAACCCTCGTGCTTTCTACATTTTATGTACGAATTTCTGAACGCGACTAAGCGTCTTAAACTATCTATCCTTATTCACCCCTTCTCTTCCCTTGTAAATGTTCATCAAAATCACGGGGTCGAGAATTGCACTGTCACCCCTAACTTATCCATTTATTCTATCTTGCCCCACTTTCTTTCCATCTCTAAGAAAAAGTGTTTCAAAAACAAACTGTTCACGAGAACAGTTCAAGGACAATTTACGCTGGTTATAATCAACGAGACCGTGCAAACTCAAGTCTTCGCAAGTCGTGACCCAGCACGACAATTATAACATTAACCTTGACATCCCCCACCCCAGTGGAAATTTTAAGAAAAATTTACACGATAGGATCGAAGAAACCACAAAGTTATTGTGGTGGGGGCTCAAGTACTACTGTAGAAAAGTCAGCCTTAATGCTTGAGAACAAAAAATCTAACTAAGAACGTGCATATTGGATGGACAAAAAGCATACAATTATTGATGCCACGTTCTATAGAATCTAGTCTATCGAAACATTCTCACTCCAAACAAACTTCTCACGAACATTTATAATAACAATGACTATGTCACTGTATACTGCTGAATTAAAGTATAACTACAATCAAACAATCAGGCCTTACTGAAGGAATAGGCTCATAATTATCTAGTCAACACACATAATTGCTGCTTATATACACATTCACACACAATATATTGTTAATTAAAATACTGTGGTATCCAATGGCAGCAGTAGCTCTGGTAGCTTGGTTTGCCATGTCTCCATCTCATTGACCCGCTGACAAGGGCGTCAGGTTTGTCAGAAGTTCAGGTCACAGTCCGGAATGACGCTGGTGGAAAGAGGATATTCACAAAAAAGGATTGTAAAACTGGTTCATAAAGTAATGAACAAGATAAATGTGAATCATTCCACCGTCTAGAATTGAGGGGGAAAAGTACCATCCAACCCCAATATAAGACAGACTCTGTAATAGAGTAATGAAATTGTGGGTCTGTCCTACAACGGATTTCCGTATAATGAAGCCGAAATAAAACGGCGAAAAGTTAATTAGCTTAACGTTTACATTTCAAACTCGCGTGGTGCTGCGTTAAATGCAACAATAGTATAGAACTTTCTCAATTTAATAATATGATTTAATTTATTTAATCTCCGTATCGAATCCGGTATAGATGAGATGGCACGAGGCGATAGCTAGTTAATTTAATGCGCTTTACGCAAGCCATGCACACGTCAAGTGTCACAGTCATCTCGGTATATAGTCATATCTGGCATTACGTTGGCTGGTCCACGGAACGGGGACAGCCTAAGACATAATCGGTTGTATAAAAAAAACAACTCTTCTCCACAACTTAAAACGCGACAACGCAGTGTCCTCTGTTACCACTGCAAAATCTCTCTCAACGCGACGAATCAGTGTACTCTGTTAGCACTGGAAAAACTCTCAAAACGCGAAAATTCCCTTACTTACCGGTCGGTCTTACACTGCCCGTCGGTCTTACACTGCCTGCGGCCTTACACTGCCCATAGGTCTTACACTGCATCTCCGCGTCTTACACTGCCAGCGGCCTTACACTGCCCTGAGGCCTTACACTGCCCTGTGGGGCTTACAATGCCTGTAAGAAGGTTCAACTCTCTCTCTCTCTCTCAATATACCACGTGTCTTTTATAATGACATTACCTCAATACTGATACGAACAAGTCCCATGAGACAATAAACTCTTTGCTCCTCGGGCGGCCGCTCAGCCGCACATAACACTAATATTCACCACATAACCCTACTCAAAAAAAAAGTCACCTCCCTAAGCAGCCTAGTACTGCCCTCTCGGGGGCTCGTCAATATAAAGACGAGATCGGTTATACATAACGCTTAATAAGCTCCATAGAACAGGCAGCATGCTAACTGCACGGGTTCCAACAATTCAATAAAAATCCTCACTCAAGCAGTGTTGCTACTGTACAACATAGGAGGATTAATTAAACCTCACTCCTTATTAACCCAGATTACACATGAACTCACTCACCGTGTCACAACACGTGAACGAATTCAGGTATGCAAGAAAAATTAAGTATAAACAAAAAAGGTAAATACGATATAACGAATGTATAAAAAAGAGGTACATTACAAACAAGACGCAAGACTTACAAGGAAGACGAACGATAACAGACCCTACAAGTCCTAACTTATGTTACAGAAAGTTTAAGAAAAAGACAGGAGAGACATCTTCCTAAAGAAATGTGAGGAAGCAAGAGAAACGTCACAATCTATACGAATAATGGATCCCTAATAGAACTATTCACAGTGAAGCAAATCCCCCCGAGTTATCAATAGCCACCAAGGCACTCCAATATCCTTCGTAATGGCAAAGAAGATATGCTATACTATGATCCCAACCAACCTACCGCTCTTAAACTAAACATATAGTAAAGGAAGAAAAAGCCTGGAAACACTGAGAGCGGAAAGCACCTCGCCCTCCTCAAAACTGACAATCAGATGGTTCACTTAACTTTCTTTTGAGGAATTCAGATCGTGATGTCCTCAAACCATAGCTCGTTCCAAGCCCAAAAAAAAATGTGTTTCTGTCACAGGTAGATCTCTAAGGTGAATGGTGTCCCTCGCCGGTGTCGTCGGGTCAATGGGATGATCAGCTCGTTATATGAAATTGAAAGAAAAAGTGATATTAATACAAATTGCCTATAATCTAAAGTAAAAAGGACCTGAAATCACAATGTTGTAACAGTACAATATGAAATAATGGAATAAAATGCAATAGATGGATCTAAGGGTAAATCTGTTAGTAGGTTTTAAGAATAATTTATCTCAATGGCATGGTGTTTATTAAGTTCTTTAGGGAGTCCCTCTCCAGTGTTACGGGCTGGACTGGGTGATAGTGCCCTCCAGTGTTACAGGGTGGGTATTAATGACTGCATTATAAATCGAGAGGTATTTCTTAATTACTCTTCCGTACCATGCCACAAACTAAGAACAATCTGAATAAGTTTCATAAACAGACCTGCAGGGCCACAAATTTAATTACCTTAAATTTCCTAACAATTTTGTCTAGATCTCTTACATACTAAAAGACAACATCAGCAGCATCAAATGAAAATTCAATAATATGTCACTAGAAGTCTCCTCTAGATTCCTATAAGATTAAGTTCATTCTGACTCACTAACAATTTAAGTATTAATTATCTATCTCTCAAATATAGTCTGCCTACTATCTATCGAGCAATATACTAATGTCTCTGGCGACAATGTCATCTCAGCTATATGTGCCTACCGCTTATAATAGATCAAGCTCGTCAATATAAACTGAAAAGAAAGAAAGGAAAAAAGAACAACAACAAGAAAGACCAAAGAGAGAGAGAATAAAGAACAGGGGGCCAACAGCACTATGCTGAGGCCCCCGAGAAACAAAAGAACTCATCCGGAATATAAACTGACGTAGTTAAGTCTATTGGATCTACTCTAGGATGGGCTGGCAATCCCCAGCCTCATCCAGACAAATCAATCCCAATTCACAGATGTGTATGCCAAACATTCATACTAGTTGCAAGTTAATATAATTCTTTGTCTTGCATTCTTGGGTAGCACTCCTAGCATATGCGGCAATCCTGTCCTATTGGATAAATCATGTTCAGCTCCTCGTTCATTGTTGAATCATCAACAGACAAACACTTACACTTGGTCCCTGGTAAGGAAAACCAGGGAACAGTAGACAACAGCAGTGGGCATATCTCATTCAAGCATATGGCTTCATCTCAATGCCTATAATGGACTAGACATAAATCAACAGTCTTATGATTCTTCTGGCAGAATCGTGCCGACGCCTGCACAGATTGGAATTTTCTGTATGGAGTAATGAACATAGGTATGGCTACGCTTTTATACTGTGCAGCCACCTGCAAATTACCGTCCAAATGCCTAGATTTGATTGGTGCATCCATGCGAGCTCAGCTCGCAGTATTAATAGATTCTACGTGGGAGTTGGTCACGGCCTTGTACTAAAAACAGACAAGGTCAAATTAAAATGTCAAAACCATTACTGAAATCTTTAAACCCTCGTGCTTTCTACATTTTATGTACGAATTTCTGAACGCGACTAAGCGTCTTAAACTATCTATCCTTATTCACCCCTTCTCTTCCCTTGTAAATGTTCATCAAAATCACGGGGTCGAGAATTGCACTGTCACCCCTAACTTATCCATTTATTCTATCTTGCCCCACTTTCTTTCCATCTCTAAGAAAAAGTGTTTCAAAAACAAACTGTTCACGAGAACAGTTCAAGGACAATTTACGCTGGTTATAATCAACGAGACCGTGCAAACTCAAGTCTTCGCAAGTCGTGACCCAGCACGACAATTATAACATTAACCTTGACATCCCCCACCCCAGTGGAAATTTTAAGAAAAATTTACACGATAGGATCGAAGAAACCACAAAGTTATTGTGGTGGGGGCTCAAGTACTACTGTAGAAAAGTCAGCCTTAATGCTTGAGAACAAAAAATCTAACTAAGAACGTGCATATTGGATGGACAAAAAGCATACAATTATTGATGCCACGTTCTATAGAATCTAGTCTATCGAAACATTCTCACTCCAAACAAACTTCTCACGAACATTTATAATAACAATGACTATGTCACTGTATACTGCTGAATTAAAGTATAACTACAATCAAACAATCAGGCCTTACTGAAGGAATAGGCTCATAATTATCTAGTCAACACACATAATTGCTGCTTATATACACATTCACACACAATATATTGTTAATTAAAATACTGTGGTATCCAATGGCAGCAGTAGCTCTGGTAGCTTGGTTTGCCATGTCTCCATCTCATTGACCCGCTGACAAGGGCGTCAGGTTTGTCAGAAGTTCAGGTCACAGTCCGGAATGACGCTGGTGGAAAGAGGATATTCACAAAAAAGGATTGTAAAACTGGTTCATAAAGTAATGAACAAGATAAATGTGAATCATTCCACCGTCTAGAATTGAGGGGGAAAAGTACCATCCAACCCCAATATAAGACAGACTCTGTAATAGAGTAATGAAATTGTGGGTCTGTCCTACAACGGATTTCCGTATAATGAAGCCGAAATAAAACGGCGAAAAGTTAATTAGCTTAACGTTTACATTTCAAACTCGCGTGGTGCTGCGTTAAATGCAACAATAGTATAGAACTTTCTCAATTTAATAATATGATTTAATTTATTTAATCTCCGTATCGAATCCGGTATAGATGAGATGGCACGAGGCGATAGCTAGTCAATTTAATGCGCTTTACGCAAGCCATGCACACGTCAACTGTCACAGTCATCTCGGTATATAGTCATATCTGGCATTACGTTGGCTGGTCCACGGAACGCGGACAGCCTAAGACATAATCGGTTGTATAAAAAAAACAACTCTTCTCCACAACTTAAAACGCGACAACGCAGTGTCCTCTGTTACCACTGCAACATCTCTCTCAACGCGACGAATCAGTGTACTCTGTTAGCACTGGAAAAACTCTCAAAACGCGAAAATTCCCTTACTTACCGGTCGGTCTTACACTGCCCGTCGGTCTTACACTGCCTGCGGCCTTACACTGCCCATAGGTCTTACACTGCATCTCCGCGTCTTACACTGCCAGCGGCCTTACACTGCCCTGAGGCCTTACACTGCCCTGTGGGGCTTACAATGCCTGTAAGAAGGTTCAACTCTCTCTCTCTCTCTCAATATACCACGTGTCTTTTATAATGACATTACCTCAATACTGATACGAACAAGTCCCATGAGACAATAAACTCTTTGCTCCTCGGGCGGCCGCTCAGCCGAACATAACACCAATATTCACCACATAACCCTACTCAAAAAAAAAGTCACCTCCCTAAGCAGCCTAGTACTGCCCTCTCGGGGGCTCGTCAATATAAAGACGAGATCGGTTATACACAACGCTTAATAAGCTCCATAGAACAGGCAGCATGCTAACTGCACGGGTTCCAACAATTCAATAAAAATCCTCACTCAAGCAGTGTTGCTACTGTACAACATAGGAGGATTAATTAAACCTCACTCCTTATTAACCCAGATTACACATGAACTCACTCACCGTGTCACAACACGTGAACGAATTCAGGTATGCAAGAAAAATTAAGTATAAACAAAAAAGGTAAATACGATATAACGAATGTATAAAAAAGAGGTACATTACAAACAAGACGCAAGACTTACAAGGAAGACGAACGATAACAGACCCTACAAGTCCTAACTTATGTTACAGAAAGTTTAAGAAAAAGACAGGAGAGACATCTTCCTAAAGAAATGTGAGGAAGCAAGAGAAACGTCACAATCTATACGAATAATGGATCCCTAATAGAACTATTCACAGTGAAGCAAATCCCCCCGAGTTATCAATAGCCACCAAGGCACTCCAATATCCTTTGTAATGGCAAAGAAGATATGCTATACTATGATCCCAACCAACCTCCCGCTCTTAAACTAAACATATAGTAAAGGAAGAAAAAGCCTGGAAACACTGAGAGCGGAAAGCACCTCGCCCTCCTCAAAACTGACAATCAGATGGTTCACTTAACTTTCTTTTGAGGAATTCAGATCGTGATGTCCTCAAACCATAGCTCGTTCCAAGCCCAAAAAAAAATGTGTTTCTGTCACAGGTAGATCTCTAAGGTGAATGGTGTCCCTCGCCGGTGTCGTCGGGTCAATGGGATGATCAGCTCGTTATATGAAATTGAAAGAAAAAGTGATATTAATACAAATTGCCTATAATCTAAAGTAAAAAGGACCTGAAATCACAATGTTATAACAGTACAATATGAAATAATGGAATAAAATGCAATAGATGGATCTAAGGGTAAATCTGTTAGTAGGTTTTAAGAATAATTTATCTCAATGGCATGGTGTTTATTAAGTTCTTTAGGGGGTCCCTCTCCAGTGTTACGGGCTGGACTGGGTGATAGTGCCCTCCAGTGTTACAGGGTGGGTATTAATGACTGCATTATAAATCGAGAGGTATTTCTTAATTACTCTTCCGTACCATGCGACAAACTAAGAACAATCTGAATAAGTTTCATAAACAGACCTGCAGGGCCACAAATTTAATTACCTTAAATTTCCTAACAATTTTGTCTAGATCTCTTACATACTAAAAGACAACATCAGCAGCATCAAATGAAAATTCAATAATATGTCACTAGAAGTCTCCTCTAGATTCCTATAAGATTAAGTTCATTCTGACTCACTAACAATTTAAGTATTAATTATCTATCTCTCAAATATAGTCTGCCTACTATCTATCGAGCAATATACTAATGTCTCTGGCGACAATGTCATCTCAGCTATATGTGCCTACCGCTTATAATAGATCAAGCTCGTCAATATAAACTGACGTAGTTAAGTCTATTGGATCTACTCTAGGATGGGCTGGCAATCCCCAGCCTCATCCAGACAAATCAATCCCAATTCACAGATGTGTATGCCAAACATTCATACTAGTTGCAAGTTAATATAATTCTTTGTCTTGCATTCTTGGGTAGCACTCCTAGCATATGCGGCAATCCTGTCCTATTGGATAAATCATGTTCAGCTCCTCGTTCATTGTTGAATCATCAACAGACAAACACTTACACTTGGTCCCTGGTAAGGAAAACCAGGGAACAGTAGACAACAGCAGTGGGCATATCTCATTCAAGCATATGGCTTCATCTCAATGCCTATAATGGACTAGACATAAATCAACAGTCTTATGATTCTTCTGGCAGAATCGTGCCGACGCCTGCACAGATTGGAATTTTCTGTATGGAGTAATGAACATAGGTATGGCTACGCTTTTATACTGTGCAGCCACCTGCAAATTACCGTCCAAATGCCTAGATTTGATTGGTGCATCCATGCGAGCTCAGCTCGCAGTATTAATAGATTCTACGTGGGAGTTGGTCACGGCCTTGTACTAAAAACAGACAAGGTCAAATTAAAATGTCAAAACCATTACTGAAATCTTTAAACCCTCGTGCTTTCTACATTTTATGTACGAATTTCTGAACGCGACTAAGCGTCTTAAACTATCTATCCTTATTCACCCCTTCTCTTCCCTTGTAAATGTTCATCAAAATCACGGGGTCGAGAATTGCACTGTCACCCCTAACTTATCCATTTATTCTATCTTGCCCCACTTTCTTTCCATCTCTAAGAAAAAGTGTTTCAAAAACAAACTGTTCACGAGAACAGTTCAAGGACAATTTACGCTGGTTATAATCAACGAGACCGTGCAAACTCAAGTCTTCGCAAGTCGTGACCCAGCACGACAATTATAACATTAACCTTGACAGCAGCATGTTTGATGACTTGTCCAGGTGTTGACTTTGTGTGTTATTCTACCGTGTTACGGGGAAAGACCATTCACTTTATAATATGAACTGTGCTCCATCTTTCTGTCTGAATTATCATTTTGTGTACTTTTCTTTCAATCTGTAGCCCTTCATAGAGACTAGAGACGTGGACGGGGGTGGTGGTGGTTGTGTGTGTGTGGGGGGGGGGGGGCTGAATTGAGCATTTAAGGACGCAGATAAAGAGTGCGTTTGAGAGCTTTCCTACCTACGTCGTGTTTGGAACAGAGACGTTTCAAAACTGACATGATTTTTGTTGATCAAAACACTGGCAACAAATACTAGCCTTCAAAACACAGTCCCCCATGCCCCGAGGTTATCAAAGTGAACATACCAAGAGATCACTCTATTTTATACATTTTTACAATTTTTAAAAAGGGGAGCGTTGTATTTTACATAGAACACTATAGATTAACAGTCAATATAGCTCAGTATTTTCTCTATATTTAGCTTTGTAATTATACCACGCACTGTAAACATTTTGTGACAATAAATTTATTGATTTAGACGTTATCGGGAGTTCAACGAACCCCATTACTGCCGTGATATTCGATGTTCTTAAAAGGCATTAAAAGCCGTATTTATCATATTTAGAGGCTGATTTGAGACCTGGTATTTTCAAAAAATGTAGAAAAATAGTTGAACTTTAAGAATCGACCAAAATAAAATAAAAATCGTCAAAAAATGCGGTATTTGTGTTTCGTCGCGATTTTCTCCCATTGGTCCAGTGCGACTTCGGTTGAGGTTTTTGGGGCTCGTTCACATTTCAACTGGACTTACCGATATATGGTAATAAAATAATACGTAATAACTAGACAAAAAGCCAGCAGTTTTGTAAGCTTAGTGCAATGAAAAATGAATAGTTCATACAGTAAAATACTTTATGGTGCCATGTTTAGTTTAGCGTAACCTGTTTTGAAATGTGTACAAATCAAAAATTAAAATGCATGATGACTTTAGTCTGTGCATCATATAACGAGAAAAATCATATTTAAAAGTAGATCCGCATTATAAACTAAATGGAACGTGTGCTTGTTAAAGGAATATGAGGTTTAATTTTAATTGGGGAGGCTCTGTCTGATCTGACAAATCGTTTCTCCTCGGTTACACCGTCAAACGATTGCGAACAAAAAGGCGTGGGGGCTTCGAAATCTCACCATTTACATGGTTTCTCTTCTTAGGTAGTTATCATCGTCAAAAAAGTTGTATTTGGGTTGCCGTTTGTTTTAATTTGTTCCTCCTCCCCCCCCCCTTGTTTTTTAATGTTCAGGTCATACAGTCACCTTGAATTAAAGGTTCAATACCAAGTATTTTGTGGTCGCTGCTCTCTTTTCACATTTTTAAAAAATTTGTTCTTTTAAAACTTTTGGAAAGTAGTGCTTTTAATCAATACATGAAAGTTAAACAATGAATAAAAAAGAAAAAAAGCAAAGGATGCCAGAATAAAACCAATTGCAAAGGACGACAGAAGAATAACAGGGAGAAAAAGAGAAGGAGAACGAAAGCAAGAAGGAAGAAGAGAATAAATCAAGCATGTCATTATCCCTTTATTATGCATTATGACTTAGTACTGGAATTTCCCAAACAACACATTAACTTATCATGCCCCATCCCCCTTTCAAGAGTACATTCTTTTTTGTCCAAATGGACACTTGATCTAAGTACAGCTCAGTTCCTCTAGCCACGGCCCATAACTACTTTGGGCATTCACCAGAAATGCAGAAAACTGCCTCACACGTAAAGAAAATCAGAACTTGGCTGAGCTGCTTAATTGCACATGAAAATTTTCTGAATTAAAGAATTTTAACAGTGTATCAAAGACATCTTTCCATATAAGCTTCAAAAATAGTTCAACCACATGAAAATAAATAAGACAATGCCCCAGTTACATCTTATGACAACAGTGAAAAAGGGTTTTCCTATGACAGATCAATGCAGTTCTAGGTCTAAAGATGCATTCCTCTTGTTTGTCAAAGAAAAAGTGCTAATAGATATCGGTGTGATGTGTGGTACAGTTACTTTAACTTGCCATTTGAATTATTTCATGGAAGCTACCTGCACAAAACCTGCCTCCATACAAACTCAGTCATGCTATTCCACTGGCATGGAAGTCAGCAGAATACATAGATAATATCTAATAGTAAACTCGATTTAGGAATAATTTTGATGCCAACTGGCAAACTAACAATGTGATGTACTAGAGGAAAGAATTAAACATACTTCAGTCACACCGTGAAACTGTACAGAATGCTATACTTGAAAAGTATAATTGAATAAATATTAATCATCTAATTAAACTCTTGAAACACTGTATTTCCCCAAGCCCAGGGGGAAAACAAATTCCTCCCACGGGTTCATAGAATATTTGGGGGAAGCATTTAGAAGCCTAGCTAAATGATATTAGTAAATAGAAGCAACTTACACTACAACAACCTGTCTGCTCATCCCCATGACTTGCTGGTGGCGTTTCAATTAAAACACTTCTATCCGCCATTGTTTCCCGGAGTTTTCGGAAGACTGACAAATGGTGAGACAGGATCTGTTTTTGTCACTCTCACTGGAAATCAAGTGCAAACACTTTCAATCTCTTAGAGCAAATGAAAGCATGATGTGCTTATATATATATATATAAATCATTTCGTAATTGCTATATATAGCAATAGAGTGATAATCATGCTTGAATTAGTCACACCCCCATTAAAATTTGCAATCTATAAATGCCAATAAAAATGTTGAATGTCCCTGATGAAGATTTGATATAAGACCCTTTAAGTGGCAATGCGCATGTTTTGTTGTTTGTTTGTTTCTTTCACTTGCTTTCACGGCCTTTATATAAAACCCACAGTAGCAAACGTTTAATTCAATTCACTACCATAACTGAAAAGCATAGGCGCTACCCAGCGCCCCCCCCTCCCCACCTGTGCTTTTCATACGCCGAGGGCAAGCCCCCCCCCCCATCCCCCTTCAAGAGTACATACTGTATGGGTATATCTCTAAATGGCAAAAAGGAAAGGCCTCACGTAAACTTTTCAAAGGAAAACAGTTGGAGGTGAAATGATTTTGCAAAAAAAAAAAAGAGAAAATAATCAGGAATTGAGAAAACAGACGAACTTTGTGTGAGTATCGTCCAAATGTCTCTTGTGACGTGTATGAGATATTAAATTTGAAGTTTGTTTTGGATAAGACTAACCTAAATACCCGGGGCAGGGATACGCCTGGTGCTTGTTACCGCACGTTTTCTATTTATTATGTATTTATTTACACGGTTTTAATTTCATCTTGTAATAGTAATATATCGAGCCGAGGGTTCCGCCTGTGCCAAACGGTGCCACAGTTTCCAAAGCAAGTCTAGCTTTATGATGTTTACGTCACCCAATGGAATGCCTTTCCGCACAGTCGTAGGCTACTTGATTCAAAAATTCAATGTGCTGTGGATCAATATGGCCTTAATGAAAACGACCGTAGTATACAAAATACCCTTCGCCATCTCCACTAATTTGAGTGGTAAAACCAGGAAAACCACGTAACTCGACTTCGATTTGGCGTTTCTATTATTGTCACTTCTGGAAAACACAATGTCATCAATTGCATTTTAATAATATGAAATATAAAAAGTGGAATGTTCTGTACCATGGACATGATATTCAACGCTTCGCTAGTTGTTCTTTTGTTTGTCTCAAAAAGTGGCACTATTTTCAGAGCCAGACGTTCACAGAGTTGGCACAGAGTTTTTTTTTTTTTTTTTGAAAGTGACAACGCTTGGCTGATTGGGCACAAAACATCTTTTTGTTGTTGAAATGCCTCGTGATATTATATCACATGCCTCGGTGCTGACATAACGACTTTAGTTAGACTTAGACTAAAATAGAATATTTCACCTTTATGTGCTTTTCCAAATCTAAAAAAAAAGTGGAAAACGAAAACAGGTCATTATGTCAGCTTTTGAAATAAGCGAATAAACGTTTGTGTGTGTGTGTGTGTGTGTGTGTGCGTGCATGCGTGCGCACGTGTATGCGTGAATACGTTTGTGTGATTTGTTAGATGCAGACTGAATGGGAGGATTGAAACATGATTTGAAGAACATGAAGCAGATCTATGCATTTTTGTTTTTTTGCCAAAGTCTTATTTTGGCGATTATGTTAGTTATGTACCATTTTTGGGAAATTGGCAACAACTTAGTATTTCCTCCCACACATGTCAATGTACACACATAGTCATAACAGTTCTACACTGACTAATGACTAAATTAATTTGTCATTTCAAGAAAAGGAGAAAGAAAGCAAGACACTTTTACATTCATGGTGTTGTAGGGTTTCCATTGCAATTATCTTTCATGCGACAGCGAATGATGTATATTAGATGAAGTGCGTCATCATTGCCTTTCTCAACCTGAATCAGGGTATAGGCCACCAACAAACACTTTCCATCCCTCTCTATCATGGGCCAGCCTCTTTACATTATTCCAAGTCTTTCCGCTTCGTTGCACATCATTTTCTCTGGCTCTTCTCCACGTTCCGCGCGGCCTTCCTCTTGATCTCTTGCCCTGGGGATTCCAATCCAATACCTTCTTTGTGATGCTGATTCCTGGCCTCCTGAGAGTGTGGCCGATCCATCTCCATCGCCTCCTACCGATTTCCTCTCTGACTGGGCTCTGTCTTGTTCTTTTCCATACAATTTCATTGCTGACCTTGTCTGTCCATCTGATCTTATGTAGCTTCCTCAAACATCTGTTGATGAAAACTTGGATTCTCTTTATGCAGGCCTGGGACGCATTCCAAGTCTCACATCCATACAACAGGACTGACTTCACGTTCGAGTTGAATATCCTCAGCTTTGTTTTTAGAGATATATCCTTGGTTCTCCAAATCTTGCTTAAGGACGTGAAAGCTGCCTGTGCCTTTCCAATTCGTGCTTTGACTTCTGCCTCCGTTCCTCCCTTATTGTCAATGATACTACCAAGATAGCAGAAGAACTCTACATCTTCCAGTGGTTGATCTCCTACTCTGACTTGTTCGCTTGGGGGTGCAACAATTTTTAGGACCTTCGACTTCGCAGGATGTATCCTCAATCCAATAGATTCTGAAATTTTGTTTAGAGCTGTAGTCTTTGCTTGCATCTGGTCGTGTGTGTGCGACAATAGTGCCAAGTCATCTGCAAAATCTAGATCGTCCAGCTGTGTCCATGGGGTCCATTGTATGCCATTTCTTCCTCCACTGGTGGTTTCTTTCATAAGCCAATCAATCACCAGGACAAACAGAAATGGGGACAGCAAACAACCCTGCCTAACACCAGTCTTGATATCAAAGCTGTCAGTAAGCTCGCCATCGTGTACGACTCTGCAACTTGTCCCCTCGTACATGCTCTTGATAAGGTTCACCATCTTCTCTGGGATTCCATAATGTCTCAATATTCTCCACAGTGTTTCTCTATCGATGCTATCAAAGGCCTTCTCGTAGTCAAGGAAGTTCACTACCAGTTGGGAGTTCCACTCTAGCGACTGCTCTACTATGATTCTCAGCGTGGCGATCTGGTCGGTGGTTGATCGATTACTCCTGAAACCAGCTTGCTCCTCACGAAGTTTTGGGTCTGTTGCATTCTGTATTCGCTTGAGAATAATCCGATTGAAAACCTTTCCTGGGATGGAGAGAAGTGTGATTCCTCTGTAGTTACTACAATTGCTGAGGTCCCTTTTTTTTGGAAGCTTCACGAGGTGTCCTTCCTTCCAGTCCTTTGGAAACTTGCCTCCGATCCAAATCCTCGAGAATAGTGAGTGCAGACCCTATGCAGCCCCAGCAGCATCTGCCTTTAGCGCCTCTGGTGGGATCTGATCTGGTCCAGCTGCCTTGCCTCGATTTAACTGCTTTATGGCATCATTAGTCTCTGCTTTATGGCATCATTAATCTCTGCTTTAGTCGGAGGGTCGCAACTGATCGGTAAATCATTTCTTGCGGGTAGAATGTCGGGTGGGTTACTTGGTGGAGGTCTGTTCAAGAGGCTGTTAAAATGTTCTATCCATCTTTTTGCCTGAGCTTCCTAGATGAAGTGCGTGGTTGACATTGATACAGACAGATAAGTAAAATGTGTGGAATATAGTTGACTTACTAATACTAACACGTATAAAAAGTATATTAATGTTATAGTGTATCAAATTTACGATTTCAAAGAAATATAAATACATAAGGTGTTTAATGAACTTGACTTACAATGGTAATTTAACGTGGTATACTCTGTTTCATACAATTGACGTACGAATAAAACCATGTATAATGTTTGTGACCTGACTAATACCAACAGTTAAAATGTACAATTAGATAAGATATAAGATAAAATAAGATAAATTTTATTCGTCCTTGTACAAGGAAATGTGTTTTGATCATTGAATAAATGGCATTGCAATTACAGAAACAGAAATTATGATATATAGCGCGCGTGCACACGCACACACATACATACACACACACACTCACACAAACACACATTATATATAATAATAGTAGTTCGTCCATCAGGTATGATGATGACCTTAACAACACCAGAGGAATAAAGAACAGAAATTGTTGAGAATTTCAACACATGGACAATAAAGAGAACTAAAGGACACAGAGGACAGAATGGAAAGACTATTTTTCATGACTTATGGCTTCTCATGTGACTGATAAGTCCTATTTTTGCCCTGCAGACCCTTCCGCATAAATGACAAGAGTGCTCCGTTGGTTCAGTACCACTGGGCCTTTTCTTGCGCCGTTCTCTTTTTTTGATAGCCTGCTGTACTCTGTCAGCTTCCCATGCTTTGCTGCCTCTGGTAAGGGCCGCCCTCCAATTTGCACGATCAAGCGAGAGCTTTTCCCACTCACTCACATCAATGGCAAAGGCCTTCAGTGATTGCTTGAGAGTGTCTTTGTAACGTCTCTTTGGGGCCCCAACATTCCTCGTTCCATTGGAGAGCTCAGAGAAGAAGATTTGCTTAGGGAGTCTGGAGTCGGGCATTCTGACAACATGTCCTGCCCAACGTAGCTGAATTTTTTTCAGGTGGCAGAAGATGCTCAATTCCTTGGCACGATTGAGGACCTCAGTGTCTGGAATTTTATCCTGCCATTTGATCCTTAGGATCTTTCTAAGGCAGGCCAGATGAAAGTGATTTAGCTTTCTGGCATGCGATTGGTACACAGTCCAGGTTTCAGCCCCATAGAGTAGGGTGGGAAGGACCACAGCATTGTACACTTTCAGCTTAGTGTCAGTGCGAATGCCGGCAACATCCCATACTCTCTTTCGAAGCCTGCCAAATGCAGCGCTGGCTTTGCTGATTCTTGAGAGAATTTCAGTATCAACACGAGCCGCGGAAGATAGTGTACTGCCAAGATAGGTGAAGTTCTCCGACACCTTCAGGAGACTGTCATGGACTTTGATATTTGGGGTCACAGGATACTTGTCGTCTGGAGTAGGCTGATGGAGCACTTCCGTCTTCTTTGTGCTTATTGTGAGGCCAAAGTTGTCACAGGCACTAGAGAACTTATCAACACAGTTTTGCATGCTATCCTCATCATGTGCCAGAAGTGCACAATCATCAGCAAATAGTAGGTCACAGACTTGAGTACTTTTGGTTTTGGTTTTTGCCTGAAGTCTCCTCAGGTTGAATAGACTGCCATCAGTTCGGTACTTGATGCTTACCCCTTGAGGAGGAGAGCTAAAGGCTTCTTGTAGCATTGCAGAGAACATGAGGCTGAACAGAGTTGGGGCTAAGACACAACCCTGTTTTACCCCATTTGTGACAGCAAAGGGCTCTGAAACACTGCCGTTGCTTTTGACTGCAGCTTGCATGCCATCATGAAACTGGCGCACTATTGTGATGAATTCGGGTGGACACCCAAACTTCGCCAAGATTTTCCAGAGGCCTTCACGACACACTGTGTCAAATGCTTTTGTGAGGTCAACAAATGTGATATACAGCGCTCTATTTTGTTCCATGCATTTTTCCTGAATCTGTCTGGCAGCAAAAATCATATCCGCCGTTCCCCTCTCTTTACGAAAGCCACATTGGCTCTCGGAAAGCAAGTCATTTGACGAGAGGTGATCAAGAAGGCGATTCAGAAGCATTCTTGCCAATATTTTGCCAGCAATTGAAAGTAGAGAGATTCCCCGATGGTTGTCACAGACTTGGCTGTCCCCTTTGTTTTTGTACAGATGGATGATTGAAGCATCTTTGAAGTCCTGTGGCAGCTTCCCTGCTTTCAACATATGATTGAACAACTCGGCCAACCTTTCAATAAGCTTTTCTCCACCGAAGGCATACACCTCAGCAGGAATTGAATCCACGCCTGGTGATTTGTTAAAGGACATCTGATTTGTGGCAGTTCGGGTCTCATTTGCTGTGAATGGCTTGGCAAGAGCTGCATTAATAGGAGTCTGAGGGAGGCGGTCAATGGACTCAGTATTTATATTTCCTAGCACTACCGAGTTCATCGGCATAGCCCCTTTATTATGGAAAATACTTTGAATCATAAATTGCTCCAGTACGCAGATGACGTAACATTGATGTTAAACCATACTGATGACTTCAGAGAAGCTCTCAGAGACATCGGATCATTTATAGAATTTATGGGGTTGAAATCAAATAAGAACAATTGTAAAGGGATGGAAATAGGAGACGGGAATATGAGAACTTGTGATGTCAAGAGTCGATAGTGATTAAAATGTCATGCAGGGTACTCATAAACGCGCCGAGAATCTAACTGGTGACCTCGAACGGTCCACGTGAAACTGTTTCTTTTGAATAGGAAATTACAAGTTGAAGAATTAGAATCACGCTTTAAGTTTTGCTGTCCGTGATTCAGAGTAGTGAAGGAGGGGTGAGATAAGGTATTAATTACCGACATTGTTCTGTCTGGTGGGACATGACCAGAAAAGTTTTGCAGAATTAACATACTGAGTTGGGGGTGATTAGCCAATGACTTTATTGAGTGATTGGGCTGCGGAGCGATCTCACCGGGAATCGAGACCAGTAGGCTATATAAGGCGGTGCAGAGGTCAAGATTAGTGGAGTACAGATGAGAAGATTGCGTCCTTCATGTGAAGTATCCCAGCTTGACGCTAGAGCCAGAACTAAGCGACACGAAGACAGGCAGTCCACATGTCATCGGGCTAGCCGAGAGAGCCGACAAAAAGAAGAGCTCTAAAGAAGGTCTGGGCGGACGGACCAATGAGTCCACACTGCGATTTCCTGATTTCACACTCACATCCCAGCGGGTGTGTCAATGGTAATGATCCGCAGCTGTCTGATTGCTAATTCGGAGAGAGAGAGTAAGAATCCACAGCTATGAACTCGATGGACGAGCTGATATAAAGTTGTAGGGAAATATCAGCATTGTACCCGCAAGAATTGCTATTAGCTTGTGGCGGGTCACGGCAGAAACATGTTGAGATTAAGATGGCATACTGGTTGATTGAGTGTCATTTATAGAAGTTGTTTAATTACTTACAAAGCAGAAATCGTGCTTCTGTAAGTTTGATAATATAATTTCTGGAGAGTTCGCCTGGTAACTGGCCAGTGATGACTCCGTTGTTACCATAATTGCAATTAAGTTAAGATAATGAAAGATAGTTACATCTAGTGGTAGTTAGGATAAGTTAGTAATTGGATTTTTTGCTTTGAACATACCTCTATTGTGATTTTTTTGGTATATTTTATATAATAATACTACGGCCCGGCCGGCCTGACAAACGTATACTTTCGTTTATCTAGTAATTTCTTGTGAGTTTGAGTATATTAGTCCGAATGTGAGTTAGCTGCCTCTCGTGCAGTCAAGTTAGATCCCCAAATACCTGACTCAGCTTGTGTCAAGTGATATGGGAATTTTGTGGCTCAACAAGGGAGATAACATGGATATACTGCTCATCTACTTCAATGCTGATGAAGAAATATCTGTGTGGAAGAGAATTGGAATGAAAGGGTAAGGGAAATTGAAGAAATCAACCAAAGATGGAAAAGACGCAATTTATCAGGTTATGGTAAAGTAACTGTGGTAAAGAGTCTTTTACTATCACAGTTAAGCTATATAGTACAATCCGTAAGTCTGCCACAAAACATACCACAAGAAATAATTATACTCTAAGATATTTAAATTCATGTGGCAGAAAAAATATACAAATAAGAAAGCATTTGAGAAGGTAGAAAGAACTGTAATTTGCAAAGAATTGTCTGAAGGAGGATTGGGTATGATTAGTATAAAAGACCAACAGAAAATATTCCTAGTGAAGAGGATGAAATGGCTGACATCGAAAGGTAATAGGACGGATGAAAGCCACATACACACTCCTGAACATTTCTTCTCACAGTTTGGCGGTAGCAAATACATTGTAGAAAGTAATTTCAGCCTTAAACATAAGGCAAAAATAAACACTATCACATCTTTGTTCTGGCGAACTGTAGCCAGTGCCTGGATAGAAGCAAAGGACACAATGCCTTCACAGAAAACCGGAGAACCCTTTTAAGCAGTGTCACAAGGAACATGATTAAGGAAGCAAATAGAGCTCGTAAGCTTCCTGAATATATTGAATGTTTCTTTGCCAAAACTAATAAACAAATAAGAAATAGATATCTAAACAGTAGAGAAGGCATTCGTTGTGGAGTCGGCTTCTGGAAAAGAAAGCTTGATATCGATGTAACAAAATATCTTATGGTAGCAAAAAATTCATCTAGGGAAAGTAGACTTAGGCTTCTTCACTTTAAATTAATCCATAATATCTACCCTACCAATATTTTACTTACAAGAATAGGAATAAAATCATCAGAAAATTGTGCTTATTGTAATGAAAGAGACTACATAGAGCATTTCTTCTTTTACTGTAAGAAAATCAGGGGATTTTGGAATCATATAGCCAATGTCATTCTCATGAAAACAGGCCATAAATTAATCATGAACGAGGTGACTGCACTCTTTGGAATAGAGAAAGAAGATTGTAACAAATATGGAACCATGAATAATATTTTCCATATATTTGAAATAGAATGGAAGAATAGAGAACATTTCATCGAATAGCTATCAATTGTACGCCATGGGATGTCTCAGTATCCTTAACTCATCTCAGGCCCCATTAACATTAAATATGAATGGAAATATTATTGTATGTGCGTGTGAAATAGATATAAAGAAAAAAAAAGTGGGGGGGGGGGGGGAGGGGGGCAGCCATGAAACTGGCATCTGAGGCAGAAATGAAAATCAGAGAATGGATGACTGAAAAATGTGAGAGAGGGAGTGAGTGAGGGAGTGAGTGAGGGAGTGCGTGAGATACAAAAAAAAAGGTAAGAGGAAAAAAAAAAAAAAAAAGGCAATGAGGAAAAGATGAAAAATGCAACAAATTTGGGTATTCCAAGGTGCATGAAAGTCAAGTTATTCCACGGTCACATTATACTATAATTATTCTGTTACTGGATATTATTATTTGGTCAGAAAATATTTAAATAACATGTATTGGGGATCACATTTGGCAGTCTCTGTTTTTTTTTTTGTTTTTTGTTTACTTTGTCTCGATTGACTCTATTATGCATCATATCTGCATTAATTATTTTATAGATGACTCATCCTCTTAGTAGTCTTAGTATTTAAAACCGTTGGGAACACACGTAGCACATGAAAGACAGAATATTTTTTAAAAAATTCTTTTTTGAAATGTCTATTCGTTCTTTTAACCTGTATTTTTAAAAATCTGCTTTGGTTTACTATATATCTTTACTTATTATCATTATGATTGGTTTGTGTTTGTATTTCTACAGTCCCAGCTGTTTAAAACTGAACTCTAAAACTGATCAGCTGATAATGTTAAAGACCTAGAGAGTTCGGGAAGGCCGACAACACAGAATTTAGTAGTTAACAATTCTAGGATATAAAAGACTCAAGTTGGGTCCGATTCCCAGGATAGTCCCCATACACAGCTGTGTCGTTTGGCGGACGGACATGCTTTGGTGCTGCTAACGAAGCAAGAACTCGCAGCTAAGTAACACTTCGTTCCTGTTGAAGTCTTTTATTGTTCGTTTTTTTCACTTGACAAAGGCGAAAGCCGAAAATTTGTGTATTTTCTGTCTTCTCTTTAGTTTGCTTTGTATTGTTTGGGTTTTATTTCTCACGCGGGGCTTCGCAACATATAACCTTTTCTTTTTGCCCAATTTTGACTTTATTCATTTACTTGGTTATGTTTTCTCTTACTCATCTATTTATTTATTTATCTATTTATTTACCTCGGTCTTCACTTTTAATTCCTTCGAGTATCTATGTTCAAACACACCTCTATAGGCATCTATATATTTATAAAAATTGAATTTGTTCATCTCTGTTCGCTTAATTAGGCACCTATTATTTCTTTATTTTGTGATCACTGAGTCATACACTGAATGAATACGTTCAAAATCGCATTTCAATCTGAGCTCTTAAAAAAAAAAAAGGTCTATGTTAGTTGTACATTTTTTTTTTCAATTTTTAAGCATTTTAAAATATCTTTTCTCTTTCTTGTTCCGTTGAAGGTTTTTGTATGTTATCTAGAGGTAACCGGATTTGATATTCCACCCCGCTTTGATTAATCAAGATCCCAGATCCAGTAGACCTGATTTCATTCATTTTCAGCAGGCTCAAAATGTCATTATTCAGACTGCTATTGCTTAATAATATAGTAGAGGCCGAATTTATATTACAATATTATAAAAAAATGTTTAAACATCGCAAGATAAAACTGTACGTTCACAGATGAGGATGGGGTTCCTCCCATTGTTTTAAATGATACATGTTGATTCTTAGGTCACAGAACAGTAATAGAACACGAAGATAATGTATAATCTGTGAAACGTAAAAGTGGCAAATAGATAGAGGTTTTTACTTTTTATGTGCTATAGGAAGATGTAAATTTAACCTCCATGACAAACTTCAACATTTCGTAGTCAGCTCTTCATTGAACATTCTGTTTTCGGTAATGTTTTTTTTGTGTGCAGATTTAGCACAATTGATGTCGTGGGAAACTGATCATTGTTGAATTGCTCAAATTACATCTTTGTTTACCCTGATTCAGTGAATGGGTCAGTTACTAGTTAGAAATACAAAATGTAAATCAAACGTTTAAACATTTAAATTGCTTTGTAAATCAGTGTGAACTGAACAATGCAATCTCTCTCCTTGGTAACTTAGGATGGTCTGCCCTGCATTGAATGAATTACATGTAAATATTTTAGGTTTTTTCTGCTTCATGCATGTTATTTTTTTTATTACTCTTTTTCATTGTTGTTGTTTAGAAGTTCAGAGATAGAGAATCTCTTCCCAACTAATGCAATACTGGCTAGCACACAGTACTAATGATATTAAATATGCTTTATTGTATAGGAAACGTGCACGAAAAGATAGCATGGTAGGAAAAGGCCACTCTGTACAAAAAGAAAAAGGAAACTCTACATGTTTCGAATAGGAAAATATGAGTCAGCAACGAGATAAATGGGTTGACTCCGATAAAAAAATCAAAAAACTCCAACATTTCTACTGTTACGGGTTGGGTTATTATGGAATTATTGATGTTACGACTGCATTTTAAAATCGAGAGGTTTTTAGCAATTACTCTTCCATACCATGCCACATATACTAATAACAATTCGAATAAGTTTTATCAAGGACCTGCAGGGCCACAAATTTATTTACTTTAAAATCCCTAACAAATTTCGTCTAGCTCTTACATACTAAAAGACAACATCAGCAGCATCAAATGAAAATTCAATAATATATCACTAGAAGTCTCCTCTAGATTCCTAAAGATTATATCATTCTGACTCATTCACAATTTAATTATTACTTATCTATCTCTCAGATATAGTCTGCCTACTATCTAACAAATAATATTCTGATGTCTCAGACGACAATGTTAACTCAGTTAATTTATGCCTACCGCTTATAAAGGATCAACTCGTCAATGCAAACTGACGTAGTTAAGTTAGATCTAGATCTACTTTAGGATGGGCTGGCAATCCCCAGCCTCATCCAGACACATCAATTTCAATTTACAAATGTGTATACCAGACATTCATGCTAGATCTAGTTGCAAGTTGAAATACATTGTAGTCTTGCATTCTTCGGTAGCACTTCTACTGGAAAAATTAAGGTCAGCTTCACTTTCATCGTTGAATCAATAGACAAACACTTACACTTGGTCCCTGATACGAGATCAGGGAGCCGGAGATAATAGCAGTGGATAATTTGTGGAAAGCATATGGTCTCATTCCAGTGTCTATCATGGGCATAGACACGAATATAACAATCTTCTGATTCTTCTGGCAGAATCCGCCGACGCCTGCACAGATGGAAATTTCTGCATGGAGTAGTGAAACATAGGAATGGCTCCGCTTATATACCGCGCGGCCATCTGCAAATCCCCAGCCAACTGCCTAAATTTGATTGGTGCATCCATTTCGAGCTCAGCTCGTAGTATTAATAGATTCTGCATGGAAATCGGTCACGGCCTTGCACTAGTAACAGACAAGGTCAAATTAACATATCAAAACCCTCTACGTTTTATGTACGAATAACTATCTCGCCCTTATTCGCCCCCTCTCTTCCCTGCTAGAGTTCATCCAAACCACGGGGTCGAAAATTGCACCGTCACTCTTAACCCATCCATTTATTCTATCTTGCCCCACTTTCTTTCCATCTCTAAGAAAAAGCGTTACAAAAACAAACTGTCCACGAGAATAGTTCAAGGACATTTACACTGGCTAAAATCAACGAGACCATGAAATAAACAAGCCGTGACCCAGCACGACACTTACAGTCTTAACCCTGACATCTACCTATAAGAATTGCATGGCTAAATATGTGATGTGATTTTCAAACTCATTATTTATCATGACAACATTGGTATCACTGTCAGGATGAATTATTATCACACCCTGTATTTATGGTTGGCTTGTGAAAAAGGGTTTGACCATGACATTTTTCTACACAGACTGAAAATGTAATGTATTGTTAACAAGAAATGCCATCATTGCACTTTGCAAGAAATATTACTAGCTTGTAGCTAGCTCAGGCAGTATCAACTTTGTGATTAAGTGATGGTGCATTGATATATTGATTTTCCATCTCTAGAAGCTGTTCTTAAGTAATTATAAGAGTGAAATCGTGTTTCTTAAGCTTGATAACGTGTTGGGACCATTCGTGCATTTACATTGTGCTATCAGAATCTCCATAGGTCCTGGAGAGTTGGTCTGGTGACTTGCCAGTGGCGACTCTGTTATTAGGGTAGTTATATAACCCAGTCACATAATTATAGGTAGATTATTTGTATATTTGCAGTTGAATTGGGATAATGAGTAACAGTTAGTTACATATTAGGATAGTCAGTTTGCTTGGAATCAATGCATTGAATATATCTATTTTAATTGTATTGTTTTATAATAATGCAATTGATAATTATGGCCATGCCGGCCTGACCTAAACTTATAATATTCTTTCTTATTTATTAATTGCTTGTGTGTTTGGTATGCTAGTCCGAGTGTGAGTTAGATCCCTCTCGTGCAGTTGAGAGCTATATCCTCGTAAAGACCTGACTGAGCTCGTGACAAGTGGGTGTCACCAATACAGAAGTAAAAAAATACAAGGTTATAGAAAGCCGTTGAGGCATGATGAAAGGGCCCCCAGCCCATTTACAATATTGTAGAGAGGACAAAAGAGGAATGAAAGTCTGCTTCTGAACCAACCCTTTCCATGTGCCTCCCTACCCACCCCCTGAAAAAAGAACAGAACTGATCACGCATGTTTGTGAGACACGTGAGAATCCATGTCCTGAATAAAAAACGCAACAACTTTTTATTTGATATATTCGTAATCAAAATCGGCCATGTCGTGTCTGACAGAAACTTTCGACGAACCGTTTTCTTTTTTTGTGCTACAGCTTGCAACCGAGAGAGAAATAGATTGTCTCTTTTATGAATTACGTCCCTTAGAATGACAAGGGTATCTCCACTTTTTTGACAGAACAAACGAGGATACAAACAATAGAACGTAACTTCTTCTCTAGCTCACTGCGCGGCCCGTCCCACCAACATGGCGTCCTCTGACAAGCAACTGAGGGCAGCCCTCACTGCACTAGCACTCTAGCCCTACTGCCCGTATGTCTAGATATTGAAAGCTCGCCTCTCTCTTTCTCTCTCTCTCTCTCTCTCTATATATATATATATATATATATCTATCTCTCTATTTTCGATCTCTCTCTCTCCCCCTCTCTCCCTCCCCTCTCTATTTCTTTGCTTTGTCTGTCGAGTTTTAATAACTTTATAGACTTTTTTTATATTTTAAATCAAACACTCAAATAAGCCTATGAACAAAAAAACAAAACAAGAACGGAGAAACAAAAAAAAATATATATATAGGAATATACTTTTGCATTTTCAGACCTCGCACCTCGCAGGGCATTAGATTTGCTTGCATGTCTTTGCATTATGGACATGGATAGATTTACATCTACACTGATAACCGTTCAGAAACATATTGATATGATCTGCGTAATAGTTTTTTTTTTTTTTTTTAATAACAAAAAGAGGAAATCTCACAGTTCTTTATTCATCATCATCATTTTTTATTATATCATATTAAATATGGTTTCAAACTGGTGGGCTGTATAAAACTACAACAAAGTTTTGAGGACTAAGAGTGAAGAGGAAAAGCATGATATAAAATCAAATTTAAAAAACTAACAACAAAAAACGAGTTCTTCACTCACTAAATGA